>OY720461.1:17538037-18138037 GCA_963082715.1 Harpalus rubripes
GGAAACAGCTGCTGTATTAGGAAAATTTTGATTGAAAGGTGTCAGTGTCAAGTGCAGTTGACAGTATGTTTGTGTTATAATTTTACTGGATCGTTTGTTAGAAACTTTCTGTATGGAATTTGTATAAAATACATACAACTGCCTTAAGGTAATGTACAAGAAATATAATCTTTTACAAGGAAATTTCTGTATGACATTTATACAAAATACATAGAATTGACGGACGGTAATGTGCTGACTACATCAGATTTTTATTTAATATTTTTGAAGAGACGATAAAAACTTGTTACCCATATTTTTTCTTTTGGCAAAATTTTCATTAATTGGCCAGAGAAAAATTAATGAAATATTAATATTTAAATTACCGCCATGTACGACGTAGAATTACGCCGAACCAATGAATGGCTGTAAAGCAATAACATAGGTACGTCCAATAGCAACGGCATGTGCGGGTAATTTAAACATGACAGATCATCTGTTTGACGTTTGAATAATAGTTTGGAGGTTAATATTTTAGTTTGGCATTTTAATCTTGTACGAGTATAAGCTAAGTTAAAATCCTTCAAAATCCTGCTTAACAAATCGAAATATGTAATTAAAGTAACAGAAACCACGCAAATTGTAAATAATAAAGAAGAGTGAGAGTGACAGATAAATGAACTAAAGTCAAAATCAAATTAAAACTCGCACTCGCTCGCCATCTACAGGTTACATTCTTAAATATGCATCCCTTTCTCCAGTTCAAAATAATGACGTCAAAGAAAATCTTCTTTCTTAATTTATTAAAAAACAAATATTTTTTTTAAATAAAATTTATATTTTTACATAGGTATGTTTCAAACTTTACTTTAGGTATTTAGTGATAGATATCAGATTTTCAGTACCACGCAAGTAGCCTTTTCTAACGGCTATCTGAGTTAACACACAGGGTGTTAAAAATGGTAAAATTGTAAAAGGCATATACAGGGTAGTGATTCGAACACCGGAACATAGGGATTTAACATGTAAAATCAGACTTTCATAATTTTCTCTTTCCCTAATTATTTTAGGTAAGAAACGAGGTAAAAGAGATTAAAATAAAAGTTGTAGAACATCAAATCGATAACCAAAATTAATTCTGCATGTTTTGTAATGGGTCTCGTGGCCGCGTGCCCGAGTGTCTGGTTGCGAATCTGAGGAACCGGGTTCTATCCCGACCGACGCCAAATATTTAGAATTTTAAATGGCACAAAATTGACCCCTGCGGTGCACTCTCCACGCCAGCAAGGAGTGCTCGTGAAGTGACACGTGCAAATATTTTATCAATACCGATATCTGTGTACAAAGCAGATTGGCACACCCAAGCCGTGATATGTAAAAATACGGTTCAATTAAATTGTAAATATTTATACATGCAAGAACAGATTTAGACGTAATATATATTTTTTGAAAACTAAACAACTTATTCATAGTTACAAAACAAAACTATAATAACATTGAAATGCTAGCCTACTCTTTTTATTCTTAAACAGGTCAAGGTGGCTACAGTACAGATATATTTATTTATTTATTTATTTACTTTTATAGAATCATAGGTAAACAAAATTTTAATTATATTTAATACAATGCTGCGTTAAGTTTGGCCTCCAAGTTTTTACAGGTTTTACTTACGCACTTTATATATAATTTTATACAAAAATTATTGAAAACTGAGCAATTTAATATAATTTTATAGCAAATAACTCGGCAAATAATAACTCATGTATTATTTTGAACAATATGTATACATACTACATAATGTGAAAATGATGTTCAAATTAAATTTTATAGCTTAATATTACTGCCTACTTGAATGTAAAATGTAAAGTGTACGTGCAAGTTACAAGTGCATGGTTATTACCTACATTTTTTATATCTTGGATTTATGTTTAGGTTAGGAAAAAACCAAACGGCTATTAAATTAAATGTTTATTAAATTAACATAGTACACTACATATGAATGCATTGACGCGATAATGTGTGCTCCCAATTTACACTCGGAGATTATAATGGCTTTTAAATTAATCATTAAGTTGTTAAAGCTATTTTAAATTTATTATAAAGACAAATTTACTTTAGCTTCCGTCACCTCTAAAAGAGATGTTAGTCGCGTTCTTTATACCACTTTTTACATGAGATGTCAGTTCGTCTCAGTTTACCTCAGTTGCCTCACTAATTTTGACCGTTCTTTTTATCATAATAGGGGTTTCCACTATTTTTCAATTTTTTTATATGTTATTCCTCATGAAAACTTATATGTATTACAATAAATGAAACATTTTTATCATAACAGGTTTTCTGTAAAAAAAAATATTGAAAACAGTATTTTTTGCAACTCGTTTGAACGGCCAATTTTTACCGCCCCGACAGCGCGTAAAAGGCCGGCTAATGTAGCTAATGCTCAACAGATGGTGCATGAGTCTCTAGTGGCGTCATCTGTCAATTGATGGTGTACTAACACTCTACTATTACAGTTTTCTTGATCTAACGCATAGGGGTAAGGATAGGAGTTTTCACTGAACTACAAACAAATGTTTTATTTCAAACTGAGTTGGAGAGATAAATTAGATCATACATAATTTATAATTTAATTTTGTTACGAATCCTAATCAAAAATTCCAAATCCCTCGTCAACTGAACATCTGGGTGGAATGTGTGTATCCTGGTTTTTCCACAAATATTCTTTTATGGGTGTTTCAACTTGTAAATAATTATAGGCAAATGCATAACTTCTGGTAATCCCTTGAATTCGTTGCTGGAGATTTACCAAATACTTTACAAATATTTAATCCACGAAATACAATAATCTATAAAATACGTATACCTTAGAAAATGCTTTACCAATATAACATACGGCAAATAATAATAATATTTGTATTGTATTCACATTTTTAACTAGTTTATAATACCTACTTCATTATTTTTTTAAAATATAATGTTCCAATTTGAATGTGCTGCCATCTATTATCACATATTGAATGTATTTGATGTATGCAGGTAAAATCGAATATTGTAAACTACTCGCATCACACACACACACATATATATATATATATATATATATATATATATATATATATATATATATATATATATATATATATATATATATATATATATATATATATATTGACGGATAACATAGAAACTAAAATCGAACCGGCAAATGACGTCACTGGCTGGCAACGTTTCAAACGTAGTAAATTGTTTTCATTCGTTTTTAAAAAATTGGAAACATATTTAACCATTTAAGTAGTGTTTTCAGAAATGTTTTAGGATATATATTAGTGTAATAGTGTTATTTTTCAATATTTTGATTACGGTGGAAACCCCCATTGTGGTGAGATAAAGTGAGACCGAAGTAAGAAGAGTTCCTCTCCCCTTCCCAATTCTTAATCACCTCTGGAGGTTGTTGAGTTGAGTTTTTAATCTTAGATGAATGATGGGGATGAATGTTTTACTGTCACGGACTGTCACATACAATTAGTTTGGTTATTGTAAAGATTATTTGTTTATTCCTTTATTAATGCCCTGTTTTATAAACATCGAATAAACTGCTGAGTTATTACTTTGAAACTAAATTTAACAAATGAGTAAATAAAAATAGCTGCAGGCTACGTTAATCGTGGTCATATTTTATTTAAACGTTTTTCTACTTTAAAAATTTATTAAGTGTATTTCAAAGTATTGCTGGTCGCTAGTCCTCCTTGATATTGCCTACTTCACATTTAGTTTTTCTCCCAAGCGCCAGACGGCGATACGTGCAACATTGTCTCAATTGTTATAATAGTCAGCCAACTATAAAAGGTTTGATCCGTAAATGTCTGTTTCATAAAACAAGTTACAGAGTAAAATAACCACTTGCAGGGTAAATATTTTATCCTAATGGTTTACCGACAGAGATATGACATCTATCATTATTTTGTAATTTTTGCATATAAATATTTTAATATTTTCTATAATTATCTACATTTAATATTGTTTTTCACTATATTAAGAACCTATAGGCGAGTGGTAATAAAATTTTATTTTTTTATGAATTTGAAACTACAATTTTAACTGGGGACAAGGAAAAGAGCCTTCATGAAGAGTGTGTGAATACCGTAGTACACTCAGGCTACGGTTTCTTTGGAGCATAACAGAGATTGATAAAACCAGGATAAAACATTACTAAAACCACTACTGACGATAATGTTAATCTCTAACTGAAAAAGATCTATTCCAAGCAATGTGCCGCAGAATGTTTTAATAATATTGTATTCTGTATGTTCCAGACACGAAATAAATCCAAAAGTCAAAATAGAAAATAAAGTGTATCATAAAGTGCCAGGTGTCAACTAACATGGAAAAAATAGAAAACGGGGAAAAAATTTCACAGAAATAGACAAAGCAAATATATTGGATATTAATAAATAAATGTAAAAATAATGTGAGATGAAATTTATAATGAATTTAATTTAATTAATGTTGATGTATCAAATTTATTCTATACAGAATAAAATTTACTTCCTCGAATATCAGTGGAGTAATTTATTCTCTAGATATTAGCTAGTATTTTTTTCTTGCTTTATAAAACGAAAATCTCTGAAATAAACTATTTTACTGTAAGAGTAAATTTTATTTTTCTAAAACTGGGCATAAATATTATTATTATTTGAAGAATAAATAAATATGTAGACATTAGACCTTTTCAATTTTACGGCTATCTGTTTCTATCGCTGCAAATAGTAAGTAAAATGGCGCGAACAACTGCCAGTTGGGCTGTCAAACGAAACGTCCAAAATATTGCAGTCATTAAAATACCTGTATTCTTGGTAAAAGTTTCATCGTTAGACATTTTAGTTTCAATAAAAACTTTTGTAACTTCTTTCAAGCAGTTTTTTAAAGTTGTCTGACACTTTTCTCATAACTTACGCCTAAATTTTTTAGAAACATACGTCAAGGATTCCATGGCAAGCACGTATCCATGACTCCCGCCGTTTGTTCTTACTATGCGCAAATCCTCATTGCGTATACTTTAAATTGGAAAGATCTATTCTGTCAGCCAAATATTTATTTTAAATCAATTTTTATCGGGCAAGACATATTTCGTTTTTGGAAGCTGAGGGAGGTGTTACATTAAAGTATTTTTTGAAAATATGCAAGCGAAGAAATCATAACTGTCACAAGTACAGCCTTTAGAATAAATTAATTTTTTCAAAAAAAATATACGTACATGTAAATATCTCTAACTCAAATACTATCATTCAAAAAAATTTGAAACCTTGTATTTCTACCTTATTCTAATATGGAAAGAAAACATTAGATTTTGGTGTAAATCAGATAAACTTTACTTAACGCTCAAAATAGTTTTTCTACGTAAAATAAATTAAATATCATCTTTTCGTAATCTACATACATATATTATTTTGAAAATTAAAGATTATTAAATATTCTATAGGTTTGATTAATACTTTTTCTATATATTTTATGTATGAATTTATAAAAATATCTATAATTTAAATCCCGGAGTCTACTCTTTAAACAAAACTCCTTGGTTACACAGATCTCAAATGTATGTAACTGACAGACAAATAATGGCACTGTCAAAATACTAATCATTTCAAATTAATAGTGGTAATGTTTTAAAAAGAAAATAATAAATTGAACAATAATTATAATGGAAAAGAACTAAATATAGTTTCCAGCATGAATAAATATGTAAGTACCTATGTATTTAAATTAATAAAAATTAAATGGCGAGAGGTACTACGATGACCGCATCAGAGTTTTTTACCTTCCGTCACCTTTAGGTAAGGAAGGTATTGTCTGGTCAAAAAATTTGGTCGTGAGTTTTTAATCAATAAGTACGTTTTAGGGTCCCTAGAATACGAATTTACTATTTTTACGATGATGTCAGTATGTGTGTGTGACAAAAGTTTGCTCTGCGAATACTCCAATTCAAAAAATTATATTTCTTTCGTATTTCTCTTCGTTACATCCATATTAAGAGCTGATTACATTTTGGTTATAATTGGTCAACCGGAAGTACCCACATTTGAAGATTTTAACACTTTTTCTTGAAAAAACAATGATAAATAACATTTTTTCACATTTAATGTTATTGTAAATATTAAAGAATATTTTATTCTCTATACGATTTGACTGCAATTTATACTTCATATTAAATGGATATAGAGTTAAAAATTATAAAGAAATTAAATTTCATAAATTAACCGGCTATGCTAGAACTATGGAAACAGCTACTATATTGAGAAAATTCTGATAGAAAGATGTCAGTGTCAAGTGCAATTGACAGAGTATGTTTGTCTTATTATTTTACTGGAAATCTCGCTGGAAATATAGGTACTTTCTGTATGGAATATTTATAAAATACATACAACTGCCGGCAGGTAATGTACAAGAAATAGAATATTTTGCAAGGAACTTTCTGTACGAAATTTGTACAAAATACATGGAACTGATGAAAGGTAATGTGCTGGCCACATCAGATTTGTTTAGCTAAAAGGAGACATTGCAACAAAAAAAAAATAGAATTTCAAGGGCTCCTTCAAATAATTTCTATATTATTAAAGATGCAATAAAATACTATAAGGCAATCTTATAGAAGACCAGGGGGGACATCCGAATACAGAAGACAATTTTTTTTGAAACCACAACCACAAAGTTATATTTTTTTAAATTGGATGATATATATTTTAAATCCATTTGATAGAGTATTTTTTTCTGAATTCAACCAAGTAATCATTTTATATCCTAACATACCAAAAATATTGAGAAAAATTCAAATGAAAATTAAATAAATTTGATTTTTATAGCAATTTTTCAGTAGACTATGTATGAAAAACAATAACTGCTATCTATCAATATGAATTATTTACGATAGAAAACAAATAGAACATTATTTATAAAGTTATTAACTAATATCTGTTTCATTTTAATTTAATTTCAATTGTTTTTCATACATAGCCTACTGAAAAATAACTATAAAAATGAAATTTATTTAAATTTCAATTGAATTTTTCTCAATATTTTTGTTATGTTAGGATATAATATGAATACATGGTTGAATTCAGAAAAAACACTCCATCGAATGGGCGTAAAAAATAAATGCCATCCCATTTAACTTGTTGTAACTTTAGAACCACTGGTTTAAAAAAATATTTTATTATGTCTTCGGATGTCCCCCTTGGACTTCTATAAGTTTGTCTTATAGTATTTTTTATTGTATCTTTAATAATACAGAAATTATTTGAGGTAGCTCGTTTAGCTGTTACACCCTGTATATCTTTATATTACAGCAGATATAAGCTGGACAATGAAAAACCAACCACCTGTATAAGTAAACCAGTTGAGATTTCGGCTGTCGGATTACATAGACATTTGATTGAATAAGAATAAAAATAATCTATAGGTAAATATTATTAAATAATAAACATAAAACAATAATATTGATATAAGTACACTTACAAGCAATTTACAATAAAATTAACAATGTGTTATTTATTTACGATATACTTGTAATTAAATATAATTTTGTAATACACCTGTGATAATTAAAAATAACAGCGAATATTACTTACATGGAAACACATGTATTTAAAATTAAATATTATAGTTTAAACAAGCCACAACAAAATAGAATGTTTAGTTGTCTAATATTGTTTATTTTTGCTTCTTCAAATTGTTTTTATTTAAAATTGAAACAAATTAAACCTACTATTCATTTATGACAGTTGACAGTCAACTAATTTAAAATATTTTAGCTATTTCTATACTGTCACATTAGAAATAGCTACTTACATCAATTTTATTTCGAGACTTGAAAATTCGCGCATGGCACATCAAATTCCAATATCTAATTTGACCTACATTTTCAATCCACAAATTTTTCATTCATAAACCTTCAAATCACAACTAAATATCGCTCACTTTTACTTTCATAATCTTCCTAACCTCATTTCCCAAACGTCAACCAAACCATCACATAACCTATTTCGATTTAGATATTTGAACCACTCAAACTCACCACATAGAAGAAGGATGACATCCACAATGATTTTCCTAGCCATGTATTTCCCGTCGTTATCCATGTCCGAGTGGTCTTTGTACATTCACTAGCCGCACATTCAGTAGTTACAACCACAACACAAGAGATCACGGAGAACGCGACGCGAATTTGATATTCGTATTGACGCAACGACACCGAAGTTGGCGTGCGACTGAGCTAGGCCGCGTGCGCGCTTGGATTTATCGGCGAGTGAAGTCGCAGTGGAAGGGGAAAAGGTAAAGATGAACAGGTAGATTTTTGGTGGATATCCTTTTGCTTTTTAAAGATATATTCGAAAAAGGAACCACAATAACCGCGGTTAGATTTTGCAGTAACCGGTAGTTACAAATTAGGACATGGTTCATCAAAATTTTGGTTATTTTTGCATGACCACAACAACCGGAGGAAGTTGGCGGTTACGGCGCTTCGAAATGGTTATCATTTAATCGGTCAGCAAAATTTTGATGTTTTGGTCAGCTTTAAAATGTTTTCTGCTGGCAAATATAATCTAACCAAGCCAGACCTAACCTAACCAAAATATTTACCCAAATTTTTTTCACTACATAGTCCTTGCTAACCAAATATTTAAATGGCGAATTATTGAATTACTTCTCGTTAGTAATTAGAAATTAAGTTGGAATCTTGTTGTATGTTGTGTGACAATTATGGAGACAAGAAAAGTAGCAATAGTACAGTACATATTCGAAATAAACGTTGTAAGGTTTTTATTTATTTGGGTGAAGTGTAAAAATCAAAGAATTATTAATAATTAAAATAGATGTTTATTAAAACAATAAATGAATGTTTAAAAGATAATTAGTGATGCATGACGAGGTGAGAGTACTCTCGCATCTCGTCTCGTCTCGTTGCATTATGCGAGACCAGGGCCCGGCCGATGCATTGTGGCGCCTGAGGCAAATCTCAAAAGCGACGCCTTTTTAATTTTTTTCAAATATAGGTTAGTAATTTATAATAAAAATAAGATCTAACATTATATTGATCAAAAAAAGAAAAAAAAACCTACGTCAGTTATTTATAATTTTCTTGTAACCCATCCCCATATCCTCAAATACCCTGAAATATTCAAATTAATATTGCAACGGGTGTATTATAGGAAAAATATTTATTGTATAAGAAGAAATCTTAATTTATTTTACAAAATATTTAAATATAAAAAGGGATTGAACATCAAAAATGCAGAAAAAGGAACAAAATATGTTTAAAAACAGTATTGCGCAGTAAAAAAAAACATTTATTAAATAATCATAATTCGAGTTTTTCTTTCAGCAAATAGTTCGGTAGAATGTTTATAATCTGTTATCAGTGTTATCTATTGTTTTCGTTTTGGTTTGATTTTGGAAATTATTCTTAGGTCATAGTTATGGGTTTGTTGTTCGTAAATATTTTTTATTGTTTAGAAAAACTGCGTTCAACGTTTAGCTTCTGCTATAGTTAGCTACTAGTAATTTTAATGTTAGACGAGTTCTTAATGCTGAATCTACAACACCGTTTGAAAATATTGTATGAAAATTAAATTTACAAAAAATAAAATTTTATTTTTCTTGTGCATTTTTCAGTTTCTTTGGCGAAATTAAATAAAAATTTATTAGTTTCTCTTTGATATCAGTTTAACATTAAATGTAAATCATTTAAAATTTTAAATCCTTTACCCAGAGAATTAATGGATACATCCAGTTCTATTCTATTTCAATTTTTTTCTTATGGACTATTATCGCTTCATAGGCAAACGAAGAATCGGTTGTAAATATTTTTTATGTGCAATAAATTACTTACATATTTTGTTAACTGTATTCAAGTTTTATATATTTAGTATGTCACATTTTGGCGCCTATTACATATCGGCGTCTGAGGCGGTCGCATCGCCGCCTCATCTATCGGGCCGGCCCTGTGCGAGACGAGAACGAGAGCGAAATTGAAATTTAAAATTCGAGGCGAGATCGATATAACAACTGCGAGAAGCGAGAAATCTCGCGAGATTCTCGCGAGACTCTCGCAATAAAAAGTATTTGTTACTTTATAGCTTTAATTCATAAATTCAATGAAACATGCACCGTACAAAGAGTGTTGTCAACGGTAATTCGTGCATAGAACACGTGAATATGAAAATTATATGAATTGACTATATTTTTTTGAGTCTATCTAGAGTCGAATGATATTGGTCGCAGAGCGACGAAATGCAAAATAAAGACTAAATCGGTTTTGCATCTAATAGAACTAGTTTTTCTCCAACATTTCAGCCCCTAATTCATCTCAGTTAAAACTATGGTTAATAAAATTCTTGTCGTCCCTGAAAAGTAAAGGATCTTATATTAAGCGTCGATAGGAGCCAACACGGAGTGAAGCGGAGTGATTGGTTGCCAGTGGGTTCCCAGTGTAGCGCTTTTTTATGAATAAATCTTACTTAAATAGTGGCATATAGTTAATGATAAAATATAGAAACTTTTAGTTAAAAAAATTTTTTTTATGTTTAATTAGTTTTACTGATGACAGAATGTATTAACAGATGTTCGTTTTGAAATAATTTGGTGACTAGAATTTAGTGTTTCGTCTCTTTATTATAGTTATACGACTGTAGATACACGGAAGACGAAACGATTGATGCGAACTTGTCTTTTGTAGTTCAACTGATACGTAAATACCGAGGTAAATACGCAGTGCGCATGCGCTTATTTTTACAGCGAGACTCTCGCACGAGAACGAGACGAGCCCCAAAAAAATGTGTGAGAACGAGAGCGAGATCGAGATTTCAGATCCGAAAACGAGACGAGATCGATATTTTATATTTCTCGTCTCGTCTCGTCTCGCCTCGCGTACATCACTAAAGATAATAACAATAGCGAATACTAATATTAAACAAATATTCAAAATTAATTTAAGATTACGAACATAATTAAAAAGTTACAGACTAGCACTAATTATTTATTTAAACAATTAACACGCAATTAACACGCAATCGAACACCCTCAATTTCACCAAGATATATACGCTTTACAAGCCGTTCACTCTTCATTCTTTCCACATGACCAAACCATCTCAACTGTCTCATTCCTACTCTCCTAACAACATTCTTCCTAACTATACATACTTCATACACCAAATTATTCCTCACGCGATCCCGTCTTACATATCCACATACTCCACGTAAATACCTCATTTCCACGGCAGTCATTCTCTTTTTATGCTTTCCCGTCCATGTTCAACATTCGCTTCCATACATCAAAGCAGGCACTAGCACTCCATTATACACACTTAAACGAGCTTCTCTAGATACGTTTACGTTTCGAGTAAACGTACCCAGAGCACCCATTACCTTACACCCCGCACTCACTCTCCTTTCAATTTCTCTATCAGTTCGACTATCCCTTGACATCAAGCTACCCAAATATACAAACTCATTCACTTGCTCCAGTTTCACTCCATCCACCAACACTTTGCACACAGTCACCAATTTACTCCTTTCAAATACTAATACCTTGGATTTATCTACATTCAACTCCAGATTCATACTTCTTCCAACTACATGCATTCTCTCTATCATTCTTCTAAGTTGCTCTTCATTTTCACCAAAAACAACTACATCATCCGCATACGCTAACGCAGGCACAATACTTTCAGCAATTGTACACCATCCATTTCACTCAATGCTCTCCGCAACAACACATCCATATATAAGTTAAACAACCACGGAGACATACCACAGCCTTGTTTCACGCCAACAATTATACGAAACCAATCACTCAACCGACCATATATTCTTACAGCAGGCTCACTACCCTCATACAATGCTCAAATCGCTCCCAGCCAGTTTCCATTCACGCCGTACTCCCTGAGTACATCCCACAAAGTATGTCGAAGAACACTACCATACGCCGTTTTTAAATCAAGAAAGCCACAGAACACCTTCTTGTTTTTGTCAAGTGACTTTTCAACAATCATACGAAGAGCAAACAATTGATCGACACATCCCCCTCAGGCAAAAAACCACTCTGAACGTCACGAATTTTTGAAATTGTTAAGGTTCGCACCTTATGAATAATGGACAAATAACAGCTTTTTTTCAGTCAGGAACCACGCAACGAGTCAAACAAAATCTAAATAAAAAATCTGGTGTGACCAACACAATACCTCCCGCCATGTACCGCCCGAGTGACAAAAAAGATTAATTATTTTTGGAATAGCGAATTTTACACTAATTTTGACAGTTTATTTATTAAAAATTAGTCTAATCTTATCCAAGTAACTACCTTTTTTGATAATAAAATGAAGATTAAATTATAAATACCGGATAAAATAGAATTCACTAATCCAAAAATGAGAATTAGCTTGAACTTTTTTGCAAATCGTTAATTTTTATAAATCTAAATACATACCTACATAGCTACGTATGCTGTATTGCATTCCTTTCCTATTGTTCTATTTACTTTTTTCTTTTAAAACGTTTCTATTATTAGGTGCGTTCAATGAAGTAAGCAAATCTAGCAAATGCTAGGTAAGCAAACGAGACTTGTTGCTTAGTGCGCTGAACGATTTGCTAGCTATATGACGAACTGTCATCCACAACTGTCATCGAGAAACGTATATAGATGTCAAATATAACATTGTATAATTGTGGTACCTGTTGTATTTCTTTTCTTGGTCTGCGAACATATGGAAAATGAATTTATATATTTATTTTCAGATAGTGGGATTAATTTGGAAGAAGTTATATTGACTATAACAAAATATTTCAAATTTAATAATGTTATAAACATCCATCACAAAACTCTCAAAGCCTTTTTTACATGTGGTTGATAGACACACACCATATAAAGAAATAGAAACAGTTCAAGTTAACTTTATGTATGTAAAATTTGTATTTCCCGCCATTATATTTGACACTTAGCAAGACAAGCGAGAAAATTGTGGCTTGGATTGCTTGCGAGTAAATCAAGCAAATGCTAGGCTAGCAAAGTCGTTCAACAAATTTTACTTCCGGTTGCTTGTTTTGCTTGGCTTATTGAACGTACCTATTAATTTGAAATGAATAGTTCTTTGACAGTGACATTTATCTGTCAGTTACATACATTTGAATAACTGCGCAACCAAGGAGTTTTGTTTGTGTAAAGCGTAGGCTCCGGGATTTAAATTATAGATAATTTTATAAATTATCTATAAAATATATAGAAAAAGTATTAATGCAAATCTGCAAAAAATTTAATAATCTTTAATTTTTATAATAACATTATTGTCCAAAAAATAGCATTTAAAGGTATTTTTCGAAAAAAACTATTTTGAGCTTCTAGTAAAGTGCCATTTCCGGTTACCGATTTACAAAATCTAATGGGCTCTTTCCAGTACAAAAAAAAGTTTGAAATACAAGGTTTCAAAATTTTCTGAATGATAGTACCTATTTGAGTTAGAGTGGATGATCCCACACACACACATACACACAGACATCATCGTGAAAATGTTAAAATTGGATTCTAGGGACCTTAAAATGTGGTCATTTACCAAAATCTCGATATGCGATTTTTAGCACGATCCCTATACCTATCTCCCTTACCAAGGGTAGCGGGAGGTAAAAATTAATCATTCAAATACTTTGTCTCCTCCATATTTATGTAATGTGTTTCTTTTTTACAGAAGTTTCGTTATGTTGCCCCACTCTCCCCTACTCATTTTATTATTTATTGACAAAAAAAAGAAATACCAATAAAAGCATTGTAAGAAGCGAGAGAAGTTTGCTATTTCCTATAACCCCGGAAAACATTAAAATAATTGTACTTCATGCCATTGGAATTTGGAATACAAGGAAGTATTTCAAAGCACATAATAGGAAAATAAATTGACATAATAATTTATTACCGTAATAATGAATTAGTTCTAAAGAATAAAATGTGTTTTTTTACTTCTATGCTTTCATATACCTATTATATATGTGTCATCTGTACTTGAATTACACTCATTAAGATGCAGACTTTCATTTCGATACAGATTACCATTATGATACAGATTTTTTTTAAAATTTCGATCCACTGTGATGTTTTGGGGTAGAAACTGGGAAGATGAATCTCCAACTGAGTCGTTAAACCTTCCTTTGAATTGATTTAGGGTAGGAAGGTCGAAAGACGGTAAAAAAAGGCAGGAAATTTTGGTAGGGTAGATTCAAGTCACTTACAGGCATCTGTGTTGCATTGTAAGTAAATTAATGGTAACTGACAGTTACCATTGACTTTCCAATATGCGCAGGTTGTGAATTCAAACTCATAAACATGGTTTGAAAAAAAAATTCTACTATGTAAGTAATTTAAATTTTTTGACTATAGCTATTTGTGTATTAAGAGCGCAAAATGGGACATTGTCGATTGAGAGGTTGTTGCCGCGCGACGCAGGAGCGAGGCATTCTCTCGAAATCGACAATGTCCATTTGCGCTCGAAACACACACAAGATTTTTTCTACAGTCGCCACAATGGGGTCCTCCACCATAACAAAAATTTATTTTTTATTTATTTTTACTTATCGGTATTTTCCATTCTTCTTGAGCTATTGCTTCAATCTAATCTAAGTATTTTATATTTTCGTTTTTGTAAATGAATGCCCTATTTTATTTTCACAGCAGTGCGGCATTTTGTTTGGTTATGTAAGTGGGTAATGTGTAACTACAGTGTCATTAATTCCTGACTAAACGTTTTCATTACGAATGTAGCCAAGGAACATTACTCAACATTGTATAGTTAGAAATTTGAGGAGCGAGCGTTTTTTCTACTTTGTCGCTCTAGAGCGGCAAAGTGACATTTTGCGTTGACAAAAGAGAGCGCAAATGGCTACTTTGTATATAGACTGTAGAAAAAATGTATTATAACATCGTTTGATTTGAAAATGGTTATAACCAGGGCCGAAACGTCGTTCAAAATTGTATTACCAACAATAAACAATTAATAACAACGTAGGAAGCTACAATCCCAGAAGAAAACCTATCAAGTAAACTTTCACAGCTTCAGAAACTTCTCATCAAATAAAGCATTTTTGACAACCATATAGGCATTTACGAGTACAGGTAACTTATTGTGTTACGGATATGCCAAATCATTTTAAAGTATTTGCATCCCACTATATGAAGGGTCACTTCATGTCTATCTAAGAGTGAGGCAGGTTTTCCTACCCTAAACCGAAATTGCTGCATCGACCTTTTAAAAAGGATGAATTTTTCTACCTTGGGGTCCCATATACAGGCCCGCCGCTGCCCGCTTCAGCGCCCGCGTGCGAAACTGATAGTGCCCCCCCCCCCCCTATCCTATTTTTCCTGAATTTGAATTTGGTTAGGTAGTTATGGGAGTACATAAAAAACAACTTTAATAATCAAACAATTTATTTTAAAGTCTACAATAAAACTTAGATGTACAGGCAAGAGGCAAGTACCAAGTACCTACAAAAATTGGACTCTTCTTGCTTTTATACTTGCGAAATCAGCTATTATTTGTCTAGTATCAAAACTATCTAATATTTCAGATTCTATCGAAATAATGGCTAAATTACTCAGTTTTGATTGATGCATAGTTGACCTTAAATAATTCTTAATCAACTTTAACTTAGAAAAAGATCTTTCCCCAGATGCAACTATAACTGGTAGAGTAAGACATATTCTTAACGCTATTGATGTATTTGGAAAAGTTGACATTAAATTATTTGTGTAAAGATATTGCAAAAGTGTATGTGGATCGGTAGACTGATTTTCTACAAAATGTAGCTTCAAAGCGTTAATTTCATTGTACAATTCAATACCGTCAATGTCAGCTTCATTCCTTGAATCGTCTTTGAGTTTCAGAGGTAAATATTTACAATGTTTCATTAATCTTTCCTTGGGGTTACTAAATCATGTACTACTGAGAAAGCCAAACACGTTGTCTAAAGTTTTTAACGCTTCAAATCTATTTTTTAAGGAATTTAATGTCTGATCTAGAATTCTAAAAAAAAACTACTTTGTAATTGATTTTCGGGTCTAATATATAACTTCATCGCGTTGTTCATATTGAAATTGTGTCGGTTTTCTTCTCGGACGAAGTGAATTTAATGGTGGGAAGTTTGTTTCAGCATTTAGTTTTTGTGCCATTTCGGTAGCTTCTTGTAAAATCATTTCAAAATGTTCATCCGTGCGATTATTTGTTAACTTATCGATCAAATTATTTAGCAAATTTATGCATATTTGAGTATTCATTGTGGGACTTTGCATCATTTTACTTAAAGAATTAATTTCGTTCAAAATTTCGTACCAGACTACAACAGAGCAAATAAATTTATAATTTTGAACCTTTAAAGCGAGCGAATGCGCTTTGTGAGTCGTGGCACTATCCCACTTAAACGTATTTTCAGATATTTCAAACAGAGCATCAAATATTTTTTCTAGATGATACCGTAAGGGTTTGATCGCGTCAATTCTGCTGGACCATCGCGTAGCACTCAAAGCTTTTAATTTCAAATCTGGTAAATGTTTGCAAACGATCGACCACCTTTTTGTAGACAATGAAAAGAAAATATAAATTTCTTGAATTAGACTATGCGCTGAGCATGGAACGTAAAATGCACGGTGATTGATTTCCAAAAAAAAATTTCTGCAACCCGTTGTGTTTTCCACGCATGTTAGGTAAACGTAAAACTACCGCCTGGTATGGGACAGCGGGGAAGTCCCCGCGTCGAATTGTTCAATTGTCATTTATTTTCGATATAGATCAATAGATGTCGTTGTTATGACAATAAAAAAACATAGGTGCAAATTATGTGAATAAGTTCGATGAGGAGATTCCTGTGTTTCCCGCCCCCTTGAAGGTGCCGCCCGTGTGCGGTGCACGCCTTGCACGCCCGCACCCGACGGGCCTGCCCATATACTTTCAACCCAAAAAGGTAGCTGCGGCTACGTAAATATTTTACAGTGTACATATTATCATTATGATACTTACAGATTATTTTTTTTCATTTCGATACAGATTATCATTATGATACAGATTTTGTTTTCATTTCGATACAGATTATCATTTACTGAGTTTCACATACAGTTTTCAAGCCGTTTTCAAAACGTTTTTAGTTTTGAACACGACATTGTCTAGTGTCAAAACGGTCTAAATCAAATATAAATTGTATTTATTTATAATTTTTATTTAGCATATTTCGTTATTCGTACTTGTTGTAAGGATATAGACATTACTTACCAAATGTTGTTTATATATATATATATATATATATATATATATATATATATATATATATATATATATATATATATATATATATATATATATATATATATATATATATATATATGACAGATCTGATTCATGTACAGTACAGGTACGAGACGAGTATGCCTGCAACATCGTGTATTTCTGTACAAAATTATGGCGTCAAAAAATCAGACTCGGAATCTTTATAAAGAAAATCATGAATGAAAAGTATAATAATATTTTTTATGTATATATGTATAATATTAGTTAAATTTTTCATTTATGAAAATAATCAACATTTTTTTTACCTCCCGCTACCCTTAGTAAGGGAGGTATAGGGATCGTGTTAAAAATCGCATATCGAGATTTTGGTAAATGACCACGTTTTAAGGTCCCTAGAATCCAATTTTAACATTTTCACGATGATGTTTGTGTGTATATGTGTGTGGATCCTCCACTCTAACTCAAATACTATCATTCAGAAAATTTTGAAATCTTGTATTTCGAACTTTTTCTGTAATGGAAAGAGCCCATTAAATTTTTGTGAAAATCGGATAACCGGAAATGGCACTTTACTAGAAGCTCAAAATAATTTTTCTTCGAGATTAATGTTATTATAAAAATTAAAGATTATTAAATTTTCTATCTATCTAACTCAGGCATGGATGTGTGTGAACGTGAACCTATTCTGTAATTGGGATTTAATCCTGTTGAGGGGTTTAAAAAAAGGTAGTTACTTGGATTAGATTAGACTATATTTTAAGAAATAAACTGTCAAAATTAGAGTAAAATTCGCTAATTCAAAAATAAGGATTAACTTAATCTTTTTTGTAACTCGGGGCTGTAAATGGCGAGAGGTAATGCGTTGGCCACACCAAATTTTTCTTTTTGGTATGACCCCATTGTTTCCTCTGCTGCACTTTGCTGTTAACGAGCTGTCACTTGGTTACACTGCCATTTGATTACAATGCTTCGGCAAGTCAAACAAGCATAAAAAGAAACAATCAATTTCCACCTCAGGTTGCCTGCAGGTAAAAGGAAGGTATTGTTATGTTGCTAAAAATAGCAGAGGCAGTGAGATTTACGAGAATGCAAACAGGTTTGAACATTTCTACAAGGATGTTCATTTCTGTTTCTCTGGATGTTATTTATTTGTAGTTACCTACTGCATCGAAAAATATTCTCAGGAAGTCGCTTCGAATTCTACTAAAGTCACTTTAAAATACGCAGAAATTGTCCCGAAAATTACAAAAATAGTAATACAAATGTTATACGATTTGGTTAAAGACGGACGAGATTCAAAAAATACTATGCGTGATGGTTGATTCCGTGTCTAAAGGTATTGGACAAATATTTACAACATAATTTTTGATAAAATGGTTACGCTTTACACATTCAAATTATATTAACATTATTTGCTTATAAGTGGACTATATAATTACATTTTATTTTGGTTTGACATTTCATCTCTGCGTTTGTCGTTTAGTTTGTCTCTAGTGTGAGTTTTAATATTACGCGTTCATTTTTACCTTCCATCACCTTTAGGTAAGGAAGGTATTGTATTTGATCAAAAAATTCGGTGGTTAGTTTTTGATAAATAAGCACGTTTTAGGGTCCCTAGAATACGATTATACTATTTTTACGATGATGTCTGTATGTATTTTCTCGGATCCGATAACTCAAATACTACAATTCAAAAAATTATAATTCTTTCGTATTCCTTTTCTTTGTATCCATGTGAAGAGATTATTAGATTTTGGTTATAATTGGTCAACCGGGAATACCCTCATTTTAAGATTTTAACAATTTTCATGAAAAAACACTGTTAAATATCATTTTTCCATATTTAATGTTATTATAAATATTAAAGAATATTTTATTCTCTATACGATTTGATTACATTTTATATTTCATATTCAATATGGTTATAGAGTTAAAAAATTATAAAGAAATTAAATTTCATAAAGCAGCTAGCTCTGCTATACTATAACCATAGAAACAGCTACTATATTAATAAAATGCTGATTGACAGATGTCATGATCAAGTGCAATTGGCATGTTTGTATTATAATTTTATTGGAAATATAGAATCTTTCTGTATAGAATTTGTACAAAATATATGGTTTCGTGTCATGATGTCAAAGTTTTCGTTTTTATATGGACGCCTTATTGGCAAGTTGCACCATTGAAAAGAGAGTTTTTTAGTTTACCAACCTTGTATAATTTGTCTATTTTCTAAATTTATACGTTAAAAACAATGTTTGTTGCAATGAAACAAATGAAATCATCAGTCAGGTGTTATCATTTGTTTAATATTATAATATTCATATTCTTTAATATTTCTAATAGTATATTCCGTAACTTAACCGCGGTGACCAAGGTTCTGGTCATGCGTTCCGTAATGTAACCAAAACATAATTTCAGGATCGCGGTTCAATTTCGGAATGTGGTTCCTGAAAGTTTTCGTTACTTTTTCGTGACCACGACGACCACAAATTTAATAAATATAATAAATAATATTGTATAAACATATAATTACTATATACTATATAATGATATGTATAATATTTACGTTAGTATAAGGATAGACAAAAGTTATGTTGTCACTTATTTCTAATGACGCGGTGGTTCCCTGCTTTGCCGACACAAATTAACCAAGATGTTCCGAATCACAACCACTTTACAGTGACCATAACCTGACCACTTGAACCATAACCACGGTCGTGGTTAAGTTACGGAATATACTATAACATACACAGCATTGAAACTTTTTTAAAAATTTCGTTATAAATGTTATTACCTGCTATGACGTCCAAATAAAAATATTAAGATTTTATAAAATTTTGAGAGCTAATTGAAACAATTATCAATAAAAATAATCAAATTGTTATTTCCAATTGTGTTTTTCATGTGTTTCATAGTCCGTTTTTCGTGTTACGTCCGATATGTATGTAGATATTGATATAAAAATTGCGATATAATTGCATATACTTGAAAAATATATATCAGTATTAGATTAGCATTTGCAAGGAGAGATGTCAAAAGTCAAACTTCAACCGCTATCTCATCTTTCAATATCTTTCGTGATGTGAGCTGTAAATGATATAGTAGCTATATAGCTCTAGGATGCTGAGCTATGAGGAAGGAATGTGCTGGGAACCATAGTCGCAGTCCAAACTGCCGGCAGTTCATAGTTAATTCGATACGCCCCATAACAGCTATAATGCTATATATTCTGTATGTAGAAATGTTCTCTCCGGCGGTAGTCGTGAGAGAGAAAAGATGTGAATGGAAGTTATCTATGTCTTTGTTGTGAAATTATGGCTGCTATTATTGATTTGTTTGTCATATAGGAATTTCTAATTAAATTATTGGTATTAATATAACGTTTTTAATTATTTCACGGTCGTAAAAGTTTATACTAGTGTTTATTTATTTAATTTACGAGGGCTGTTCTCTTTCCACTGAGCCTATCTAGCAGGCTTTGATATTTTGAAATAAAAGCCGCATTCTTTCGCTGCGTTGGATCAGATCTATGTTACATGGATCAGTAAATTGCATGTTCTTTCGAATTCGGATCAGTACCCCCACTCCAAGACTAAGTAATCCAAATCAGTACCATCTACTCCAACAAAAACTTGAATTAGAAGGATCAGAACACTTTAGATTGAAAAATGGCGGAAGCGTTGGAAGAAATATGCACTGAAGGTTCCAAAAGAAATTAAAACAAGAATAAGCAATTGTAAATATAGGAAATATTTGAAGTATTTATATATTTTTTCATTATTCGAGTTCTTGTAAAATGTAACCTATACTGTATCTGGTATAAGAATGCAGTGTGTACTATTATTCCCGAAAGATTACTATTCAAGGTCATGTGTTCGAAGAAAGAATACACATCACTTTATAGCAGTAGCTTAGCAACATTTTGTAGAAAGAGAAAGATTATTTGACCTATGTCTATTTAATTTATGTGGTGTGACAGATACGTAAATAGTGGCATTACTTTCTAACACACTATAAATAATAATGACATATGTCGTAGAATTACAGATACCTAATTATCTACTACACTGCCCTCTGTGTTAATATTTACTCAGTGGCGTTGACGTTTAAATCAAATTATTATTCCTCGTGGCCGCGTGCCTGAGTATCTGGTCGCGAATTTAGGAAACCGGGTTCGATCCCGACCTACACCAAATATTTCGAACTTTAAATGGCACAAAATTGACCCCTGTGGTGCACTCTCCACGCCAGCAATGAGTGCCCGTTAGGTGACGCCTGGTAAACGCCCGCACGGTACAAACATGTCGTCATCATTACCAATATCTGCGTACAAAGCAGATTGGCACACCCAGTAATGGGTAATATGCCGTGATGATATATTTATTTATTTTCAAGTTAAGTCTATGTTTTTGTATTTTGCAGAAACATAAGTGAAGAACATGAAAGACCTTATTTAGAAAGAAACGTAATTTTCAAATGAATTACTCGTATTTTTTCAGTTAAAATGTGTCCATAAATATTTGATGTTGCACGCCTATGCATACGAAATGCAATGAAGTTATCTGCAAGTAATTTTATATCAGACGACTCAAAAAATGACCTTGAATAGTCATCTTTCATGAATAATAGTTTAGCTTGGTATAGGGATAACATTTCACGGCTTGTGATTGGTGCAAACCCGAGACAGTTTTAAACCGTCCCAATGTTATTTAAGTATTCCAATTTTTTTTCTTAGATTTGCCTAAATAATTGAGACTAGCTAAATTGAATTTAAGTGAAATAAATAATTTCAACATAAATATAATTGAAAATAACTAATAATATGACGTAAATAGTTAACATAAATACAAAAGACACATCAACTGTCAACTTGTCAATAACTGTCAAAAACATCTCATTATTTATTCAATTTCGCATGTCTGATGCAAATGGTTCTCAAATGGATGATATTGAAGATGTTCCACATATAAATGATGTGTCTGAAAGTTTCGATTATTGTAATATTTTAATTTATCGAAATAAATCTTAGAATCGTATTTAACCTTAAAATGTTGATACGTAAACCGCTCCTCCCATGCACCACTGCAATCTTAAACCAGGTGCAGTATTCGCTACTGAAATTAACTAGTAGCCTCCAATCGGTAACCTTGTGAACCCTCCGAATTGGTAATGACAGCCAATTACACCTCAGGAAAATTACCAATATTGCCTCGAAAATTACCAACTAAGTCAGCCATCTTAAATGAATGCAGCGCCTTTATAGGACATTTCAGTCGCCAATATAACTTCTCAAGCCATAATAAAAAATTCTGTTCTTTCGAACAAACTAATCTGCGTCCACGTGACCTGATCTGATCTGATCTAATCCGTACGATCAGTTGGATCTGAACCAACGCAGCGAAAGAATACGGCTAAATTTTGTTTGACTCTAGTCGTTTACAAGGTCAACTATAGTGACGGTTGTTAAATATAATTGAATATTGTTTAAATACATAAATTTTTAAGTAATCCTTTCCCCAAGAAATCATTGAATTGAGCAAAGAGCATTATTGAGCTATGATTTTTTACAATTTCAAGCGTGGCTTAGGCCGTCAATAATATTTCAAGGAAAACTATCGAGTCTTTGATGACAAGTCGTGTTCCTTAGGTTCCATAAAGCAGCGGTACAATGAATTTCTGCGTTGACGACTTTCCTTAAATGACAGTTTTCGAGCTCCTAAGCCAAAAACGGCAGTTACCGAAAAAAATATTGATCTTGTTCAGAACATGATTAAAGAGGACCGGCATGTTACTCAAAAATATTCAAGCAACTTGAAAGATTGGTGTGAAAGCAATTAACGCTATTTTACATTTGATGGTACGTAAGCTTTGTTCTCATTGGATTCCCTACAATTTGCCTCCAATCAAAAAGAAAACCGTTTGAGATGGTGCAGATCTATACTAGATCGCTTTGACAATGGATCGTCTCATTTGGTGTACAACATCATTAAAGATGACGAAACATAGGTATACTGCTATGATTTCGAAAAAAAAGCAACAGTCGGCAGTTTGGGTCTTTGAGAATGAGTCGGCTCCAGCAAAAGTTATTCGCGAAAAAAGTCGAAACAAAAAGATGGTCGTCACATTTTTTGGAATTATTGGACATATTTGCACTGTATCAGTGGAGGATTGTTTTACTGTTAATGCTGAATGGTACCCTACCGTGTGTTTGCCTCATGTTCTCCAAAATGTTCGCGAAAAACGTCTACGGGGAAGGATTATCTTGCATCAAGACAACCTTAGCCGCACACTGCTGCTAGAATGACTAATTATTTGAATGCCCAAAACATTGAAAAATGGGTCATTAGCCGTATAGTCCAGACCTGGGATCTAATGATGTCTTTTCATTTCCATGTGTAAAGGATAAGTTACGAGGTTACGTTTTACATCGGCCGAAGAAGCTGTTGACGCATTTAAAAATGAAATAAAGAAACTAACGCGGGAAGATTGGAGAAAATGTTTTGGAGACTGGTTTTCACGGATGCAAAAATGTATTGATTGTGAAGGGGAATTCCTTGAAAAATTATAAACAAATATGTTTTACAAATATGTGTATTTCTTTATTAGGCTCAGCGGAAAGAGAACAGCCCTCTAGCCCTCGTTGATAATCGGTAATTTTGTAATAATTATTACATCCCTCACTGCATCACATAATATTTGACGCCCTATATTCGCATCATTGAAAATATTTCATAAAAAATCTGATGTGGACACCACACGACCTCCTTGTACGCAAGACCAACATGAAATATAGACCCAATTATAAAATTGCACGTATTTGACGTAATTTGACATTACCATTAATTTTTCTATTGTTTTGTACTTTTTGTGCTAATCCATAGCAAGCTTTATTACAAAATCAAAAAGTATATAAAAATAAATAAAATAAATATATCATTACGGCTTATTGCATATCTCGCTTATACAAAGGGCTAATTTAATAATATTGATTATGCTAGACGCAGAATTTAATTCTCTAAAACTATTATTTGAAGCATTTGTTTCTAAAATCAAAATAAAACCATTTTATTCAAGAAAAAGTGTTAATAACTTCAGGTAATATATCACTTCCGGTTAGCCTATTTTATTCCCATTGACATAAAAGTCTTATATACCAAATTTGAATAGTTTTGAATTATATTTTAAAATAGTTTTTCATTAAAATCTATTATAGGCTTCTAGTAAAGTACCACTCCTGGAAATTATGTAATGACCAAAAAGGGAGGTGCAAAACTAGATATCATAACAGTCTTAAATACAAAATTTCAACGTTCTACGGCTTAACGTTTTTGAGTTATGCGAGATACGTACATGCAGACGTCACGACGAAATCTGACAACCGAAATTTTTCGCGATTACAATATTTCTTTTACTATGTACAAGGAAGTAAAAAGAAATATAATTATTATGACATAAAACATAACCTTGTTATGCAACCAAAACTGTAATTTTTGTCGGCTGTCGGCGCTGACTACTTTTGTGCACACCGTCTATAGGTATGTATTTAAATACCATATTTAAATACCATATTTAAATACATACCTAGGCGGTTGCAAGAAATTTGAATTCCCAACATTATATTATATATGAGTAGTTTAATTTATTTAAACATTATTTGTGAAAACAAAATCGTAATAATCCCTATAAATAAAGAGTTATAAATTATTGAAAAATGTATAAATTTTCAAATATATCATGTGACTTAAAAGGTCATCTGACGTCATAGATCATGATGCGGAAGCGCGCCAAGTGAGCAAAATTTGTACTAGCTTGAATTTAAAACACATTTTGATCAAACGTCGAAGAGACATTTAACTCTGTCACTCCTCTAATTTCTGCAGCAGTAAAACAATCATTTGCAGAAATAAATTGACGTTTGAATGTCACGAACAAGCTTCATAATCTAAATTAGAACCATGACCTATGACGTCATAATAGTGCAGGATTGATTTCAGCAAGAAATTTTGGCGCGATTAGGTATTATTTCTCTAATATTGTATAAACTTTGAAGAAAAAAAATTTAAATTACTGTAATTGAAGTACCAAACCCTTTCTATTAAAATGATTTTTTTAAAAACTGCAACCACTCTATAATAAAAAATCTGATGTGGCCAACACATGACCTCCCGTCAATTCCATCTTTGAAATAGCAATGAGCTTTTAAGTAAAGTATCACTTCCGGCTGAACGTTTGTAAACAAAATCTAATTTGTTCCAATAAATAGAAAAGTATGTAATACCAAATTTTAGATTATATTTTATTATGTTTTCCCTCGAAAATTTGTCAAGAGTTCCAAATTAAGTACCACTTCCGGTTTATCATACAGGTATAGTCAAAATATAATGTTGTTTGAAATTATACACGAGTTTAAAATACCAAATTTGAGAAGTTTTGAATTATGTTTTAATTTATTTTTTCAAGAATATCTGTTTATAGCTTCCTGTAAAGTAGTACTTCCGGCTTATCAGTTTTAGAAAACATCTAGCATGTCGTTCTCATTAATATAAAAGTCTTAAATACCAAATTTGAAAAGTTTTGGATTGTATCAATTTATTTTTCACGAAAATCTGTTCAGTGCTTCAAATAAAGGATCACTTCCGGTTTATAAATTTTAGACAAAATTTAATATGTTGCTTGCCTTTATATAAAAGTCGTAAATACTAAATTTGACAAGATTTGGAGTATACCATAATATATTGTTCACAAAAATCTGTTCAGAGCTTCAAGTAAAGTATCACTTCTGGTTTATTAATTTTAGCCAAAATCAAATATGTTGTTCCTCTTTATATAATAGTCTTAAATACTAAAATTGAAAAGATTTGGATTATATGTTAATATAGTTTTTCATTGAAAAATGTTATGGGCTTCATATAAAGTATCACTTCCAGTCATCCAATTTTATCCAAAATCTAATCAACTCTTTATCTGAACACAGAAAACTTAAATACGGAAAATATAAATATTTGGAAGTTTTTTATAAGAGTTATCGTGGTGGAAAAAAATCGTCGTATACAGACACACACAAGAATAGATGAAAAATAATGTACTACTGTTGCCCTACGGCTTGTCACCCCAATTTTTTTACTGGATACAAAAGTATATGGCCTCCTTAATATTCACTTAAAATTTGAAACAGAAACTATTTAAATCAATGTACAAAAAGATGAAAAATAATGTACCATTCTTGCCCTACGGCTTGTCACCCCAATTTTTTTACTGGATATAAAAGTATATAACCTCCTTAATATTCAGTTAAAATTTGAAATAGAAACAATTTAAATTAATGTACATAAAGATGAAGAATAACAGAATAGAACAGAAACTATTTAAATTAATGTACATATACATACATCATTGTAAAAATAGTAAAAACATGTTGTGGGGACCCTAATTCGTGCTTATTCATTGAAAACTCACCATCGAATTTTTGGACCGATAACATTACCTCCCTTACCTATGGTATGACGGGAGGTAAAAATAAATGACGGGAGGTATTGTGTTGGTCACATTAGATTTTTTGTTTAAGGGTCTCTTTAAATTTAAGCCTTGTTGGTGCCACTGGGCACAAGTAATTTGTTTCTCAAATATGTGTATGTGTGCATATTAACGTTTTTTTTTAAACGTCTTAGAAATGGCACTTTTTGTTACTTGATTCACAAGGTAGAAGTTTCAATTCTACGCCGCTGGAAATTTTTACGCCGGCGGAGTAAAAATAAAATAAACAAATATCCATAGAAACTACATAGAATCAGCGAATAAAAAGAAAAGTAATGTGTTTGAAAAAAAAAATGTGTCATTCGGAATAAAAGTGTCTTTGTGTGCCTTGCATGCAATTGTCCGACTCGCTTCGCTCGTCGTGCAAACTTCCATGCTCGCCACACAAAGTATCACTTTTACTCCTCGTAACACAATATACTATTCATTTATTTAAATCCTTTCACAGTATTAAAATAGTAGTTTGTACAACAAGAGTGGATATGATGTCCATATCGCATGAGGATGAAGTTTGAGCACGACGCCGTAGGCGGAGTGTTCAATCATCCGAAGGTGATATGGACATTCCACTCGAGTTGTACAGCATACTTTTTCTACGACTAACGAGAATAAGGAAAATGTGAACTACTTATAGAAATTTGAAATTTTATTGAACATTATTAATTAATATCATTTTATGTATTTGTTTTCCTAGGCTTTCTTAATGACATTTGTTATTAAAATAATATTTTATTTTATAAGTATACAATACTTGTATATACTACTTACGATTTTTTATTGCCAAATCTAAAGGATAACCTTGACTTGGCAATGCGCAGGGGCGCGCCAACCCGAGGGTGCATGGAGTGCACCGCACACGGGCGGCAAAAAACCGCCTCGTCAGTCGTTGTTAATAATAATCATAAAAGAAAATGATCATGTTAATTAAATAATTGTGGATTGTTTAAATGACGAAAATAAATAAGTCCAATTTCGCGCGTAAATTTTAAAAACAAATGGATTGTATAAAACACGGGTCTTTCCCGATTATGCCATAAAATTGGGTTCTTTCCCGGCGATTCTTCCAAAAATAAGCGAAATGCTTCAACAAGTTCATAATTACTTGAAAGAGTGCAGATCAAACAATAGTTTTGAAACCATTTTGGCTGAACCAGCAACAATTGTAAAAGAAATAGATTGCGAAACAACATTTCCAAAAGTTAGTACTATTAGACCGCGCAAAAAAAGCACTATTTCATTACGAAGCACTGATGAAACAATTGATGATCCGAAACGTCACTACAAAATCAATTTTTACCTCTCGCTAAGAGAGGTATTGTATTCATGCTAAAAATCGCATATCCAGATTTTAATGAATAAGCACGTTTTAAGGTCCCTAGTATCCGATTATAACATTTTTACGATGATGTCCGTATGTGTGTGTGTGGGTGTGTGGATGTTGGATTCACTATATCTCAAATACTATGAGACTTAAGACATTTTTAACTACGGATTCCTCAATCTAACAATAATGGGAAGAGTCCAGTCAGTTTTGGTAACAATTGGACAACCGGAAGTAGTAGTTACAAGAAAAAAATCGTCTAAATATTATTTATCGAAAATTTATGTAAATACTTATATTAAAGAACGTTAAATTCTTTATTTGATAAATATAAATTCATTATTATATCTTCTATAGATTTAGAGATAAAGAAAGGCATATAAAATAATTTGATGTAAAAAATCTCAGATCAAACTACTACAAGGCAAGAAATTTAAATGTTTGTAATTGACACATAAATGTCACTGTCAAAAATATTTGTATGCCTCTGTCAAAAATATATGTATATTATTATGAAGATTTTGAAAATAAAAAAAAGTCAACAACGCAAAAGAATATACGTAAAAAAGAATATAAAAGGAATTTGCGAAAAAATGACGAATATAAAGAAAAAGAAAAGGAAAGTAGAAAAAGAAAATTTCAGGATATTAAATATAAAGAAAATGTAAGTATTGTACATAATTTATTTTAAAATATCTCATAGATATTGCAAATATATGTGAGAATTATTTTGTAGTGAGACATGAATATCTATATGTATTTGTATTTAAAAATATTTTTTGTTTTATGCGTATAACCAGGTAAAATATCTGGCGAGAGGTTATGTGTTGGCCACATCAGATTTTTATTTTAAAATTTTAGATACAACAAATTCCAAAATAGAAGAACGTTTTGAGCGTCAAATTAAACTGTCTCATCCTACAAGAATAGAAAACGATATCAATGCATTAGATGTGTGCGATGAAATTGAAAATCTTGCACCAAACGTTAGAGAAACAAAACATATGAATGCATCAACTGTTCTGAATTATTTATTTTCACATGACCTGCATAATCTTTTTCCAAATATTACGGTAGCATTAAGAATATTTTTGATTATACCTGTAACTGTAGCCTTTGGAGAAATATCGTTCTCCAAATTAAAACTTGTTAAAAATTATTTAAGATCAACCATGTCCCTGAAAGACTTTCTAATTTAAACATAATAAGTATTGAAAGTGAGTGTGTTGACGAATTAAATATTTCTGATATTGTCGATCAATTTGCAGTGAAAAGATCAAGATTAAAATAAGTAAGTAGATTTTAGTTTGTACAAATGTACAGAGTATTACAGTGTTATAATTATATTCAGTATTATAGTATGTAATCATATAATTTTATAATTATTATTTGTTTGTGTTGCCATATTTTATATAATTATTTACAGTATTGTTTAATAAAATACATTTATTTAAAATGTTTTTTTTGCAGTCAAATAATAATTTTCAAATGGATTTAAAAATATGAGATTATTTAGATACATTTAAAATTTTATTGTCGACATACATAGGGACGGCAAATAAAGTCTTGCACCCGGGCGGCAAATTTCGTTGGCGCGCCACTGGCAATGCGATATTTCATACCGTTCTGATTTCAATTTTTTATACGTTCTTTTTCAATACTTACAATTAATTTATAATATAATTCAGTTAATTGTTATTAAATTATTAAAATCTTTTTTTATACCGAAAATATTTCCATCTAAATGTCAACATTGAAATGTCAAATATGACATTTGTATCGTTCGTCTTCTTAATCTTGTAATAAATGAATAGACAGTTGCCTGGGTTACACGACTTCGAGATTTGTGATTCGTGGATTTCTTATCCATCCTAGAATGGATATGAAATTTTATCCGTTCAGTTAACTAGTATTGCCTACATATCCATTCTGCAGATTGTGAAGAAATGATAACTTTTTCAAGTGGGAGTAGAAAAAATTATATTTTGTCTTCTGACTAAGACCTAAATTATAAATGTTCATAATATAATTCTTCTATATTTATGATCTACCTAAGATCAGAAGTGTAATTGTAATATAATTATTTTGTCAGCCGTGAGAATAAAATATGACTTGAGAGTATTAGTCGGCTTTAATAATAACAAGAAGTGTCAGGTGCTTGCTTAATACAACTGACACAGATATATATTTAATCATACTAAGTAACATGCAAATAATAACATTTGCAAAGTGTACATTCTAAGAAGAGAAATCAAATGAATCATTGTTTATTATTTATTACTCATAAAAACTAGTCAGCAACAAAAAAAAGTATAATAGTTATTTTTTATAAACGGCAATAAAATTCTATTTTATGAACGAGCGGAAAGTGTTCATATATAAAATTTTATTTTTACGCTTGCAGATTTTAAAGAGAATAGCTATTTGTGTATTAAGAGCGCAAAATGGGACATTGTAGATTGAGAAGTTGTTGACGCGCGACGCAGGAGCGCGGCATTCTCTCGAAATCGACAATGTCCATTTGCGCTCGAAATACACACAAGATTTTTTCTACAGTCCTCCACCATAAAAAAATTAATAAAATGTATACTTTGTACTTACAGTACTACTCAACAGTTTTGCAGTGAAGATAGGAACGTATTCAAATATGACTTCAAGATATTGTTTTGGCTTTCGTTTTTACAAAAAAATTAATGGCAATTTTGTAATGAATATTATAAGTTTTGTATAATTTATTTGTTTCAAGTACATTAAACTAGTGCAGTGGAAAAGTGGATGTCCACTGGCTCCGAGTGGACATCCACTTTTCACGCTAAACTTTTGCAGGTGGCAGCATAACTGTTCACACAATATATTTTTTCTACAGTCTATATACAAAGTAGCCATTTGCGCTCTCTTTTGTCAACGCAAAATGTCACTTTGCCGTTCTAGAGCGACAAAGTAGAAAATACGCTCGCTCCTCAAATTTCTAAGTATACAATGTTGAGAAATGTTACTTGGCTACATTCTTAATGGAAACGTTTAGTCAGGAATTAATGACACTGTAGTTACACATTATCCACTTACATAACCAAACAAAAAGCCGCACTGCTGTGAAAATAAAATTGGACATTCATTTACAAAAACGAAAGTATAAAATGCTTAGATTAGATTGAAGCAATAGCTCAAGAAGAATGGAAAATACCGATAAATAAAAATAAATAAAAAATAATTTTTTGTTATGGTGGAGGACCCCATTGTGGCGACTGTAGAAAAAATCTTGTTAGTGTTTCGAGCGCAAATGGACATTGTCGATTTCGAGAGACAACCTCTCAATCGACAATGTCCCATTTTGCGCTCTTAATACACAAATAGCTATTATATTTAATTTTAATTTATCGTTACTTTCCATTCTTCTTGAGCTATTGCTCCAATCTAATCTACTCATTTTATACTTTCGTTTTTGTAAATATATGCCCTTTTTACCTTCCGTCACCTTTAGGTAAGGAAGGTATTGTCTTTGGTCAAAAAATTCGGTGGTGAGTTTTTAATGAATAAGCACGTTTTAAGATCCCTAGAATACGATTTTACTATTTTTACGATGATGTCTGTATGTGTGTGTGTGTGTGTGTGTGTGTGTGTGTGTGTGTGTGTGTGTGTGTGTGTGTATGTATGTGTGTCCGTGTGTGTGTGTGTGTGTGTGTGTGTGTGTATGTAACAAAATTTTCGTCTGCGATAACTCTAATACTACAATTCCAAAAATTATAATTCTTTCGTATTCCTCTTCGTTGCATCCATATGAAGAGCTGATTAGATTTTGGTTATAATTGGTCAACCGGAAGTACCCTTATTTGAAGATTTTAACAGTTTTTCTTGAAAAAACGATGTTAAATATCATTTTTTTACATTTAATGTTATTATAAATATTAAAGAACATTGTATTCTCTATACGATTTGACTGCATTTTATACTTAATATTAAAGGGATATAGAGTTAAAAAATTATAAAGAAATTAAATTTTATAAAGTAGACATAGCTATGAAAACAGCTACTATATTATGAAAATTCTGATTGAAAGATGTCAGTGTCAATTGACATATTCGTAGTATATTTGTGTTATATTATAATTTTACTCGAAATTTAGGATCTTTTGCTCGAAACTTTCTGTATAGAATTTTTATAAAGTTCATACAACTGTTGAAAGGTAATGTACGTATAAGAAATTTAGAATTTTTTACAAGCAACTTTCTGTATGGTTTTATAGAAAATACATAGGCATTTACGAAAATTCTACCGATAACACGACTGGTAAAAAGTTACCGTGTTCGAAAATTGTACAATATCTACCAGATCCATCTACCGGATTCATGAAGAATCTAATCTCAAAAAAGGTAGTGATGCAAAGCGAAGTGCACGCGTTAAAAGTGGAAATGTGTTCAAAGTATGACTCTGCTCAGTTTGTTACCTACATCAAATTTCTAACCTGTTTCAAATTTTCAAATTTTTTATAGGTTATGGATCTACCCTGTTTACCACTTGCGTTCTTAAAATATCGATTCCGGTAGCTATAACCTGATAAACAGCTGTTTACTGGTAACAGTTCACAGGTAGAATTTTCGTAAATGCCTCATATAACTGACGGAAGGTAATGTGCTGGCCACATCAGATTTTTTACTTTCACATCAATGCGGCATTTTGTTTGGTTATGTAATATACCGACAGAGCAGTTATATGTCAGATTGACTTGTGATGGTGGTAAATGCGTAACTAGTGTCATTAGTTCCTGACTAAACGTTTCTATTAAGAATGTAGACAAGTAACATTTCTCAACATTGTATAGTTTTTTCTACTTTGTCGCGCATGAGCGGTAAAGTGACGTTTTGCGTTGACAAAAGAGACCGCAAATGGCTACTTTGTGTACAGACTGTAGAAAATAGCTATTTGTGTATTAAGAGCGCAAAATGGGACATTGTCAATGAGCCTGTTCCACATTTTTCAAAAAGTATTTTAAATGAAAGTTTATGCAATATTTTTCTTATTAATAAGTATTTTTTAAATATTTTATTGTTACTTTCGTAAATAATTAAATAAAAACATTGGCACCAAAAATAGTCATGAAAAACAATCCCCCACTCCTGTGTCGTAGAAGCACATACATTACGTCACGTCATTCACAGCCAATAGAAAACAGTTTTTCCATCACCTTCGTTTATTTTTGTTATTTAGATAAATAAACGTAGGCGATAGTTTGTCACATGTTAATAACAAACTTCTAATTTGACATTTGACGCTGACATTTGCCATTATAAATGAGTAATAAAGTTATAATGGCTAATGGACTACACTGAAGTTAAGGCAGACAGTTTAGCGAAAGTCGATAGCTGGATGGTGGCTAAATTTATATCAGAAAACGGTTGTTTGTTCCAGCCACAATTTTCTTTCCTTCGCATCTTTTGGTATATTTATAAATTCAATAGTAGGTTTGCTCCTAGCAGCATTTTTGCAGGTAGGCACAATACGATACTGTAAAGTACTCATTTTATATTGAATTTTTTATTATCTAACACGAAATTTGACACTTGTTTGACAACTTTAACAATATATTTGAATTGTCATTTTAAAGGGATCAATTGGAGCCGATGAAGATGTATGTGCTGTGACGTCACATTCTGCTTCACTTCACGTGACTTTTTCAAAATATCCAAATTTCAAAATTTGTAAAATATCTATCGGATATTTGGTGATATTTTGAAATTTGAGGTTATTTGAATAATGATATCTTTTTAAATTTAATACTTAGAAGGCATGTAAAAATTCTTGCAACAGCCCTATTGAGAGGTTGTTTTCGCCCGACGCAGGAGCGCGGCGTTCTCTCGAAATCGACAATGTCTATTTGCGCTCAAAACACACCACAATAGGGTCCTCCACCATAACAAAAATTTATTTGTTTCAAGTACATTAAACTAGTGCAGTGAAAAAGTGGATGTCCATTGAGAGCGTTCACGCCAAACTTTTGGAGGTGGCAGCACAACTGCTCACGCCGGTGTAGAAATTTTCAGCGGCGTAGAAATGAAACTTCTACCTTGTGAATCAAGTCACAAAAAATGCCATTTTTACGACGTTTGAAAAAAAATTATATTTAATTTTAATTTATCATTATTGTACATTCTTCTTAAGCTATTGCTTCAATCTAATCTTCGTTTTTGTAAATGAATGTCCTATTTTATTTTTACAGCAGTGCGGCATTTCGTTTGTTTATGTAATATACCGACAGAGCAGTTATATGTCAGATTGACTTGTGAAGGTGGTAAATGTGTAACTACAGTGTCATTAGTGTTGAAGGGATAATTTAATATAAATATTATTTTTATTGACAGGTGTCATACACGTCATGTGTATGTCAAATGTATTTATTCTTTTGTTATTGTATATAAAATCACAGGTTGTAAAATGAGTAGTTGAAAAATAAATTCTGATTCTGTCAGTACATGAAATTAAACACAGAAGTCTTTCATTGCATTTAATAATCTTCAGCATATAAAATCTTATAGAATTTAACAATTAGTATCTGACTAAACTTTTCCATTAAGAATGTAGACATTGTATAGTTACAAATTTGGACAGCGAGCGTTTTTCTACTTTGTCGCACATTTTGCGTTGACAAAAGAGAGCGCAAATGGCTACTTTGTATATAGACTGTAGAAAAAAAATTAAATTAAATTATTGTAACGCGCGAAAAATTATAAAAAAAATTCTATATATTTTATGGATAAATTTATAAAATTATCTATAATTTAAATCCATTCTTCATGCTCGCTACTCTTTTCACACTAGAATAATACCAAACAATATTGCATATAACATTAACAGTATATCATTTTCTTAACTATATATCACTATAATTTCACAGCACGCCGTGTGCACTGAAGTGCTATGTCACACATTGATGCACTAGGACTAGCGACTAGGGCTTGGGGAGCTAATATGACGTATTAGTCCTTCTATGTTCTGCTCTCAGCTCCCCTATATGCCTATAGGTGTGGAAGTGATTATGTTAGCAGGATCTAGATCTAAAGATAGGGGATTAAGATAAACACATGATACATGCTGGCTTGGTATAATGGGGTGTGGAACAAAAAGGTAATGCTGTCGTAGTTGGCTGGTGTTAAAGTATTATCTTGTTATTGTTACACGATAATATCTAGAATAATTAATTTAAATTATAGACAGTATGTGATATACAGTGGGTTTGTGCATATCTCTTATATCGTTATGACGTCACCCGAATCATGTTCCGTGTGGTCGAATCCCGGTGATCGAGAATGCGTGATTTGTCGTAAAAAAAATACAATACGAGGGATGCTCTGTTAATAGTTAGTAGCAGGCCATGGAAGCTCAATGAGGTGTCGCAAAAATATTAACATATCATTTTTCTTCTGAAATTCGAATAAGTACGTTCTACAGTGTTATTAAATATGATTTTCTGTTCAAATTTCTGTATATATTAAGCACAGTAGCAGTTTAAAAATATACTTTTTGAATTGGCGTCAGAAATATATTACCCAATGGCAAAACTGGAAAGATGATAAAAAAAACAAATGTATCATACATCAACGTCAATGATTGCTTTAATGACAACTGTGTGACATAAAGTCTGAATTATAGTGCCGCGTGATTTTTGGTTCTTTAGCGTAGTTCTTAATTATTTATTATTATATTATAGCGTTATATTTCATAGTTTAATGCCCAGTTTTATAAGAGATGGATAAGTAAAGCATTAGCAAAGCAAAATTTACTTCTGAAGTAAAATAGTTTACTCCAGAGATTTTCGTCAAAACAAGAATAAAAATACTAGCTAAGTAAATCTACAGAATAAATTACTCCACCGATGTTTGAGGAAGTAAATTTTATTCTATAAAATAAATTTGACACATATCAACATTAATTAAATTAAATTCATTATAAATTTCATCCCATGTATTATTTTTACATTTATTTATCTCCAACATGTTTGCTTTGTTTATTTCTGAGTAATTTTTCCCCGTTCTCTTTTTTTCATTTTAGTTGACACCTGACACTTTATGACACACACACACACACACTTTATTTTCTATTTTGACTTTTGGATTTATTTCGTGTCGGAAACATACAGAATACAATATTATTAAAACATATATAAAACATATCCCAGCGACACATTGTTCGGAATAGATCCTCTTCAGTTGGAGATTGACATCGTCAGTAGCGATCTTAAGAAATACCGTCTAGTAATGTTTTATCCTAGATTTATCAATCTCTCTTATGCTCCAGCAGTGCAAACATTAGCCGGTATAAAAAACCGTATCCTGAATGCATCATTTTCCAGCTAAAAAAAAATGTATTCAATAGTTCTTATTTAATTATAAAAATATTTATATTTACATCAAAATGATCTTTACAAGAAAGAAGTTTTGATTTTATGTTTTTATCTTTACTTGCGACAACCATTTCATTCTTCTTTCTTCGTTTTAAGGCACTACTAGAAATATATTTCCCTATTATCAGTTATATTTGGGCACACTGCACAATGCACATTTTTACAACCATGTTAGATTATTTCCAAATACAAAAATCAGTAGTAGTAGTAGTTGACAGCTGACAGCAGAAATGTAAGCCACAACCTCATTGGTTAGGTCCTTTGGAAAGTCATTAGGCGAAAGGTAAAGCGGAAATTCAAACATTATAATTTCAAAGACAATTTTCTCATGAATAAAGAATAATTCGAAAAAAATAAAAAATAGGGGCTAAATATTTTTTCTTATTCTTTTGATTGAAGCAAAGAAAAAAAACCATGCAACACCTCATTGGCTAGAAAAAATTGCAAACATTGAATGTCGCATTAGTTGACATTCGTTACCTACAATTTTGTTTTGTAAGGTACTAGTTTTGCATTTTTAATTCAGTTAAAATGAGCATTCCGCGAACTGCCTTTAGAGCTACGATTTTATATGACTATAAAAGACAGTTAGGATACCAGCAAAGCCACGAAAATTTGATAGCAGCTTTTGGCAATGCTGCCCCTTCATTATCCGTTGTTAGTCATTGGTTCCGCGAATTTCGACGGGGGCGAAAGCTGCTAGAAGACGAAGCAAGACCTGGAAGACTACGGATGCTACCTGTTCAGAAAATGTTGATCGTGTGGCAAGCTTGATTCAGTCCAATCAAAATATTACTTATAGAGAGATTCAGGAGGAAGTGAATATTGGATCTTCGGCGGTGAATACTATTTTGCATAAACATCTTGGGGAAAGAAAGTTAGCAAGCCGTTGGATACCGCATTTGCTCTCAGAAAGTCAAAAACAGGATCGAGTAGATTGGTGTAAATTTATGTTGCAAAAATTTGACGGAGGGGCTTCTAAGCAAGTGGCGTACATTATAGCAGGTGACGAATCTTGGGTATACAGTTACGACTCTGAAACTAAACAGCAGTCTAGTGTTTGGGTATTCGAAGATGAAGACTTGCCCACAAAAGTAATTCGTGGCAGAAGCGTCTATAAGAAAATGATTGCTGTTTTTTCCGCCGAAGTGCTCCTGTTGCTGCTTTTCCACTTGAAGATGGCAGAACTGTTAATTCTGACTGGTACTGCGAAGTCGCTTTACCACAGATGTTTGCCAAATTACAAACAGGTCGCCAATGGCCGATTTGCCACACTGCTGCCAGAACATTGGATTTTTTGAAAGATTCGGGAGTTCAATTGGTAATTTATCTTCCGTATAGCCCAGATCTGGCTCCGTGCGATTGTTTTTTGATTCCAACTGTTAAAAAAATGATGCGAGGTAAAAGATTTTTCAGAGCTATCAATTTCTCCAAAACCGAAAGTAATAGTATTGATAAATAAATATATCATCACGGCTTATTACCCATTGCTGGGTGTGCCAATCTGCTTTGTATACAGATATCGGTGATGATGTAATATTAGTTTTGAGGTAATATTTATAATATTGATCTACTTCCATTATTTTATAGAGGAGTTACACATACTATAATTTATGTTATATAGTTGAAATCGCTAAAAGTAATAGTAGTTGACATATATATATATATATATATATATATATATATATATATATATATATATATATATATATATATATATATATATATATATATATATGTCAACTAAACTACGAAAATATAACTTTTGGCTACAGTTACAATTTCATTTGTATGACAATATGCTCATCGATCCTTAGCTAATTCCAATCTATATTACATTTTCATCAGGGAGACTACGCATTATATTTAAGTACAAAACCTTCTTTTCAACTGGAATGGAACGCTAACGCGCTGCATTGAAGCACCCTGGTCCCCTAACGACCAGCTGTCAACAACTGATGCCAATGGCGATTATAGGTTATGTATGGGTTGGGGAACTACCTGCTCTGCAACACCTATGCTTGTAATCGATACCGAGATCTCGGTCAATTCTTTACTCCTATTTAACCGCAACAACGAAACATTTAAACTGACTTGGTGTTGGTGTTCGTGTATTGTTAGATGTTATGCTAAATAAACTTAGTTGTGGTTAGAAACTTGATACAAATGATGTATTGTCAATGATTTAACTTGTATTATATACAGCAAAAATAAGTCAGAGTAAGTCCAGGAAAGATGACTCACCGGGTGAGATGATTTTTGTGTTAAAATTAAAATAACATTAGAACACATCGTTCTACTATTATTTGGATTTTGGCACAAGAGTCATCTCACCCGGTAAGCCATATCTCCCGGACTTACCCTATTAGTAGATTTAGATCTTGCATCGTTACTTGCATTGTAATTTAAAAGTTCCCTGTACAGAATGTCTCATTTTCGATGTATTTTAAAGGTATCTCGGATAATATTAACGATATAGCAAAACCGTTTGCAAATTCCAGTCAACATTTCGAAAAAAGTTTTGTAGTCACACAGGAACTTTCGATCTTCTTTAGTTTCTAAGCTACAAGCAAAAACATGTTTTTCGCTCATTTCGAAAATATCTTATAACTGTACAAATGCGAGAGAAAAATCAGCTGACGCCGGGGTTCGAACCCGGGACCTCCAAATCTCTAGTCTGGAGCTCTACCAACTGAGCTATGCCAACCCTAGCGTCAACTGAAACATTATCTCTCTTGTATAGTAAAGTTTAGATTAGACTTTACTATTCAAGAGAGATAATGTTTCAGTTGACGCTAGGGTTGGCATAGCTCAGTTGGTAGAGCTCCAGACTAGAGATTTGGACGTCCCGGGTTCAAACCCCGGCGTCAGCTGATTTTTCTCTCGCATTTATACAATTTATCTTAGTAGTAATTCTTTAATTACACGCTTCTATAGCATCACTTTTCAATTTATCTTATAACTTATTTATTATAATAGTTAGAGACGAGGTTAGAGAAAAATTGTGTAAATATATTTTGAACCATTTTTTAAGTAAAATAAAATGGCGTAATTAGATTTTTTGAAAGCTTGATAATTCTCTAGATATAACACAAATTTATGATTTTCAAAATGGGAACCTATGTTGAGAATAGTCTCATATTTTTGTTTTTTTTTACAAGCTTTTCAACGATATATAACAAGTCTACATTCTTTTGTTTTAAACAAGAACAATAGATGAATTATTAATTTATTGAGGTGAAAATTGATAATAAAAATAAAAAAATAAAAAATATTAAGAAACAAATGAAAAAAATTTATTACAGATCACCATTTGTTTATATTGATTCTATATCTATTAATTATGTTCTGAAAATTATTCTTAACTAATTATTTTCGGGATAGTCAATTTTTTTGCTGACAGTTACAGTTAGCTTTGACACAATTCGAAAAAATTGGTTTAATAGGCTTTTGAAAAAGCTTCGCGTCGTGTTCCAAACTTCCTTCTCACAAAATAAAATGTCGCTTTTAACACTTATATCATAAATAACTATTTTTCATGTTATAAGAAACTTTGATTACTGAAAATGGTAGATAAATTTATTATAATAATTTTACAATAAGTAAATAAATATAAACGAAAGAGAGCTCAAAGAACAAGACACGCTATTGCCATATAAATTTCTTCGACCACTTATGTTAAATACTGAAGTCATTTCAATATTTTTTTTTATTAAATATAAATTAATTATGTATTTATAAGCTCAACATCATCATCATCATCATCATCATCATCATCATCATCGCATTCCAATTCAAAGAATTATTGCGAGACGCTTAAGCGCCAGAATCCGTTTTTGAGGTGGATTTATAAAGTTTCTTGTTTTTTTGCTTTGGTTGTAATTTCTTTCAAATAAATTTCGGTCTTTGCATTTTGTTTCCCATTTTTTAATATTCATTGCTCTCATATCTTCTTCTATTTCTTCCAGCCATCTCTTCCTGGGTCTTCCTCTGTTTCGTATGCCTAGTGGTGTCCAGATTGTTATTTTTTTATGAGTTCTGTGGGTGCTCTTCTCATTATATGGCCGTACCATTCCAGTTTGAGTGCTTTTATATGTTTAACTATATTTCCGCCTTCCAGGGTTTCTTCTATTTCTGCATTTGTTTTCAGTCTTCTTTCTCCTTCTATAGTTACATTAGGGCCAAGTATTGTTCTCATTACCTTCCTTTCAAATCTTTTTAGGTCCTCCTCTTCTTGTTTATTTATTATTGTTGTTTCCATGGCATACGTAACCGCGGGCCTTATTAGCGTCTTGTATATGTTTATTTTTGTTCTTTTACTCAGCTTTGTACTTTTTAGCAGAGTTCTGTTCCTTCCTAAGGTTTGGTTTCCTTTTCGAATTCGTTCTGCTACTCTTTCATTACATAAAAAAGCTCAACATACTTTTATTAATTAAAATTATAAGTTTTAGAATTTATTTTAGATATTAAAAGAACAAAAAAAATATATAAATATTATTTTGACTCATTAGTTTTGCTCGAACCTCCTTAAAAGATAACCATGAAAATTTATACTCTTGACGATTTCGGGCAAAAAAATTGTTGACTGGTTTTACCTTTCCATATATCACAAGTCATTGTTCGTTAAAGTAACATTTGATTACTTCACGACTTCTCGACACGACAGCTTTTGCTTTGTAGAGTTGAGTGGTGTAAGTGATAGTGGTTGTGGTTCCGTGTTGCTTGTGGGTGAGGTGATCACTTACGTTGTCCCAGATCAAACCAGAGATAGTATAGTAGTAACTTTACGAGTACTCGCTCTCAAAAGTCTCAAAACAACCGACACCACTGCAATGCGCAAGTGTGCCTGCTTGTATACTAGTGAACAGAAGACTGAAATACTTGTATTTGTTATTTTATTTTACTTTTGATGGATTTTAATGGAATATACAGTCGAGCAAGGGTGGATTTACGATTTTACCGCCTGTAGACGCCTCGTGTTGGTTCCATTAGGCATACATTTAACGATTTAACCGATCTTTAAAAAAAGGAAATGATCTTTTAAAAATTGTTATTTGTTATTTTAATAATGAGCCTGTTTCACATTTTTCAAAAAGTATTTTAAATGAAAGTTTATGCAATATTTTTCTTATTAATAATTATTTTTTTTATAATTTGTTGTTTTTACTTCCTTGTACAAAGTAAAGGAAGTATTGTAATCGCGAAAAATTTCGGTTTTCAGATTTCAACGGAAATATCCATTTTGACCATCCCTGAATCCATTCTGACTAATTTCGTCGTGACGTCTGTACGTACGTACGTACGTACGTATCTCGTATAACTCAAAAACGGTAAGCCGTAAAAAGTTGAAATTTTGTATTTAGCACTGCTATAACATCTAGTTGTGTACCTCCCTTTTTGGTCATTACATATTTTCCAGAAATGGTACTTTATTTGAAGCCTATAATAGATTTAAATGAAAAACTATTTTAAAATATAATCCAAAACTTTTCAAATTTCGTATATAAGACATTTATGTCATAGTAGATTTTGGTTATAACAGGCTAACCGGAAGTGATATATTACCTGAAGTTCTTAACAGTTTTTCTTGAATAAAATGGTTTCATTTTGATTTTAGAAATAAATGTTTCAAATTAAATTCTGCGTCTAGTACATCAAGTATTATTAAATTAGCCCTTTGTATTAGCGAGATATGTAAATTTAAAACTTATATACTTTTTGGTTTTTATAATGAAACTTGCTATGAATTAGGACAAAAAATAACAAAAAAATAGATGTTAATGTCAAATTACGTCAAATACGTGCAATTTTATAATTCATATTAGTCTTGCGTACAAGGAAGCCGTGTGGTGTCCACATCAGATTTTTTTCGTAAATAATTAAATACGAATATTGGCGCCAAAAATAGTTATGTAAAACATCCCCCCACTCCTGTGTCATAGAAGCACATACATTACGTCATTCACAGCCAATAGAAAAACAGTTCTTCCATCATCTATACCCTGTTCCATTTAAGCCATTCAGTATTGCGGAGCACAGGGAATAGTTTTGACTTTTCTGATTGGCTGAAATTAGACACAAGAGACAAGTTTACCCAATGGAATTTCGGCTACTTCAGATTTGCGCTGTTGCCAGTGCCATCTACTGAATGGCTTAAATGGAACAGAGCATACATTTATTTTTGTTATTTAGATAAATAAACGCAGGTGATAGTTTGTCACATGTAAATAACAAACTTCTAATTTGACATTTGACGCAGACATTTTCCATTATAAATGAGTAATAATAGCTAAACTATTATTCACGAAAGATGACTATTGAAGGTCATTTACGAGCCGTCTGATATAATACAGAATACACTCAAGCTAAGTCGGACAGTTTACCGAAAATCGAAAGCTGGATGATGGCTGAATTTATATCAAAAAACGACTGTTTTACTGTTGCCGAAATAAGGTGTGTTAAAGAGTTAAGGTAAAATAAAATGTAAAAACCCAACCATTAGCTCTTCGACTTATTGCTTCCAGCCACAATTTTCTTTTCTTCGCATCTTTTGGCATATTTATAAATTCAATAGTAGTTTATTCCTAGCGCATTTTTGCAAGAAGGCACAATACGATACTGTAAATTACTCATTTTATATTGAATTTTGTATTATCTAACACGAACCAAACTCAAAAATTTGACACTTGTTTGACAACTTTGACAATATATTTATCATAACACTCGTAACAAAATACAAAAAATTTACACTATAAGGGACCAATTGGAGTCGATGAAGATGTATGTGTTGTGACGTCACATTCTGTTTCAGATCACGTGACTTTTTCAAAATATCCAAATTTCAAAAATTAATTGTATAATATCTAATGGATATTTGGTGATACTTTCAAATTTGAGGCTATTTAAATGGTGATATCTTTTTAAATTTAATACGTAGAAGGCATATAAAAATTCTTGCAACAGCTCTATTTGGTCTGGTAGGGGCTTGAGCAAATTATGACTCGTTCACTAGATGTTTAAACGCAGTGGTAGCTTGGCAACCACACATCTAATCATGTGACGATTAATAATATCCTCAGCAGTTGTACGACTTTAAAAATGAAAGATTGTTCAGCCATCGAGAGGAGAGCAGCCAATAGCTTAGTTGGTGGAGCACTATCCCGGCAAGGTAGGTGTCTCGGCTTCGAATTCCAATGGCTGACAATTTTTCACAAATTATTTCAAATATACAAGCTGCTAACTCATTGTTAATATTAGATATCAAAGTCTATACTTTATATTAGGCCGAGAACTTTTCACCTTACCCTCGTATAATGTAATTTGATCTGTAATTAAGATTATTGTTATCTTAACAAAAATAAATGTTATAAAAAATTCTAAAATTATACAAAGAAAGAATGGCGTAGCATTTTACTTCTAGAAGGGCAGAAATATATTTATGTTTTAGTAATTTTTCACATCAATTTATTTTATGTTTACATTCGGCATTAATAGCCTAGCCTTTTTTTACAGAAAATAATTTAAATTCAGACTGCAGCTGGAAAATGTTTCTTATTTAAATATGTATCTTTTTGTTTTGTTACAAGTTACATTATGCACGCTGGCCTTAATAAATCTCTTTATGAAAATATCTACATTCAATTCTAAGAACTCTTAAAAGCTTTTTTCACTTGTACTCGATGTTAAACAAGTGGAATTAAAATATACATATAATAAATTATTGGAAAAAACTATACTTCGTATAAAACATTTCCCATCGTACAAAAAATGTTCCCAGCCACTTGCGTGAGCCCAATATATCGAATTGAAAACGTGCAATCACTCAATAGCATTTTCAATAGTAGGTAAAGAAGATACTACAATTCTAAAAATTATAATTCTTTCGTATTCATCTTCGTTACATTCACTTAAAGAGCTGATTAGATTTTGGTTATAATTGGTCGACCGGAATTACCCTCATTTGAAGATTTTAACAGTTTTTCTTGAAAAAACGCTGTTAAATATCATTTTTTCACATTTAATGTTATTATAAATATTAAATAATATTTTATTCTTTATACGATATGATTACATTTTATACTTCATATTCAATGGATATAGAGTTAAAAAATCTGATGTGGCCAGCATATTCCTTTCCGTCTGTTCTATGTATTTTGTACAAATTTCATACAGAAAGTTCCTTGCAAAAGATATTATTTCTTGTACATTACCTTCCATACAAAAAATTTCTAGCAAAAGATTTTATATTTCCAGTAACATTATAAGACAAACACACTATGTCAATTTTACTTGACACTGGCATCTTTCAATCAGAATTTTCTTAATATAGTAGTTGTTTCCATAGCTATGGCTACTTTATGAAATTTAATTTCTTTATAATATAAATATATAAAAATGGATGTAACGAAGAAGAATACGAAATTGTAGTATTAGAGTTATCGCAGACGAAATTTTTGTTACACACACACACACACACACACACACACACACACACACACATATATATATATATATATATATATATATATAGACAATACCTTCCTTACCTAAAGGTGACGGAAGGTAAAAATTATAAAGAAATTAATTTTCATAAAGCAGCCCGCAGGTATGGCTATGCAATAACACTGGAAACAGCTAATATAAATAAAAAAATTCTGATAGGCAGATTGCCATAGTATATGTTTGTGTTATAATTTTACTGCAAATATAGAATCAATTCTAAGAAACTTTCTGTATGGAATTTGTATAAAATACATAGAACTAAGGGAAGGAAATGTACTGTAAACACAGAATCTTTCGCAAGAAACTTTTTGTATGGAATTTATATAAAATACATAGAACTGACGGAAGGTAATGTGCTGGTCACATCAGACTTTTTTAGTACTCATATTATTTATTCTCCTCATTAAATTCCATATTCGTCTAAAAAAAAATACATTTAGTGCCTAGTTATATGTATACCTAGACACTAAAGTATAATTTTTTTATTACGAATATAGAATTTATTCTACGAGGCGATAGCCAAACAATATTTATTAATGATATACTAAGATCAGGACAAAGCAAAGATGGTCTGTTTGATTGTGCAACGAAACATAATGACAATTTACGGAAATTTCTATTATTTTCAGTTCTTTTGGGATATATATATATATATATATATATATATATATATATATATATATATATATATATTAGCTACCGGAAGTATCAACGTAAGCTACCCGCAGAGCTGGGCAAAGTAGCGAAAAGTAGTACTTGAAGTACAAGTACCAAGTATCTTGATGTTTTTAAAAGTACTTGAAGTATACAAGTACTTTTTTAGTTTCTAAAGTACTTGAAAGTACCAAGTACTTAAAAAAGTACTTGTAAATTTGGGTGCAAGTACTTTTTCAGATAATTGATATTTTTCTGATTATATGGACCTTAAAAGGCGATTGTTGACAAAAATTTCAATATGCGATATTTATTTGGTTATTTACAACAAGAGTTCCTCGCTGGGACTGCCGTATCACCTAGCGATCTCATGACGTAAAATTGACGTCATATGATCACCAAACGATGCGAGAAGCTGTACCGAGATGTTAGAATGACGTCATTTTTCCGTTATGCGATCGCCAGGCGATACGCAAAGTCCTAGCACTGTAGTTAGGTAATACAAACATTTATGTGTATGCAATATGCGCAGATTAGAATTAATTTATTTATGTCAAAAAAATTGCAAATATATCTTTACTTTCATATTATCGCTGAAAATATATTTATTAATGAAATTCACATAACACCACACCTCTGCAAAAGAAACACTGACAGACAAACAAAGTAATTCAAGTACATTTAAAGTAATTCAAATAAAATAAATATATCATCACGGCTTATTACCCATTGCTGGGTGTGCCAATCTGCTTTGTAGGCAGATATCGGTAAAGATGATATATTTCCACCGTGCGGGCGCTTACCAGGCGTCACCTCTCGGGCACTCATTGCTGGCGTGGAGAGTGCACCACAGGGGTCAATTTTGTGCCATTTAAAATTGGAAATAATTGGCGTCGGTCGGGATCGAACCCGATTCCCCAGATTCTCGACCTGACACTCAGGCATGCGGCCACGAGACCCCGTAAAGTAATTCAAGTACATTTACAATACTTCAAGTACATTTAAGTACTTCCAGTACATTTAAAGTACTTCAAGTATTTTTCATTGTACTTCAAGTATTTTTCCAAGTATTAAGGACCAAGTACATGTAAATAGATTTACTTTGTCAAGTTCAAAGTACTATAAGTAGAAAGTACTTCAAGTACAGTACTTGAAGTACTCAAAGTACTTGCAAGCTTAATAAAGTACTTTTCTTGCAAGTATTGCCCAGCTCTGGCTACCCGTAACTCGCGATCGTTGGGTTGACAACCCCTGACCTAGGAGTTGAAATCTGGTAAATTTTCAAATGTCTTTCAATATCTGAATTTAATAGCTTTATATTTTTTGCTTATCACTGAACAGCCCAACTCAACTACACACAAAATTAAACATCAATAAACCCTTTCTTTGTATAGACAGTATAAAAAACTACTATAGATGAATAGCAGACAGAGGGTTGATGGTAGAGCGTACAGGTGACAACACGGGTGAATAGACGAATACAAAGCCGAAACGAAGACAGGCAGAAGGCTGTCACATCTTCGTTCCCACATTCTATCTGCGCCTTGTCAAATTCCAGTCGTGTCGTGATACTCGGCTGTCAACGCTGATGTGACGTTTATTAATCTCTTTAAAACGAACTGAAACACGAGAATGCCTATAGTATGTTCACATATCATCATTAATATACTGTGGCGCTTAGGGCAGAAATTTAACATAGGGTCAAAAAATGAGGTAAAAATGCAACTAAAATGAAGCCGTATATCATGGGCGGATCTAGGAAATGTCCAAGGAGGGGGCGAATTAAGAAACTTTAACTTCGTTCGAATTTGGATACACATCAAAGTCAATAGAGGATTATATGTCTACAGCATTTTTTCAATTTATTTCTTTTGAAGGAGATTGAATTAAACGTAGACATTTAGCGCGCCACAAAATTAATTCAGCAGCAAATATTTCCCGTGAATTAACGTTTTCTATATTTAATAAAATAATTTTATATTTTTGCCACAATATTTTGGTAGATGTTTGCAAGTCTTCTGTACTCATTGTTGTTAAATTATGGGGAAGTAAAACACATAAATGAAATGCATTGAGAGTATCTTTAGAAAAACGAGTCCACAAATCGATTATCATAAAATCTAACATAAGAATAAAAATACTTTTTCTGTAGTATTCTTCTGTACTACATGATGTATAATTATCTTGATGAATTTGTTTTTTAGTTACACGTGGCAAAACAATAACGATGTTTGCGTTTTTGATTGGACATTTTATAATGAAATATATTGAAATGCAATCAAATAAAAATTAAATTAAATTGATTTTTATACCTTACAATTGTCTACGAAAAATACTTACAAGTATCTTTAGTTAAAATAAGCTATACGAAGTATTCAAATATTTTATTATGTACAACGTATGTAACCTAATAGTACATTACGCATTAATAAAACTGCGACCTACGTACTGACGACTGGCGAGTCTATTCTACGATACGGGGTGCCCAGCATAGTAGTTGTCAACTTGCCCTGAATTATTTCATATCAAGTAACCAAACGACGATATTTACGAGATAATATATTTTTTTTAGATTATTAAAATTTACCAACCACCAAGGAGGGGGCGATCGCCCCCATCGCCCCCCGCTGGATCCGCCAATGCCGTATATAAAATGAACTAAACTCCATCTGTTTTATCTATAGAGTGGTGCGAAGGTCAAACTACTCTTATTTTCACATCACTCTATAGTTAAAATGGATAGAGTATAAATATGATTAAAAATTAAGCGCAATATACAGGTGTCTCTCGGATAAAGGACACCTCGATTATTTTCTTTATTATTGCAAATAGAAGAAAATCATTCAGACAAAAGTTATAGTATATAAAGAGGGACATTAACTTATTGAAGAAAAGAATTTTTTAACCAGTGGTTCTCAAACTATAACAACAAGTTATATTTTTACCTCCCGCTACCCTTGGTAAGGGAGGTATAGGGATCGTGTTAAAAATAACATATCAAGATTTTGGTAAATTGTAACAACACGCTAAAAATTTAATATTTAAAAACTAAATTAAAGATCAAGAAGAAATTATCTTCCAAGAGAGTGGGCCCCACTCTCGCATCAAATCTTTTATAAGGGATCTCCAGCGCTGAGATAAGGGGAGACACACATAATCATTTAGACAATTAGTTGATTCACTTTTCAATATTTTGTTTCGGTATAAAGTCACAAAATTCAGTTTCGGACTTGTTAATAAATAATTGTAAAATAAGTTTCAAGTGTCAGTCCTGTAAGAATAAGAATAAAAGAAGAATAAGAAGAAGAAATTAAAATTGTAAGTAAATTTAATATTTGTTTCTATTATTATTATTATGTAACCAGTATTAATTTTATTGTGTAAATAAAACTTGGTGTGTAAGGATAAACTTCTTTATTTAATAAAACCCAGGGCTACGAACCCATACTTTCCCCTAAATTAATTTTTTATTCTAAATTCAAAATTATAATGATTAAAAATAAATCAGCGTCTGATCTATTACATTTGGTAGCTACGGGTAAATTTGTACCCTCATCGCTGATTCATTACAAAATGAGCACGTTTTAAGGTCCCTAGAATCCAATTTTAACAAATTCACGATGATGTCTGTGTGAATGTGTGGTTCCTGTTTACGCTCTAACTCAAATACTATCATTCAGAAAATTTTGAAATCTTGTATTTCTACCTTATTCTAATATGGAAAGAAGCCATCAGATTTTGGTGTAAATCAGATAACCGGAAATGGCACTTTACTTGAAGCTCAAAATAATTTCCAATATTTTCACCTTAATAAATTAATAATTTGTCTTTTATTAATGTTTAAAACAAAAGAATGTAGACTTGTTATATATCATTGAAAAGCTTATAAATTAAGCAAAAAGACGAGACTATTTTCAACATAGGTTCCCATTTAAAAAATCATAAGTTTGTATTATATCTCGAGAATTATTAAGTTTTCAAAAAATCTAATTACGCCATTTTATTCTATTTAAAAGACGGTAAAATTTTTGTTAAATCAATTTTTCTCTAACTGTCATAGTAAATAAGATATGATATATTTTTAAAATGAGCGAATAACGAGTTTTTGCCTGTAGCTCAGAAACAAAAGAAGATCGAAATTTCCTGTGGTGACTATGAAACTTTTCCCGAAATGTTGACTGTGGAATGTGCAAACGGTTTTGCTCTATCATTTACTACGTTTACATGCAGTTTTGAAAATGGTTTCAGTTTTCAGTCAAAATTATGCAAACTGTTTACATGCAGTTTTCAAACCAAGTTTAAAAATTGATTTTAAATCAGTTTCGGCGCATGCGCATTTAGCTGACGTAAGTGACAGATCCTCTTCACTCCAAATATTTCGTTTTGCTATTATTCCAATTATTTTTTATACTTCGCACCACTACGCACTAAAACACAACTGTTAGTATATTTGAAGGTTAGTAACACAAAGCGACAGAAACGTTATGCTCTGTACGCATGCGCAGTATCGAAACTGAATTTTAAGTGTTTACATGAGTAGTTTTGAAACTAGTTTTCAAGTCCAACCCATGAATTTTAGTTTTGGTTTGATATAATTCAAAACCGTTTTGACACTGTATACATGGCGTTTTCAAAACTAAAAACGTTTTAAAAACGGTTTCAAAACTGCATGTAAACTCAGTAATTAATATTACCCGAGATACCTTAAAAAACATCGAAAATGAGACATCCTGTACTAATCATATGGAAGAATACAAATCAATGCATATTACAACGTTACATAGAAGTGGAGGGCGTTTTTGAGATCATCTTTTGGATGGAAACTTTCGGCAATTAAAACTTTAGTTCTATTATAAAAAAAATAGGCGGTAATTTTCTATATTTACTTTCATTTAAGGCCAAATTTAAAATTTATGGGACGATTAGTAATGTGCATCCATATATTGTGAAATGTGAACACACTATACCCACACATGATTAATCTGTATAAGATTAGATGGAATCTGAGACGTCGTACCTTGAAGACGGGTTGGCTTCTTGTCTACTCAGCTCAGCTGGTTTTGTTTTGTTGTGGTAATTTTATTTCTAACATCTACTTTCTACTTCATAAAGAAGGATTATGTTACTTAATAAAATAAGCGTTAGCTGAGAATAATGTAATAAGATACACTTTATATACATTACTTATACATTTAATAGATTATGTCTGAAGTCGCCAGAAAAAAACTGTTAGTAGATTGTATTCCTAGATTAGTCTTGAAGATTAATCTGCATATTTGTAATTTATTTTCTTGCAAAATCAAAATTCCTTGGTTACGCAGTTATTCAAATGTATGTAATTGACAGATAAATGTCACTGTTAATTATACATTTGATGCTTGAATAAATGTTTGTTACCTATTTTCCATTTCTTCCTGCACAAATATAAATAATAAATTAATTAACCCTTCCATTTGACATTTACGGATTGAATAACAACAAGTGAATCCTTATCGTTCACGCACTACTTAAAATAACGACAATACGATTTTAATATAACGACAATGGTTTTACAGAATACGCTTTTTGAAAACTATCGTTATTTAACAACTTTTTCAACATAACGATACGTTATAATATAACGAAATTCTTACAGAATAAGACAGATAACACGTCGTTCATAACCAGTAGTAAAACAGTTTATGTTATTTATATAAATAAAAGTAGGCCCACATGTTAAACTACTGTATGTGCTCTGACGTCACATTCTGTTTCAGATCATGTAACTTTTTCAAAATATTACGCAAATTTTTATAATTAATTGTAAAATATCTAATGGATATTTCGTGATATTTCCAATTTGAAGCTCTTTAAACAACAATTTAAAATTTAGTACTTAGAAGACATAAAAATTCTTGCCACAACCCTATTTATACTAACAATATCCAACACTGGTATTTTCCTGAATCACTTAAATTAAGTAAGATAATTCCCGTACATAAAAAGAATGATAAAGTAGACCTATTGCAGTAGCCTCAATATTTTCATTTTTTTACTTCCTTGTACGAAGTAAAGGAAGTATTGTAATCGCGAAAAATTTCGGTTTTGAGATTTCAACGGAAATATCCATTTTGACCATCCCTGAATCCATTCTGACTAATTTCGTCGTGACGTCTGTACGTACGTACGTACGTACGTACGTACGTACGTGCGTATGTATCTCGCATAACTCAAAAACGGTAAGCCGTAGAAAGTTGAAATTTTGTATTTAGGACTTCTATAGCATCTAGTTGTGCACCTCCCTTTTTGGTCATTACATAATTTCCAGAAATGGCACTTTATTTGAAGTCTATAATAGATTTTAATGAAAAACTATATTAAAATATAATCCAAAACGTTTCAAATTTGGTATATAAGACTTTTATATCAATTGGAATAACATAGCAGATTTTGGTTAAAACAGGCTAACCGGAAGTGATATATTACCTGAAGTTGTTAACAGTTTTTCTTGAATAAAATGGTTTCATTTTGATTTTAGAAATAAATGCTTCAAATAAGAGTTTTAGAGAATTAAATTCTGCGTCTAGCACATCAAGTATTATTAAATTAGCCCTTTGTATAAGCGAGATATGTAAACTTAAAACTTATATACTTTTTGGTTTTTGTAATGAAGCTTGCTATGGATTAGGACAAAAAATAACAAAAAAATTAAAAATAGATATTAATGTCAAATTATGTCAAACACGTGCAATTTTATAATTGGGTCTATACTTCATCTTTATATTGGTCTTGCGTACAAGGAAGTCGTGTGGTGTCCACATCAGATTTTTTTTAATATTCTTTTTTAACCAAACTTAATGATTTTTTAAAAACTAATCATACCTTGATCCCAAATCAATTTGGTTTCAGATCTAATTTATTTACATTAGACGCAATACATTTTAAATATGATAGAATAGTGTCGCATCTTGAACAAGGGGAAAAACCCGTAGGATATTTTTGTGATACAACAAAAGCTTTTGATTGTTTAAATCACAGCAGACTTCTGAATAAGTTAGAAGCTTATGGTATAAGAGGTATACCTCTTCATTGGATTAAAAGTTATTTAAATAATAGACAACAATTCGTTTCCCTAAGACATAAAGACAATGAGACACTTGACAATATTCACTCTGATATTGTTAACATTAATATTGGAACTTCACAGTGGTCCGTGTTAGCTCCTGTATTATTCATTTTATATATCAATGATATTAGTGAGTATTGCAAAATGGATGGGGTAACCCTAACTCTCTATGCCGATGACACTTCTATCATTTCAGCCAATTATGAGACTCGTTGCAACATAAATGTGTTTCATAATACCCATAGTATAAATTATGATAATCTAAATATAAATCTGAATGAAAATTATCTTGCAAAATCTAAAGAAACCAAGTTTCTAGGTATGTCTATTAACGAGACAATGTGTTGGCGTCCCTATTGTGAAAATATTACAGCTATGAATCGAGCATGTTATCAGATTCGCTATCTTCGTAACTTCCTTGGACCCTCACACCTATTAATGTTTTATCAGGAATCAGTAGAATCCCATTTAAGATATGGAATATATATCTGGGGCTCCTCACCCCTTGCTAAACAAGTATTCATAGCACAAAAACGCGCAGTTAGAAATACTTTTGGTATTCCTTCTACTTGATTTTGTAGAGATTTATTTACAAAACACAAAATATTAACTTTGACATTTCTTTTTATATTTGAAATATGCAAATACATATATAGCAATAAAACTACCTTCACCTTAAACAGTAACATTTATAAATTTAACACAAGACAGAAAAATAATTTCAGAATTCCACAAATATGAGAGCACCTAATATACTTGATAAAAAGATCTTTAACAATCTTCCTACATCTTTAACATTACAAAACTATAATACATTTAATACAAAATTTAATAGAAAAATCCTTTTACAATTTATAAGAATTTTTCAATACAAATTACAAAGGAAAATGACTGTTTATCGTACGTCCTTCCTATCCTCATCCTAAATTTGTATTCTTGACATTTTCCATATGTATCCATTATATCGCTGGAAATAAAGTATTAATTATAATAATAATAACATTTATACGGATTCTGTATCTGCATTCAATGCTTTTAATGCAGTTGGGGTGCTTGACCTTTTCTTTTTATTTTTATGTTTATAAAAATTATAAGAAATCCATGTTACTTTGTAACAAACATATATTATACTCATAGTTAACAATAAATTATAAATATGGCCATTGTTATTTGAATTTGACTTTTCTGTGTTATAAGTATTATTTAAAATTTGCAAAATTACATTGCTAGTATTGTTGGTAGTTCGAGTTTCATTTAGTAAAATATACAAAATTTTATCAGTACTTTTATTATTTAAAATTTGCCTCATTATATTATTAGAATTTCTAGTTTCATTTACTAAACTCTCAAAATTGTTAGTTTGATTTTGAGAAAATTCTTTTAAAGTTATGTCATTTTTCTTATTTGATAATATGTTTCTGTCTTTATATTCAACAGTACTTCCCTCAAATTCATTGCTTTGCTCAACGCATTGACTACCGCCAATATTAGCTACTGTAAAGTCAAGTATCTTGCTTTTAAAAGAGATATTCTTTGTTCGCAAATATTTTTGAATTGCAGTGAGGTTATGGCACGACCACAAGTTCCCCGATAAGTCAATTTGTTTTAAGGTAGTTAGTTGTGAAAAAAGAGTGCGTGGATCGAGTACGGTGAAGCGGTTGGCGCTGATGTCCAATTCCTGCAGGCTGTCCAGAGGGTGTAGCACTGTCTCGGAGAGGGTGTTTAGCTCGTTATGTGACAAATTCAAGACCTGCAGTTGATTTAATGGGGATAGGCTGCCGAAACGTAATTCCTTGATTCGGTTGTTTTGTAAGTCTAAAGATTTTAAGTTAGTCAAATGCTGAAACATGCAAATACTTATGTTTTCTATTTTATTATTACTTAAATTCAAATTTTGTATGTTATTATTTTCTTGGAAAATGTCACAAGAAAAATTATGTATTTTATTTGAGCTTAAATTTAATGAATGTAGTGATTGCAACCCGAAAAATCCTTGTGGTTGTATCTCATTTAAAACTAAATTCGATAAATCCATAGTTTTTAAATTTATTAATCCGTCGAATGTGTAAGCTTTCAGAACTGTAATGTTGAAAAAAATTTCTTTAAAATTATAATATGCCAGTAATTGCAACCCATTAAATGATTTTTTTTCTATATTATTTATTCTGTTGTTACTCATATTCAAAAATTGCAAATAAGTACATTCCTCAAACGTATTTTCTCTTAAAGATGTTATTGAATTATTACTTATCATTAATTTAGTAAAGTATTTTATGTTATTACAGTTAATATTAAATTGTTGGATGTTGTTACTAGATATGTCTAACGTTTTTAAATTTTTAAGAGGTGTTATAAAATTTCCATCAAAATGTTTCATATTATTTTCCAAAATATTTAAATATTCCAATTGTTCAAATTTATCAAAACTATGATTTTCAATTGTTGTGACTCCACATTGTTTTATAGTTAAATATAATACAAATTTATATTTGTAATAGGTAAACACATCTTGATCTATTGTTGGAATATACACTTGAACGATACTTAGTTTACTTATTAGCATATAATCTCGTTCATTATTCATTTTGTTGATGTATTGATTGCGATTCATATTGCTGCATAGGTATATCTTGCCACCATTGTCATAATATCCGGTGAGACTGCATGATAGAACTTTTGTTACAATACTTAAAAATATCAAAACTGGTACACTCCAAATCCGCATGGTTGCATTTCTGGAGAACAAATATTTTATTAATTTCAGATTTATTGTTATCTTACATAATAACCGCTGCGCAAATCTAGAACGTTTTACATATTGAAGCCAGTTTTTGTACAGGTGTTTTTTCAGTTTGAAGATGAGTTCAAAATTTTGCATGTTTTTACCTTCCGTGACCTTTAGGTAAGGAAGGTATTGTCTTTGGTCAAAAAATTCGGTGTTTTTGATGAATAAGCATGTTTTAGTGCCCCTATAATACGATTTTTAGGATGATGAGTGTGTATGTGCGTGCGTGCGTGTATGCGTGCGTGTGTGCGTGCGTGTGTGCGAGCGTGCGTGCGTGCGTGTGTGCGTGCGTGCGTGCGTGTATGCGTGCGTGCGTGCGTGTTTGTGTATGTGTATGTTTGTATGTATGTATGTGTGTGTGTGTGTGTGTGTGTGTGTGTGTGTGTGTGTATGTTTGTGTGTTTATGTGTGTGTGTATGTGTATGTTTGTATGTGTGTGTGTGTGTGTGTGTGTGTGTGTGTGTGTGTGTGTGTGTGTGTGTGTGTGTGTGTATGTTCGTGTATGTATGTGTGTATGTGTGTGTGTAGGTGTGTGTGGGTGTGGATGTGTGTGTGTGCGCGTGCGTGCGTGTGTACGTGTACGTGGGTGCGTGCTTGCGTGTGTGTGCGTGCGTGTGTGTGCCTGCGTGCGTGTTTGTGCGTGCGTGTTTGTGCGTGCGTGCGTACGTGTGTGTGTATGTGTATGTGTATGTGTATGTGTATGTGTATGTGTATGTGTATGTGTATGTGTATGTGTATGTGTATGTGTATGTGTATGTGTATGTGTATGTGTATGTGTATGTGTATGTGTATGTGTATGTGTATGTGTATGTGTATGTGTATGTGTATGTGTATGTGTATGTGTATGTGTATGTGTATGTGTATGTGTATGTGTATGTGTATGTGTATGTGTATGTGTATGTGTATGTGTATGTGTATGTGTATGTGTATGTGTATGTGTATGTGTATGTGTATGTGTATGTGTATGTGTATGTGTATGTGTATGTGTATGTGTATGTGTATGTGTATGTGTATGTGTATGTGTATGTGTATGTGTATGTGTATGTGTATGTGTATGTGTATGTGTATGTGTATGTGTATGTGTATGTGTATGTGTATGTGTATGTGTATGTGTATGTGTATGTGTATGTGTATGTGTATGTGTATGTGTATGTGTATGTGTATGTGTATGTGTATGTGTATGTGTATGTGTATGTGTATGTGTATGTGTATGTGTATGTGTATGTGTATGTGTATGTGTATGTGTATGTGTATGTGTATGTGTATGTGTATGTGTATGTGTATGTTTATGTTTGTGTGTGTATGTTTGTGTGTGTATGTATGTGTGTGTATGTGTGTGTGGGTGTGTGTGGGTGTGGGTGTGAGTGTGCGCGCGTGTGTGCGTGTGTATGTGTGTGCGTGTGGGTGTCTGTGTGGGTGTGTGTGTGGGTGGGTGTGTGTGTGTGCGAGCGCGTGTGTGTGTGTGTGTTTGTGTGTGTCTGTATTTGTGGTTGCGTGTGCGTTTGTTTGTGTGTGTGTATGTGTGTGTGTGGGTGTGTGTGTGTGGGAGCGCGCGTGTGTGCGCGTGTGTGTTTGTGTGTGCGTGTGGGAGTGGGTGTATGTGACTATTTTTTCGTCCACGATAACTCTTACAACAAACTTCCGAAAATTGGACAACTGGAAGTGATACTTTACTTGAAGCCCATAACAGTTTTTAATGAAAAAATATATTAAAATATAATTCAAAACTTTTCAATTTGTGTTTAAGACTTTCATAACAAGGAGAATAACATTAGATTTTGGCTAAAATTAATAAAGTGATACTTTACTTGAAGCTCTGAACAGATTTTCGTGAAAAATATATATTGTGATATATTTCAAAATTTGTCAAATTTGGTATTTAAGACTTTTAGATTAATGAGAACGAAAACCGGATGAAATTTTACTTGAAGGTCTGAATAGAATTTCGTGAAAAATATTTTATGATATATACCAACATTTTCAAGTTTGGTATTTAAAACTCTTATGTTAATAAGGACATATAACATTTTTCTAAAATTGAGAACGAAAACTGGACGATACTTTACTTGAAGCTCTGAACAGATTTTCGTGAAAAATATTATGATATATTCCAAAACTTGTCAAATTATTTAAGACTTTTATATGAACGGGAGCAACAAATTATATTTTGGCTAAAATTGATAAATCGGAAGTGATACATTATTTGAAGTTCTGAACATATTTTCGTGAAAAATATATTGATACAATCCAAAACTTTTCAAATTTGGTATTAAGACTTCTATATTAATGAGAACGACGTATTAGATTTGTTTCTAAAATTATAAAACATATTAGATATTTTCTAAAATTCATAAACAGGAAGTAGTACTTTACAGAAAGCTTTAAACAAATTTTCTTGAAAAAGTATATTGAAACATGATCCAAAACTTATCATATTTGGTATTTAAAACTCGATTTTGACTATATTTATATGATAAACCGGAAGTTGTACTTAATTTGGAGCTCTTCACAGATTTTCGAGGAAAAACATAATAGAATATAATCAAAAATTGCGTAATATAGACTTTTCTATTTATTGGAACGAGAAATTAGATTTTGTTTACAAACGATCAACCGGAAGCTCATTGCTAGTTTAAACATGGAATTGACGGGAAGTTATGTGGGCACATCAGATTTTTTTGTTATGGTGCAGGACCCCAAATAAATCATTAAAAAGACAAAAAATGGGGGTTTATATTTTAGTAAAATAAGTATAGGTTGCAATTTAAAAAATAAAGTTCTGACTTTATAAAAAAATATTTGCACCTGCCATTAAATATTATATTTAAATAATAAAACTTTTATATGAGCAATTTTTTACAATACAATACAAAAGTTAACGAAGTGGGGGGGGCTCACCCTATATATTTAAAATTTGTTTTTCCGAATTTAGTGCCTCCCCCCTAATATAATTTTCTAATCCGCCACTGTTAATATCTCGTGAAATATGAATGATTATATAAGTTACATTTAAAAGTAGCCTATTTTATTTCTGAACAACTGATATTCTTACCCTTTTCGCGCTAAAATGAATAGATAAAGCGATATAGTAGTATTAAAAAAAATCTGATGCGGCCAACACATGACCTCCCGTCAATTCCGTGTTCGTAAACAAAATCTAATTTGTTGTTCCAATAAATAGAAAAGTCTGTAATACCAAATTTTGGATTATATTTTATTATGTTTTTCCTCAAAAATCTATTAAGAGCTCCAAATTAAGTACCACTTCCGGTTTATCATAGGTATAGTCAAAATCTAATGTTTCAAATTATACACATGTTTTAAATACCAAATTTGAAAATTTTTGGATCATGTTTTAATATATTTTTTCAAGAAAATCTGATTTTAGCTTCCTGTAAAGTAGTACTTCCGGTTTATGAATTTTAGAAAACATCTAATATGTCGTTCTCATTAATATAAAAGTCTTAAATACCAAATTTGAAAAGTTTAGGATTGTATCAATTTATTTTCACGAAAATCTGTTCAGAACTTCAAATAAAGTATCACTTCCGGTTTGTCAATTGTATCCAAAATCTAATATGTTGTTTACCTTCATAGAAAAGTCGTAAATACTAAGGGCCGGTTGTACAATCACAGTTTAAACTATGGTTATTGCAAAACCATGGTAACGCGCAAACATCTTGTTGTACATCAACGGTTTACTGTTTAAACTAAGTTTAAACCACTGCACTTTCGTTAAACGCTCGTGATCGGCCGTTTAAACTACAGGTAAACTTAGTTTAACTTTAAACTGTCGATAATTTAAGATAATCTAATGTTTTATTTTCCATGATATAAAAGTCTTAAATACTAAAATTGAAAAGTTTTGATATAGTTTTTCATTAAAAACTGTTATGGGCTTCAAGTAAAGTATCACTTCCATTTATCCAATTTTACCCAAAATCTAATCAACTCGTTATATGAATGCAGGAAGCTTAAATACAAACACACACACACACACACACACACACACACACACACACACACACACACACACACACACACACACACACACACACACACACACACACCATCGTAAAAATAGTAAAAACTTGTTGTGGGGACCCTAATTCGTGCTTATTTACTGAAAACTCACCATCGAATTTTTGGCACGATTACATTACCTCCCTTACCTACGGTATGACGGAAGGTAATAACATTGAAATCGCTATGCGCCACTTTTCATTTCTACACCCGGTATATATATATATATATATATATATATATATATATATATATATATATATATATATATATATATACAGGGTGATTCATCGGTCTGTCCTCTCTTTATAACTTTTTTATTTTAAGTCAGATAGGAAAACTCTTCAAATATAATTTATAATATATAATATTGTCTATCTACATACCGTATGCATTTGTGTACAGGGTGCTCCGTTTAAACGCAACAATATGTAACTTTATATATCTTAATGGAACATCCTATATATATTTATTCATTTTGATAGTAAATTAGATTCCCTTTAAAAAAGTATTAAGTAATAAGGGGTCTAAAATTAGAAATTAAGAAGTTATTTACGTTCATAAAAAATAGTGGTTCATAGTGGAAAAAACCATAATTTAATACAAAATTTTGATACTTTTTTATTAATACTTATTTTAAACATATCACTAATTACAAAGAGGCTATTAAAATTTAAATAATGCAAAATTATAATAAATGCTCTAAAACTTGCCATTCAACAATTGATCAAATTGTCCATAGCTTATTTTGTTAATAATAACATGATATGAATATATCATTCAATGAATAAAGGTAAATAACTTCTTAATTTATAATTTTAGACCCCTTATTACTTAATACTTTTTTAAAGGGAATCTAATTTACTATTAAAATGAATAAATATATATCGGGTGTTCCATTAAGAAATATAAAGTTACATATTGTTGCGCTTAAACGGGTGCTCCAGCCTGTATACAAATGCATATGGTACGTAGATAGACAATAATATATCATATAAATTATATTTGAAGAGTTTTTCTATCTGACTTAAAATAAAAGATTTATAAAGAGAGGACAGACCGATGAATCACCCTGTATAATTTTGTTCCAAAGTTTGAAAACCACTTATTAAATTTTCGGTTTGTTATAACTGATAAATTAGCTCTTTATTCCTGATCGTTTTTTCTATATAACATTTTGTTTTAAAGGAAACACCCTGTACCATGTACCCCAGGAAAGAATGTTATTTTTGCTTCGGCGCTTTGTATTCATGGGCCTTCGCCCTCTGGCTACAAATTACAGGTCTAGAATAATGCATTACTCTCCCATGCTGATTAATTTAGTTTTGTGAACACTAGCATAGTATTAATAAATAAATAAAAATAAATAAATATATCATCACGGCATATTACCCATTGCTGGGTGTGCCAATTTATTTATTACGATATGTGCCTAAAGTTGAGAATCACCTGTATACTTACATTGTTTCTGAATTCGTAATCGTGTAGAAATGGTAAAATCGTCAAATCCTTGTTCAATTTGTTTCAGAGATTTATAAAATAAAATACACTGGTATTTAAAAATCTTTGGTGTAGGCACAGTACTGTACACTACAGTTATTCAATTGGAACTGTTTATTAGAATGAATTCTGTGGTACTGCACACCGGGGAATACCCTGTTTCCCTCCTATAAATTTATATCATTCACTTATCAATGCATACACAAATATTTAAATATGACAACTTTTCTTTGTGAATTGAATAGTTTATGAAACGTTGACTTTGTTTCTTGAACTTCTTCAAAGATATTAATTTTATTTGTGCCTACAAGATATACGTGTGTTTGCTTTATTCTAAAATTAAAACTGGAATAAAATGTGTGCCTCAGCTAAACAGATAATGTGTAATCAGCATAGGAAGTTGAGATATAAAATATCAATATTGCAAGTAACAAATTCAGAAGGTCACAACTAAATAGAAATTAGAATATACAGGTTTTGCGGATTTTTAAGATTACCACTGGAATTTCGGAAATGTTAATAAATGTCGTTTTGTTTTGTTCAACAAAATATAGTCTACTAGATAATAATGAAAACCTGATTTTTACCTCCCGCTACCATTGGTAAGGGGATCGTGCTAAAAATCACATATCGAGATTTTGGTAAATGACCACGTTTTAAGGTCCCTAGAATCCAATTTTAACATTTTCACGATGATGTCTGTGTGTATGTGTGTGTGTGTGCGGATCCTTCACTCTAACTCAAATACTATCATTCAGAAAATTTTGAAACCTTGTATTTCGAACTTTTTCTGTAAAAGAAAGAAAGAGCCCATTAGATTTTGGTGAAAATCGGATAACCGGAAATGGTACTTTACAAGAAGCTCAAAGTAGTTTTTCTTCAAAAAGTACCTTTAAATGTTATTTTTTCGAGATTAATGTTATTATAAAAATTAAAGATTATTAAATTTTCTATATATTTGTATTAATACTTTTTAAATATATATTATGGATAAATTTATAAAATTATCTATAATTTAAATCCCAGAGCCTACGATTTAAACAAACAAAACGCAGTTATTCAAATGTATGTAACTGACAGATAAATGTCACTATCAAAAAAATAATCATTTCAAAATAATATTAGTAATGTTTTAAAAGGAAAACAGTAAATAGAACAATAGAAAAGGAATTCTATATAGTTTCCAGCATAAGTAAATATGTAGGTATGTATTTAGATTAACAAGAATTAACGATTCACAAAAATGTTTAAGCTAATCCTCATTTTTCGATTAGAGAATTCCACGGGTGAATTCTATTCTATCCCGGTATTTAAAATTTAATCTTCATTTTATTATAGCTCCGGTGGCTCAATGGTTAGAGCTACGCCTCATGTTATGAGCGCCCTCGGGGCTCTGGGTTCGAATCCCACTAAGGCATGGATGTATGTGAATGTGAACCCACTCTGTAGTCGGGATTTAATCCTGTTGAGGGGTTTAAAAAAAGGTAAGTACTTGGATTAGATTAGACAATATTTTAAGAAATAAACAGTCAAAATTATTGTAAAATTCGCTAATCCAAAAATAAAGATTAAGTTAATCTTTTTTGTGACGCGGGCTGGAAACGGCGGGAGGTATTGTGATGGCCACACCAGATTTTTTCTAAATTTATATTCATTTATAGAAAACATATAAATAATTATATTAATTATTCTTTTCATATCTTCTTACAATTCAGCTATGCAAATTAAATTTCAGAAAAAGTAGATAAATATAATTTCAGAAAATGTAAATTTAATTTAAAAAAATCTGATGTGGCCAGCACATTACCTTCCGTCAGTTCTATGTATTTTGTACAAATTTCATACAGAAAGTTCCTTGCTAAAAATTCTATTTCTTGTACATTACCTTCCGGCAGTTGTATGTATTTTATACAAATTCCATACAGAAAGCAAAAGATCCTATATTTCCAGTAAAATTATAAGACAAACACATTATGTCAATTTCACTTGACACTGACATCTTTCAATCAGAATTTTCTTAATATAGTAGCTGTTTTCATAGCTATGGCTACTTTATGAAATTTAATTTATTTATAATTTTTTAACTCTATATCCATTTAATATTAAGTACAAAATGCAGTCAAATCGTATAGTGAATAAAATATTCTTTAATATATTTATAATAACATCAAATGTGAAAAAAATATATTTAACATAGTTTTTTCAAGAAAAACTGTTAAAATCTTCAAATGAGGATACTTCCGGTTGACCAATTGTAACCAAAATCTAATCAGCTCTTCATATGAATGTAACGAAGAAGTAAACGAAAAAATTATAATTGTAACTATCGCTCGCACGCACGCACGCACACACACACACGCACACACGCACGCACACACGCACACACTCACACACGCATACACGCACATACGCACACACACACACGCACACACGCACACACGCACACACGCACACACACACACACACACACACACACACACATACACACACACACACACACACACACACACACACACACACACACACACACACACACACACACACACACATCATCGTAAAAATAGTAAATTCGTATTCTAGGGACCCTAAAACGTGCTTATTGATTAAAAACTTATCGAATTTTTTGACCAAAGACAATACCTTCCTTACCTAAAGGTGACGGAAGGTAAAAATTAATATCTATTTCGGAAAAAGTAACCAAATTCAGAAAAAGTAAATTCAATTTCAGAGAAAGTAAATTCAATTTCAGCTTCCATTTGTATTAACAAAAAATAGATTGAATCAGATTTAATGTCAAACAGATACTTTAAAGTATGCGATAATTGTCACTAACTACTAATATTGGAAATAAGCTTTTCAATCGGCACCAAAACTTTATTTAAAGTTTTAAATATTATTTCAAGTTACTGAATAACTTTCTAACCCTTATTAGTTTCTCTTATAAATCATAATACACATACACGCAAATCCCAACCTAAATAACTTTTACTCGAGTAAAAATCCAATTGCGTGCACACGGAGTCGTGATTCATTAAATTGTGTTGGTCGCTGAGTTTCTTGCAACCCACTCACCGCTCTGACAATGTGTTATTTATGCTCTTTGTAAGTACTTATTATTCATATGGCTATCTTTACTTCGTTACGTTCACAAAAATCCCCTATTGTTCCTCGCAAGAGACAAATACATTTTTGCTCTGTCTCTTAAAAAACGTCTTGGCTTTTGTATGCCAACACGGCGCGGTACACATTTTTTGTCTAGTGGTTAGTTGTGTGGCAATTGTAATTAAGTATTTCTTTCATTTGAGCGAACGTCAGGCTATTACAAAGTTAAAGAGTTGATTTATTCAAATGCAAAAGTAAATAATGTTCATCTATTGCAGATTCATTTATGCTTTAAGCTACCTACCTACGTTTAAACAAAGAAATGCAAATCAAAATGTTGACAGAAACGCATAATAATTCGTTTGATTATTTGAAAATTTATATTTAAGGTGTAAAAAATCGGTTCATTAAATTCCCACCTATACTATGTAAACCAGTGGCGGCGCTAAGAGGGGGCCAGGGTGGACACATGCCCACCCAAAAAAGTCTTGTGCCCACCCAAGCAAGACCGGCCCAAGGTACAGGCAAGCCAGGCGATCGCCTGGGGCGAAATTGGTTTTAGGGCGACATTTTTTGAGACTATTTTTTGCAAAATAAATTAAGAATAAAATTATAAGTTTATTGACTCATCCAGTATGTAGCTTTAATCATAATGCTGACAGTTCCAGTTGAAAAAAAACTTATATTAATTAAGTCCTATTTATTTTTTTTACGTTATATAAGAAAAAATTAAAAACATTGTTATATCAAATTCTGAAGAAGTAATTATTGTTGAGGAAATCTACTGAAAAATACCCCTAACATAAAAAAATGCAACAAAAGCTTTTATACGGAATCCTGTACAGAAAAATACACTGATGCAACAGCCCCTCGTCAAAGGCAAAGGCGACATATTTTGATTTTTGACATTTTTCTTGAAAACGGTGATCCGTATCGAAATTTTATACAAAACAAGATTCTTATATTTTTCACCTAGGATGGTTCGTTAAAGAGTTAAATTAGATTTTTCGAATTGCAAAATAACGAAATCTATTTATACCGAGACTTTTACCTACACTGAGACATTTTTTTCTTTCCCTTTATAAAGGGTTAGTCACGGAAGAGTTATTTTGAAAGTCCGTTTGTTTGCAACCCAAAATACTAATGACAACAGACTATATTTAATTGTTTAATGTCAAAATGACAGAACCATCACTAGACAGGCAAAGCAATCGTGAATTAAATATTCTATTTTTTTAAGAGAGGAAGCTAGACGCTGTTGTAAATTATATTCCGGTTTGTACACCAAAGGACTTTGCAAGTAACTCTCCCGTGACTAATCCTATATAAGGTATTAGACAAAAATAAAGCGACTCTGTAAAACCCAAAAGAAAAAATCTCTGTATTTTAAGTATCCAAAATATTTTAAAAAAATTCATTCAGATTAAGATTCTCTGATTTTTCGCGAGTTATGGACACAAATCGCCTCTTTTCTAATTTTTCTACCTATATAATCTAAACAAAATTGTAATAAATGAGGGGCGCAATTTACAATTTTCGCCTGGGACGCTCAAAAGTCTCGGGCCGGCACTGCACCCAACATACAAATAATAATTTTTGTATATATAAAATTTGTGAATAAAATTTTATTTTTTATTTTCAACATTATTTGTATTAACACTTTTGTTCTAAAATTCATAGACCAAATATTACAGTCATATGAAAATTTCATAAAAAAGTAGACACCCGGTATATGTAATTACAGTACGACCTCTTTAATCCGAACATGCTCTATCCGAACTCCAGTAATCCGAACAACGACAACTTGGAGCCACAATCCGGACAACGCCTCGTTAATCCGAACAGCAAAGTGATTCCTGCTACCTAAATGAGGGAATCATTTGGTTTCATGTTCTCTGTTACCTAAATCCCGTAGATTCATGTATTCTGCTACCTAAATGAGGGAATCCCTTGATTTCATATTCTCTAAGAACTGCTCTGTTTACTGTTCATTGCTCATTAGACCTTTGTCTGTTACTGAGTTAAGTTTGCATTGCAATTTAAAGCTAAAATGACTTCCAAAAGAAAACACGATACTTTATCGATTAAAAAAATCTGATGTGGCCAGCACATTACCTTCCGTCAGTTATATGAGGTATTTACGAAAATTCTACCGGTGAACTGTTACCGGTAAACAGCTTTTTATCAGCTTATAGCTACCGGAATCGATATATTAAGAACGCAAATGGTAAACAGGGTAGATCCACAACCTATGAAAAAATTTAAAAATTTAAAACAGGTTAGAAATTTGACGTAGTTAACAAACTGAGCAGAGTCCTACTTTGAACACATTTCCACGTTTAACTCGCGCGCTTCGCTTTGCATCACTACCTGTTTTTTTGAGATTAGATTCTTCATGAATCCGGTAGATGGATCTGGTAGATATTGTACAATCTATCTACCGGTAGAATTTTCGTAGATGCGTATGTATTTTCTATAACATCCATACAGAAAGTTCCTTGCAAAACATTTCTTGTATTGTAACACGAGGGGGGGGAGGGGTGAAGCTGGAAGATGCTACTGATTCCCAACGATGATACACTTTTCACTTACTGGTGGACGCTTTGATGGCTGGCGTCCACGGCTTGTGAGAAGAAAGAACACACATACACTTAACTTTAACACTTTACACTGATGAACACTACGGACATGAACACAACTTGTTGATTTAAAACTAACTAATTTTATTTACAATTAAACTAATGTTCATTTACATGATTAGAATATTAACTAATTAAACATAACTAACCAAACTGGTTACATTCTGTAACCCAGAGAGCGAGCGTCGCCCAAAACTAAAACTCTTCCATGTTTATCCCATGGCTAACTAATGCAGACTCCTTAAAACAAAACGCTATCCCCAGGACAGGATTATCTTAGGGGTATGGGGTGCATAGGCAAGGTCATTCTAAAGTCACGCTCGTATATATAATAATTTCCAGACTTAAGATCAACAAATAAATGTCGTGACTATCATAACACGATAAGAATTTCTAAACTGAATTTTGACATTTATAACTTAAACAGATAAACAGAGTTAAAATATGAATATTGAAACTATAATTTAGAAGAGTTTATAAAAAGTTATTTATCTGTTATTGTGCTTACCCTCGCCTTGTCACATTATCCTCCCCTTAAGACATAAATATATCGCAAAATCGATATATTTATTCTTAAATCCTGAACTGAAGATAGTTTCCAAATTCTGCAACCACAGAACATAAAACACATACATAAAACAAATAAAACATCAAACATATTACAAATATGAGACACAAAACATAGAATACAAAAATTGCAAAACAGGTACAAATGTACAAGCACAACATAATACGTAACACACAAAAGGTATCAAACTTACGACATTATAAAAGCAAAAAGCTTAACAACATAAAGCATCAAACATATTACAAATATGACACAAAACATAAAACATAGAATACAAAAATCGCAAAACAGGTGCAAATGTACAAATACAATTAACATAACATGTTAAAACAGACAAAAGGTATAAAACCTATGACATAAAGCATAAAGCTTACCAACATGAAACATTATAACCATAATGCAAATACAATAAAAACGTAAAACGTTTTAACAAATTACAAATTCGATGCTAAAGGAAAAGGGTATTATTTTATTTTCTTATCTAACAAAAATTACTAATCTAACATGCAACTTAACTAGCCAAAAAACTAAACACTAACAAAAATCGTCATATAATTGTCATAAAAAGAAAACAACACAAAGGTCACTGCACTGGGGGCGGTTTTTCACACCTAAGTGGTCTAAGGGATGGCACTACAAAAAATTTGGGAACACTTCTGCAAGCGATAACGTCGGTCCTGGAATGCAAGACATCACCAGTGGCGTGCCCTCCATGGGTGCGGCGTAAAACTTGCACAGGTGGGCATGCCAAGTTGTCCTCTCCGACGTTCATGCCCAAGTCGCCATTCTCGATGTCCTCTTCGTTGACCATTTGCAGATCCATTTCGTGCAGGTTGTCGTCATATACTGTGTTCATGTCCAGTTCATCAGCTACTTCGCTGTGTTCTTCCCCAGTCTCACATTTCGCTGTTTCCTCCGGCAGGCAATTCTCTTCAATCATTTTTCCTTCTTGTACGCCCTTGTCACTCGCTGTGACGACTATTGTCGGACTTTCCGGTCGTGGTATGTCTACCACCGCAAAACGATCCTCTATTGCCAGCAAGGACTCAATTTCTTCTAAACTGATCCTCCCTACTGGCAACTCGTGCACTCCCTGCGTGGCAAAAGAAGCGTGGCCGTATGCCACCGACGAATGCCCTGGAGACAACGAATCAAACGGCGCCTGCGGTGCGTAGACCTGGTGCGTCCATGCTGGACCATAAAAACTTGGCGTACAAGCCGGAAAAAATGATGGCGGTAATATGGTGCGTCCAGCATAAGTTATTTCTAACCAACGCACCATATCTGTGCCAGTGATAGGCCGCTTACATAAAGGAATTTCAAAATACAATTCCCTTGCCTTACCACTGAGCCTAAACACTATTGCGCTGCCGAGAAAAACTTCATCCCAGCCGTATCGTCTGCTGGCTGCTCCCATGTTGTGGATATATTCTCCCACACTGCCATCACCAGAGAACGTATTTATTTCAAGCAATACGTCAATCATATCTGGTGACGGCTGATACGGCCTGGGTTGCTGTATCATCGCTGGTGTCGTGGTCGTAAATGTGTACATATTGTACACCAAGTACCCTCTCCTCGGTCACAAACTAATAATTCTAAAACTAATAACGTAAGATCTTTTCGGATGAATAAGAGTAAATCATTACTCTCATTATCCTACCCGTTGACTGCGCCACTGTAACACGATGGGGGATGGAACAGGCTGATGATACTACTTTGATGACTGGTGGACGCCTCGGATGGCTGGCGTCCACGGCTTGTGAGAAGGAAGAAACACACAGCCACTTTTTACACTTGACACTGATGAACACTACGGACATGAACACAACTTGTTGATTTAAAACTAACTAATTTTATTTACAATTAAACTAATGTTCATTTACATGATTAGAATATTAACTAATTAAACATAACTAACCAAACTGGTTACATTCTGTAACCCAGAGAGCGAGCGTCGCCCAAAACTAAAACTCTTCCATGTTTATCCCATGGCTAACTAATGCAGACTCCTTAAAACAAAACGCTATCCCCAGGACAGGATTATCTTAGGGGTATGGGGTGCATAGGCAAGGTCATTCTAAAGTCACGCTCGTATATATAATAATTTCCAGACTTAAGATCAACAAATAAATGTCGTGACTATCATAACACGATAAGAATTTCTAAACTGAATTTTGACATTTATAACTTAAACAGATAAACAGAGTTAAAATATGAATATTGAAACTATAATTTAGAAGAGTTTATAAAAAGTTATTTATCTGTTATTGTGCTTACCCTCGCCTTGTCACAGTATATACATTACTTTTTCGACAGTTGTATGTATTTTATACAAATTCCATACAGAAAGTTTCGAGCAAAAAGATCCTATATTTCGAGTAAAATTACAACACAAATATACTACGAATATTGCACTTGACACTGACATTTTTCAATAAGAATTTATTCGCAATCGAAATTAACGATAGAAGCGCGGACTTTTCTGGAAATTACTTCCTCAAAAAACACTTGCTCACCAAGTTGAAACATTAGCTCCATAGGTAGAAAAATGAGCAAAGAACGAGAAATGAGATTGTTTGTAGTGGGCAAATCTCAACAGCCACGAGCTTTTGGAAATGAACCACTGCCGGTGAGGTACCAAGGACAGAAAAGAGCCTGGATTACCATAAAGTTAAACATTGCAAGGTCCAAACTTTAGGTTTATGATTTAGTTTGACGTCACAAACTTCACCAATGAGAACGAGTCTGAAATGATATTCACTTGGTGGATTCGGCTTTTTAAACAAATGCGAGAAGAACATGGAGACTGTCATAACTTAATTGCTGAAATATATAACCAATAATGCCAAGCGAATGACAGTTTCACGGCGCACACATGTCTTGTTGAGTACTGCTCTACCGATATTTTAATCTTGTTTTTGCAGCATTTACACAGATGTCTGTACATATCAAAACTAATTTTCAGGTAATTTAAACTTACATTTATGAATGACTTACTTAAACCTAAACAAAAACCATAAACCCAATTTTCATTTGTGAATGCACCACATTAAATGCGTCTCTATAATTCAATTCCCGGAGCAACATTTCTCTCGTTATAATATTTAATTTTAATACTTTATTTCCTTCAATTCGACAATGTTCATATAGCCCATTGTATACTGGTTATAAACTTTTAACCTTTTGTTATCTGAAAACCACAGTAATGTGATCAAGTCTTCCTATATTATTTTCTTTCTTAGTAAAACGTAAGCTTGAATCTTTCGGGGCTCGTTTTGTAAGGATGTACAGGCGATTTACATGTAGATATCTTGTGTTGTATGCGTGAAGGAAGAGAAAAGTGGCTTGAAGAGTTGAGTTACAGCATGTTGTCTCCTATTTTTCATGTTTCGTGTCCTCGTGTCCAAGACCACCCACATTCGCTCTCGCTCGTCTTGGTCATTGCCGGTGTAGGTATAAATAAACTTACGAGAATTCATTCCGCCCTCAACTAATTTGTACTCAACGCAAATGGGAACAAATTAAATTAATGAGATAATTTGTGCATAATTTACAATGACATACGACACTCGTGGCAAAAAAAAAAACCGGACACCAAAATAGTATATTAAAGAACGTGTTTTATAAGACATGTTTTTTTCGCACGCGTCAAAATTTAGAAAACGAGCGAAAAAGTGCGAAAGAAAGTCTTATAAAATGAGTTCTTTATACTATTTTTTATATTTTGCGCCTTCTACAAGTAACATTTACTTACTCAATTTGTGATTATATTTGTAACCATTTGTACATTTTCATGTAAATAATCTTCCCTAAATAAAAAAAAAAAAAAAAAAATTTCGACATTATATTATTAAAAAGAATTGTCAATTAACTAAAAATAAATTAGGTAAAAATGGGTTAAAGAAACGTCATCTAGTACAAACCGTCTAAAACAAAAAATTGCGTATCGAAATGAAGGTCATTACGATACGCAATAGGGTACTATACCATAGTCAAATTTTAACTATCTTAAATAAGAAGACGAAAATATACATAAATTAATGAGTATTAGTGAAAAAAATTTGTTTCAATATTGATTAGGTCGCAAACTACAAGCGATTAAAGTTGATTACTAATTAAGTATGACGCGTTAGGTCCTAAGAAATTGATTGGTCGCCTGATTTTAAAAACGAGATTCGCGCGTCTGCTGCGGTCACCTTTGAAAGATTATGAACTGTCACGTTGTTGTATAACCTAACAAAGAATTTACAATTTTATGTTTCATGAATTTGTTTAATTGTAATATCTACTAATATTAACAATAATAATGTATTTATAATTAAATCAATTTGCAATATGTATTAATTAAATTAATAATAATATTAACTAATCAAAACAAACAAATACCAGCGCCATCCGCCGTTATACTTTGTGACTGTTTCAATGTTCTAAAATTTATTAAGAAAAAATGCTTATTATTTATGTTATTTATGCTTAATAATATTTTTTTCGTAAGTATAACGTATAAGTTTTTATATAAAAATATTTCAGCTATACAAACATGAAAAAATCTGTTCTCTCTAGAACTAACACCACTGGAAGTACCAGCTACGTCACGCAAGAAATTCTTAACTTTAAAAATTCATATCTCGCTTCTTACGTAAGATTTTTAAGTCGCGTTTGCACTAAAATTCTTATTTCATCCTGTTCTTACAGAAAAAAAATTAAAGAAAAAATGGTATAGGACCCTATTGCGTATCGTAATGACTTCATTATGAACGCAAAATATAAAAAAGAAGTTTTTTGTTTACTTGTAACAACAAATATATGAGATTAATTGTTATTCTTTTGTTAAAATATGAATAACTGATCTGTAAACTAAGATTAGAAAATAAAAAAAACTGATGTGGCCAGTACATTACCTTCCGTCAGTCATTTTGTATAAGCCCTAATTCAGAATGGACATAAGCATAAGAATTACGTAAACATAAACGTAAGCATAAAATTGAAGTATAGATTTTCAAGGAGCGTGATCACAATGCTGTTACGTATTTCTTATGCTTACGTAGCTACGTAACAGTTCCGTAAGAAACTGTGCCGGATTAAGGAAATATGGAGCCCTAGGCAAAGAGTTTACGTCGGGCCCCTACCCTCTTCCCCCATTTTTTTTACTTAATAAAGTTAAAAACGAAAATAAGTAGGTAAAATATTGAAATTTTGGTTATTTTATGATATGATGCACATACAAAATTTTAACAATAAAACATAATTGAAAAATGAAATAAAACCTGTACATAACATTGCAACACAAGTTAGATAATTATAAATCAAAAATAAACTACATAAAAATATCTATTGCAATATAAATAATAGTATAAATTACAATTTTTTTTTTTTGTAGTTTTAATTCAGTGCCCGCGTGCCTGAGTGTCAGGTCGCGAATCTGGGGAACCGGGTTCGATCCCGACCGACGCCAAATATTTCCAATTTTAAATGGCACAAAAATTGACCCCTGTGGTGCACTCTCCACGCCAGCAATGAGTGCCCATGAGGTGACGCCTGGTAAGCGCCCTCACGGTGTAAATATTTCATCATTACCGAATCTGTGTACAAGCAGATTGGCACACCCAGCAATGGGTAATAAGCCGTGATGATATATTTATTTATTTATTTATTTATTTAATTCAGTGAATTTAGTAATCATATCTTCATAATATAAAAACTTCCTTAAGGTAGCTTTAGATGATCAAATATTTACATCAATTTTTCAACATGTTCTAAATATCAAGGTCATTTACTTCAAATTTTAGTTACTTTTAGGGATTATATTATCCTAGATTGCATGCGCTGTATTTTGTAATGTTGGCGTAAAGTACTGTGAATACATTTTTTAATTTCTTAAAACCAAACTATTCCTCATTATATATTCAGTAAAGAAAATATGTATAAACGCAATTTTAATAGAAACAAAACAAACGTCAAAGGCACAAATCAAATATGTCAAATATCAAGCCAAAATAAACATGAAATTATGTATATGTATTTAAAAATATCAGTGCTACCAATTTACATTTCTCATTCTCTTACTATGGTATGCCTACTTACACTATTATTCATGAAAGGTGACTATTCAAGGTCATTTGTTCGAAGAAAGAATACACATCATTTTATAGCAGTAACTTAGCAACATTTTTTATTAGAAAGAGAAAGATTATCTGACCTACGTCCATTTAATTTATGTGGTGTGACAGATATACGTATATAGTGGCATTACTTTCTAACTCACTATAAATAATAATGATATATGTCGTAGAATTACAGATACCTAATTATCTACTACACTACCTTCTGTGCTAATATTTACATTTACCCAGTGGCGTTGACGTTTAAATCAAATTATTATTCCTTGGTTTATAAGAAGTCTATATTTTTGTATTTTGCAAAAACATAAGTGAAGAACATAAATCATTCAGAAAGGCATTATTTAGAAAGAAACATAATTTTCAAATGAATTACTCTTAGTTTTTCAGTTAAAATGTGTCCATAAATATTTCATGTTGCACGCCTATGCATACGAAATGCAATGGAGTTATCTGCAAATAATATTATATCAGACAGCTCACAAATGACCTGGAATAGTCATCTTTCGTGAATAATAGTTTATAAGCAAAAAATGTTCATATAATTTGAACGTGTAAAATGGAAACATTTGATCAAAAATTATGTTGTAAACATTTGACAAATAAAAAGTTCAATTTATTTGATCATCTAAAGCCACCTTTAAAACATAATTTTCAATATACAACATAAATAAACTATTTAATTTTTGTTGTCCCAAAGTACTTCTCAAATAATTTTTTACTCTTTTGAGAACTGAAAATTTCCTCTTTCCACCTGCATTGCTTATTGGCAAAGTTAGATATATTATTAAAATAATATCCAAAATTGGGATTGTTGCTATTATATTATTTTGTTGAATAAATGAATGCATTAATTCTGGTGTTGATAATTTGCAACGATAGTGCTCGCATAGTCGCACCACCAGATACCAGATGGCAGACGAATGTATAGACAATTTAGACAATAATTCCCTACTTTTAACTCAGTTCTATGAATCTACATAAATATTATTTTCATTTAGCTTTAGCTAAAATGTATTACATTTTCGTTACAAAATAAAATTCAAAATAATTGTTAATGATTTCCGATTTACAGGCATTAGTCATTTCCGGGCCCTATTTATTACGGGCCCTAGGCAATTGCCTAGTTTGCCTAGTGGTTAATTCGGGCCTGGTAAGAAATACATAAAGTTGAAATCACTCCAACTTTGTTTTTCTTATGTAAAATGTGAAACTGCGCATGTCTGCATTGTATGTTAACTAGTTGTTTGTTTGTGAAATGAAATAATAGCCAAAGTTGTAGATTATATTTCTATTTCTTTTCATTATAAATAACAAGTTAATTTAATGAGATCCTATGAATGTTTGTATGTTAAGAAAATGTAGATATTACAAAGATGTGTTAAAAAAAGAAAATATGGCAATCATGGCCCTTACACGAAAATATTAATAAAATAAATAATGAAACCTGTTAGGCTTGATTTACATTAGCGGTACAATGACAGTACAATAACGGTACGGTGACGGTATGTAAATTAGTAAATATCAAAGGGTCGTCATCGTACCGTCCTTGTCCTTCATTAAGACAGGGGCGCGCCGTCACAGGGTGCGATGTGTGCGTCGCACACGGGCGACACTTGGTTAGGGGCGACACAGCGAGTAACACGACTTATTTTTAAAAATATTTGTTTTAAATAAAAGAATTTCTTTGTCGATATGTGCCAATATAATGTAACGTACAAAGTAGCAACTGGCAGACAGACATATTGACAAATATTCATTGACGCCCTTCTCTTAGCATTAAATTTAATATGGTGTAAACACCACGGGGTATTGATAAATCTTTAGTCTAACAGAATCATAGAAACAAGTATGTTTTCGATCAAATTTAGTTTTATTTTTCAACATAGACTGAATTTAAATCAATAGGTACACATTTTCTATCAATGCTCCAACATCTTTAAAACATCAATAATGTAGTTGGTGGCTTGATTAGCAAAAGAAACTTCTTCGGAGCAGGTACACCCTTCGAAATCCAATGATTTGATTATTCCTTCATCCTAGGTCCTAAAACTATGGATACAAGAATCACCAAAAATTAAAAATCGCTTTTTTAAATCGCTTCAAGCCCTTGGAAATGTTCATTCGACTTCAATTTTTGATCCAAAGTGAGCAGTCGTAACACCCAACACCCTGTCACGTTTCTCATGGTTTGATATGCTCACAGCATCTATTATCTCTCCAACTTTGATTCGACGGTCATCCAGTATCATTTGGTGAACTTCTTACTTCTTCGATGCTATCGGTGGTGGTCGCAGTTGTTGGTCATCCTGAACCGTCATTAACCATGCTAGTACAACAACTTTTAAATTCAGCTGCTCATCTTTTCACCGTAACAAATAATGGAGCAGAGTCATCATAAACTGAATCCAACTCGGCTTTAATTCGCGCAGACGTGTCTTTTAACTGCAAAATTTAACCACGGTACGATATTTCAGTACAAAAGTAATAGTAGAAGCAGAAATTTTAATGATTAACGACATCTACCTGTTGAGACTAAAAACTTATCAATTGCCCTATAGGGAGACCATTTTAGTGGCGTTTCGTTATTTGAGAAATGTCACTAAATAGGCGAAAATGTAAATTTTTAAATTTTTTGTGAATAATACTAAATTTTAGTTTGCACCTTTTTAGTGTACATTCTAGATTCAATGAAATGGTAATGCTCAATTATTTTTGGAACTAAGTGATGGGGAGGGGGGGGGGCAAAATTAGCAATGGCACACGGGCGACCAAATGGTACGACGCGCCCCTGCATTAAGATAGATTGAAGCAAGAAGTATCCGTACCGTCATCGTACCGTTATTGTACCGCTAATGTAAATCAAGCCTTAAAGTTAATATCAATTACTTCACTTGCTAATTAATAAAATAATGACACTTTATTATCAATTTACCCTGAAAATCATAATTTTATTATTATTATTTCATTTTATGTTATGCTCATTGTGAACACACGTAAACAGAACGTAATTTTTATGTTATGTAGCTCTTAAGGCCCATTCAGAATAAAAAAAAAAAAATAGCGGTAGTGTAAGAATTAGTGGCATCGGTAACGTAAGAAATTTATAGTAAAAATTGTTTGCGTTCACAATGAAAAATTATTGAAATTATAGTTTCTAGGAATTTATTATTATAAATTACTAGAAACTTTATTCAGTGCAAGGTTGACAGTTATAGCTGTCAATGCTGTCATTTAATTTTTGCGTCATGGATGATGACTTATTAATATCTCTTATCCACAAGCACTCTGTTGTGTGGGATAAAAGATTAAAAGATTTTAAAATAATGCATGGTCACAAATCGCATTTGAAATGAGCGAAAATGGTGAGTCGAACCCACCATCTTCTTCTATTATTTTCTTTAATTTTTAATTTATATAGCGCAACAGCTGACGCACACATCAAAATAATCCTTTTTCTATTGCTCATTTTATCAGATCTGATCAGATCCAATCAGATGTCAGAAGTCAATAAACGTCAAAACCGCAAAAAAAATATGCGGTAGCGGTAGTGGCAACATAGAAGTTTGGAGTTTGCAAACTACTACCGCTGCCGTTGCCACTACGCTACTACTAATTTTCTTAATTTTTTGATGTGAACGAATATGTTTGCTATAACACATTCAATCTTTTACCCAGGCCACTACCACTGCCACTAATTCTACCGGTACCTTAATTTTTTTGTTGTGAATGATACTTTATGCTTCGCTTGATATCACTACCCTTTTTGAGGTTAGATTTTTCATTTACCGCATTTACCGGCTGAATTACTCGATCCACAAATCATGGATCTGGAAGATATGGTACAATTTTTGAACACGGTAACTATTAACCACTTGTGTTTTCGAACACAGTCGGTAGATGCGTAGGGTGACCAGACGTCCCGGTTTTCCGGGATTCGTCCCTGTTTTGAGTTGTATGTCCCGGTGTCCCGATAAACATCCGCAGGACGCGTAATTGTCCCGGTTTTCATATCCGACTCCAAAATTTATTAATTATATCATCTATCGACGTTTGTAATATTTATTTTATTACTAAATTTTTAATTACTTTATATATTTTAATTTTTATTCGTTGCATTTTAAAGTAAAGCGTGCATGTGTTTCACAAATATGTGTAAGTCTATGGTATACTGTGCTTACGAAACGTATGGGTTTTGGGATGTTTTTACTTTAATTTATGAGTAAGAACATGTTCAAGTCAACAATCCGTTAAATTTATTTTTATACACGAAAGGAGAAAAACATGCAGCTTCACATCCCTTGAAAAAATGTAACATTCAATATTACGGCATTTGACCTTGAATGGAAAAAAATTTCGCCTGCGGTGCTTTTTTTCTAATTAAATATCCTCACCAACCAAAGTTTTGGTGCACGAGCCACCACTGGTTTTACAATTCTCTGAAAAATGTCCCGGTTTTGCAATTTATAAATCTGGTCACCCTAGATGCGGTATCTACCGGTAGAATTTTCGTAAATGCCTTTTGTTACTACGATGGAGGACCCCACTGGGATTGCATGAAATACGTTGTCAGGATTTTGGCGATGAGCAAACAAGATTAAAAGCGCCAGCATTGTCTTCTCTTGTGCTGGCTCCAGTTCGGCTATACAAACAGATAGAGACAACTTGTGTTGTATTTATGTTTTATAGAGTCGGGTTTCCTTCACAAAACACATTCATACTGGCCGGAATCTCAACTATGTGCAGCTATTTCTACACGGAGTTCCCGACCGTGTTAAATGCTTTTTCTTCCTTTTCTTCTTACGCTAAACTGTCTTAATAAATTATTTTCGTAATAAACTATTATAGCTGTAATACACATTAAATTCCCATATGATATGAAGATAAAATTTTAATGTTCCATTTTAAAATACTATTCTGTGAAAAATACAGGGTAACAATAAATTACGTAGCAAAAATTTTCTAAAACTGTTATAAAACGGAATGGGAATATTCATGCTTTTTGTAACCATGGTGACAATTATTCTCATAACAGTGCAATGGGCTACTTGCGTGCAATTTTTTACTTCCTTGTACGAAGTAAAGGAAGTATTGTAATCGCGAAAAATTTCAGTTTTGAGATTTCAACGGAAATATCCATTTTGACCATCCCTGAATCCATTTTGACTAATTTCGTCGTGACGTCTGTACGTACGTACGTACGTGCGTATGTATCTCGCATAACTCAAAAACGGTAAGCCGTAGAAAGTTGAAATTTTGTATTTAGGACTGCTATAACATCTAGTTGTGCACCTCCCTTTTTGATCATTACATAATTTCTAGAAATGGTACTTTATTTGAAGCCTATAATATATTTTAACGAAAAACTATCTTAAAATATAAACTTACATTTTTCAAATTTGGTATATAAGACTTTTATGTCAACTGGAATAACATAGTGGATTTTGGTTAAAACAGGCTAACCGGAAGTGACATATTACCTGAAGTTGTTAACAGTTTTTCTTCAATAAAATGGTTTCATTTTGATTTTAGAAATAAATGCTTCAAATAAAACTTTTAGAGAATTAAATTCTGTGCCCAGCACATCAAGTATTATTAAATTAGCCCTTTGTATAAGCGAGATATGTATATTTAACTTATATAATTTTTGGTTTTTGTAATGAAGCTTGCTATGGATTAGGACAAAAAATAACAAAAAAATAAAAAATAGATGCTAATGTCAAATTACGTCAAATATGTGCAATTATATACTTGGATCTATACTTCATATTGGTCATGTGTACAAGGAAGTCGTGTGGTGTCCACATCAGATTTTTTTATTTCATATTTTTGAAGAGACGGTAAAAACTTGCTACCCATATTTTTTCTTTTGGCAAAATTTTCATTAATTGACCAGAAAAAAATTAATGAAATTTTAATATTTAAATTACCACCCTGTATGACGTACAATTACGCCGAACCAATGAGTGGCCGTAAAACAATAACATCGGTACGTGCAATAGCAACGGTATGTGCGGGTAATTTAAACATGACAGATCATTTGTTTGACGTTTGAATAATAGTTTGGAGGTTAACATTTTCGTTTGTCATTTTAATCTTGTACGAGTATGAGCTAAGTTAAAATCCTTCAAAATCCTGATTAACAAATCGAAATACGTAATAAAAGTAACAGAAACCACGCGAATTGTAAATAATAAAGAAAAGAGACAGTGACAGAAAAATGAACTAATGTCAAAATCAAATTAAAACACTCGCTCGCCATCTACAGGTTACATTCTTAAATATGCATCCCTTTCTCCAGTTCAAAATAATGACGTCAAAGAAAATCTTCTTTCTTAATTTATTAAAAAACTTAATTTTTTTAAAATAAAATTTATATTTTTACATATGTTTTCAACTTTACTTTAGGTATTTAGTGATAGATATCAGATTTTCAGTATCACGCAAGTAGCCTATTCATGATATATTGACACCTGTACATTGTTTATATTTATAAATGTTAGTTTAAAAAACTGTGACAAGTAACAATACAATTAAAATAGAAATGAATAATAGTTTTAAATTTATGAAGGTTTTTATTACTGCCCTTTATCTGTTAATAATTACATAATTACATACACTAACTAAAAACATTATTTTAAATTGAAATTTGTTTGTAAGTGAAACTGTTAAGTGTATCTATAAAATAGCCGTTAATATAAAATTGATAGGGTGCATGACGATGATATTGAATCAATATCGGTTCAGTTCACTGCTCTATTTATATGCTCACAGCGCAACTGCACATTATTTTTAATTCAATAAAATTTTCATTTAAAGTTGATTGTGTATAATCAGGGCAACAAAATATTTTTCCTTTGAAATTAAATATTTAGTGGTATCAGATTACTCTTAATTTTATAAAACATATTGATTGTTTGTTTATATTTTTTTTACCTCCCGCTACCCTTGGTAAGGGAGGTATAGGGATCGTGCTAAAAATCGCATATCGAGATTTTGGTAAATGACCACGTTTTAGGCTTGATTTACATTAGCGGTACAATGACTGTACATTAACGGTACAATGACGGTATGTCAATTAAACGAGGCATTTACATTAGACGGTATCACGACGGTACGAACATAATAAAATACCATGACAATACAGTTTTGTCTTTTATGCATTATGACAGTGCATATGTCATGTCTCTATCAAAAGTAGAAAATATCATGCAATGTTTAAAAATTTCACAAATACCGACTTGGCTTACTCTTGTCAAAGAAGAAGAAGAAACTGAAGAAAATCCAGAAAATTTTACAAAACGATACTATTTTTTATGTACTTTCTGTGATAATCTGTAGTGTATATTTCACGTTTTTGTTATAAGCAGAGAACTTTTGTTCAATAAATGATAAATGTATATGTATAATCATTTCTCATTTCTAGCTCATTTTGACTACATTTTGGTTTAACTAAAAGACAAATATGAAAAAGTCAAACACATGTCAAATGTCAATCACCTACCAGCATTTATGTTTACTTTCACTCGGCTGATTTTGGCATGAACGTCAAGTTGAAGAGCACGTACTCTTCAAACGCAACCTTCCACTCCCCCTTGCATAGAAATACTACGCTATTACTATTATATACAATATTTTTTCAATAGAAACAAAACTATACTGTACCCTGGTCGTACCGCTAATGTAATTCAGTTAATATCACTGGGCCGTCATCGTACCGTCATTGTACTGTACTGAGGACGTAGATGTAAATGGGTCCATTAAAATACATATTGGACCAAGAAGTATCGTACCGTTATTGTACCGTCACTGTACCGCTAATGTAAATTAAGCCTTAACGTGAAAATGTTAAAATTGGATTCTAAGGACGATGAAACGTAAGGGGTATTATTCGCTACGCTACCATAGCGTAGATTTGGGATCCCACACCGGCTCCAATATATATGAGCAGTGGCGTAACTAACGGGCCCGCAGGGCCCGCATTGCGGGCTGGGCCCCGGCTCTAGAGAGGCCCCAATTTACAAGATTTATAATTTTGTTATTACTGCGAAATTTTGAATTTAATACCTTTTTTTGTAGCAACATACAAATTTATTTAGGCCATTATTTTTGTAAATGTCAATTTCCAAAAATAATATTGGTTAAGAGGCCCCTTATTCGCTATGCAAAATCAAGCTCTTTATTTTCTATCACATTTCGGCCGGAAGAATTTCGATTTCTTAGCAAATATTTTCCTGCAACAGATCCAGAGTTTTCCTTTAAAATAACCCCATAAAAAAAGTCAGGCTGTTAAATCAGGACACCTGGCGGCCAATGTATATTACCAAAACTTGGGATTAAATAACGATAAGAGAATGATTTTCAAAAAATTGCTACTATTTAAACTGCATGATATTGATCCATCTTGCTAATACCATATTTTGTCCAAGTTCTTTCATTTGGGATAACAGAAATGTATGAATCAATTCCCTGTAACTTTCACCAGTGGACTGTGCCACCAATTTCATTTAAAAAAAAGGCCAATCACATTTTCATAGTAAATGTCACAACATTTAATGACTTTGGTGGGATGTAAAGGTGCCTAATCTTGGATATTCAGGCCTCCCATATTAGTTATTTTGCTTCTTAACATGTCAACTCAGATGAAAATGAGCCCAGTCACAATTTCCACAAGTTCTTGTGGTATGTAGTTCTTCATGATAAACGCTACAATTAAAAACGGGGCCCAAAAACTTTTTGCGGGCGGGTCCCCGAACTCTTAGTTACACCACTGTATCTGAGCATAAACTATATCTAGATTACCGACTGAGGCGTAGCTAATTTTTAATGTAACATTCATGCCAATTAGTTCGTTTATTGCCTGCATTTCCAACATACGTGTGTGTTTCTCTGGGATTTGATTACCAATTAAATTAACTGCTTTACACCGTTATAAATGTAATGTAAATATAGAATAGTAATAACGAACGTAGAATTATTTTCTGTATTCAACTCGTACAAATTTGGAACTATAGATACTCGCAGAATCCGTCGATGGCGTTGTAAGCGCATCTGTCATGGCGCCTATTATAACATGTCAGATTTCTTTTCACAAGTTTTTACCTCTTGCTAAGAGAGGTATTGGTTCATGCTAAAAATCGCATGTCCAGATTTTAGTGAATAAGCACGTTTTAAGGTCCCTAGAATTCGATTATAACATTTTTACGATGATGTCCGTATGTACGTGTGTGTGTGTGTGCGTGCATGCGTGCGTGCGTGTATGCGTGCGTGCGTGTGTGCGTGTGTGTGTGTGTGTGTGTGTGTGTGTGTGTGTGTGTGTGGGGATGTGTGTGTGTGTGGATGTTGGATACACGATTTCTCAAATACTATAAGACTTAAGACATTTTTAACTACGGATTCCTCAATCTAACAGTATTGGGAAGAGTCGATTAAGTTTTGGTAACAATTGGACAACCGGAAGTAGTAGTTCCAAGAAAAAAATCATCTAAATATTATTTATCGAAAATTTATGTAAATACTTATATTAAAGAACGTTAAATTCTTTATTCGATAAATATAAATTCATTATTATATCTTCTATAGATTTAGAGATGAAGAAATGCATATAAAATAATTTGATGTAAAAATTCTTAGATCAAACTACTTCCAAGGCAAGAAATTCAAATGTTTGTAACTCACACATAAATGTCACTGTCAAAAATATTTGTATGCCACTGTCAAAAATATTTGTACATCATTATGAAAATAAATAAAAAGTCAACAACGCAAAAGAATGTACCTAAAAAAGAATATAAAAGGAATTTGCGAAAAAATGACGAATAAAAGAAAAAGAAAAGGAAATTCAGGATATTGAATATAAAGAAAATGTATGTATTGTAGATAATTTATATTAAAATAATTATTTTGTAGTGAGATATGAATATATATATTTGTATTTAAAAAAATTTTTCGTTTTATGCGTACAAACAGGTAAAATATCTGGCGAGAGGTTATGTGCTGGCCACATCAGATTTTTTATTTTGCATTTCCTACATCTAAGACCGATATCAATCGACTCCAAATTGGGTTCATATATTTTGACATTCACGTAAAAATAGTTCTCCGATGCATTTTTCATTGACTTTTCGAATCAAAGCTTTTTTATTAGAAATTTCTCAAATTTCAATGCTCTGATAAATACTTTGCTGTCAAAAAATATCTGATGTGGCCAGCACATTACCTTCCGTCAGTTCCATGTATTCTGTACAAATTTGGTACAGAAAGTTCCTTGCAAAAGATTCTATTTCTTGTACATTACCTTAAGGCAGTTGTATGTATTTTATACAAATTCCATACAGAAAGTTTCTAGCAAAAGATCCTATATTTCCAGTAAAATTATAACACAAACATACTGTCAACTGCACTTTACACTGACACCTTTCAATCAGAATTTTCTTAATATAGCAGCTGTTATAGCATAGCTGTCATATAATTTTTTAACTCTATATCCATTTAATATGAAGTATAAAATGCATTCAAATCGTAGACAATAAAATATTCTTTAACATTTATAATAACATTAAATGTGAAAAAATGATATTTAACATCGTTTTTTTCAAGAAAAACTGTTAAAATATTTCAATGAGAGTATTTCCGGTTGACCAATTATAACCAAAATCTAATCAGCTCTATACATGGATTTAACGAAAAGGAATACGAATGAATTATAATTTTTGGAATTGTAGTATTAGAGTTATCGCATTAGAAAATTTTGTCTCACACACACACACACACACACACACACACACACACACACACACACACACACACACACACACACACACACGTGCAAACACGCACACGCGTACACGCACACGCGTACACGCACACGCACGCACATACATACAGACAAACATACAGGCAAAAATAGTAAAATCGTATTCTAGGGACCCTAAAACGTGCTTATTCATTAGAAACTCACCTTCAATTATTTTGACCAAAAATAATACCTTCCTTACCTAAGGGTATGACGGAAGGTAAATAGACAACATTTAATAATGTTCAAATAAATGTTTCATATTGTAACATGGGACGCCCGCCGTCGCCGCCACTGTAAGCGAGTGTCTATTATAGCGGTGACGTAATCGCGCTAGTAGCCGGCCGATGTAAACAGACTGGTCGCGACGTGTTTAATTACTTCCGGTCGCCTGAACCTTTTGTGTTCATTGTTATTACGTGTTCGAATATTCTAGACTGTTCTAGAAAATAATGGCAGCTGTATATAAGGGACGTAGCTGTGCTCGAGACTCGAGAGTTAGTTAGTTACATAGAGATGTTCATATAGAGTGTTAGTGAGTTTGAGAAGCACAGCAGTATCGTGGTGAGCGTATGCAGTTGGCGTCGAGCAGTGGCGTAACTAAGAGTTCGGGGGCCCGCCCGCAAAAAGTTATTGGGGCCCGTTTTTAATTGTAGCGTTTATCATGAAGAACTGCATACCACAAGAACTTGTGGAAATTGTGGCTAGGCTCACTTTCATCTGAGTTGACATGTTAAGAAACAAAATAACCAATATTGGAGGCCTGAAAATCCAAGATTATGCACTTTTACATCCTACCAAAGTCATTGTATGTTGTGGCATTTACTATAAAATGTGAAATTGGTGGCACAGTCCACTGGTAAAAGTTACAGGGAATTGATTCATACATTTTTGTAATCCCAAATTAATGAACTTTGGATGCGATAAAATATGGTATTAGTAAGGTGGATCAGTATCATACAGTCTAAATAATAGCAATTTTGCGAAAATCATTCTCTTATCGTTATTGAATCCCAAGCTTTGGTAATACACATTGGCCGCAAGGTGTCTTGATTTAACAGCCCCTTTTAAAGGAAAGCTCTGGATCAGTTGCAGGAAAATATTTGCCAAGAAATCGAAATTCTACCGGCCGAAATGTGATGGAAAATAAAGAGCTTGATTTTAAATAGCGGATAAGGGGCTCCTTAGCCAATAATATTTTTGGAAATTGACATTTAAAAAAATAAATTTGTATGTTGCTACAAAAAAATGTTTAAATTCAAAATTTCGCAGTAGTAACAAACTTATAAATCATGTAAATTGGGACCCCTTTAGAGCCGGGGGCCCGCCCGCAATGCGGGCCCTGCGGGCCCGTTAGTTACGCCACTGGTGTCGAGTAGGTATATGGGGATAGTAACGGCAAGTGGAAGCTAGTTACTGGTATATTGGGATAGCTGTGGATATGAATACTCGGTAGTGTTGACGAGTATTAGGAAGCTATAGAGTACGAGGACAGTAACGGCGAGTCTGGAAGTTACTGGTATATTGGGATAGCTGTGAAAGTGAATACTCGGCAGTGTGGACGAGTATTGTGAAGCTAGGTATACAAGGACAGTAACAGCGAGTTGGAGTGGATACTCGGCATTGATGTTGAAGAACTGTGGCATACATATAGTTGTTGATACTGAGGCTGTAGAAGAGAGAGAGTTACATAAATAAACAGACAGTGAGGTGAAAGGTGTGACTTCTGTCCGAGCAGTTGAATATACAGACGCTGTTGAGTCAGTTGAGTATATAGACGCTGTGGAGGTCGGTAGGCGGACAGTTGAACATGATATAAGTATATAGTGATATAAATATAGTGATATAAATATCGCGTAAACAGTCTACAAGAGTCTGCAACAGACCGGCAGTCTAAGATTGGAACGCGTAGTGAAATAAATAATTTGTAATATCGTGGAAATAAATAGTAGTGTTAATTGGTTAAATAAATAGTGTTAGTGTTATATAGTTAATAATAGTAATCTTAATTAGTTTTTAATAATTATTTAATATAATTTATAGTAACTTTCTTTATAGTTTAATAAACACTTAATTTTAATTAGTAATAAGTGTCTATTATTTACACTTCACCCAGATAAATAAAAACGTTACAATATTAATAAATTTATTATTACATACTCCTAACTAATTACAATGTAACCCGCCAAATCTTCAACCCAAGAGCCTCCACTGTTTAAATTATAATTTTTAAAGTAATTTAGGTTTTAGGTACTGATTTAGTACGACGAAAACCATTATGCGTACCACGACCACGTCCTGTTAAAAGCTATGACGACCGCGGAAACATTGAAGCCTTCCTTCGTCGGGCTTCAAACAGCTCAATTGTCGTTATAACCTTATAAACAGCCCTTAACACGTAAATAACTAATTGTATAGATTGCTTTTAATTTTATAACAAAAGTTTGAAAACAGTTTAGTTAATCAGGGATAAAAATAAATGTCAGGAATTAAGTTAGCCATCTAGATTAATTTATCCCGGATCTAAAATGAAATATAATTTGTTGTTCTACTCGTATTCTAAACAGTTTAATAAATCCACACTTTGAATAATGTGTTCTTCAATATATCATACAGAATATAACACGATTAATTAATAACAAAGTAATATAGTACAGCTGTTTTTAGACCAGGAACAGTGTTATATGACATGTAATATGAATTATACTAGCATAACAGCCATTTATAACAAATCTAAGCCCATAAATTAGAAGTTTGCGCCAATTATAGGATGACATTTTGAATAATTCGTACAGAAGACTATATATCTCTTCATCTCTTCTTAGTTAACGGGTAATATAATATGATGTAAACAGTAAACACATATAAGGGAAGCGAGGTGGACACATGGGTGCGCCATCTATCAAATTTACTATACAACCTCTCTTTTGCTCATTTATCTACAGATGGCAGCAGTAGGTAATTACGCAGGCCTGTAACAAGGATGATTTGTATACTTGTTTATAGTTTGTTGTAAATTATTGCTGATGTAATAAATTAAACATTGGACATTAAAAATTATTAAAGGTGATTAGCGTGAAGTTAAATGGCATTGGTTTTTCTCTGTAAATAGTTTATTTAATTTTTTTATAGAAAATACTTCGTGCTAAAAATCGCATATTGAGATTTTGGTAAATGACCACGTTTTAAGGACCTTAGAATCCAATTTTAACATTTTCACGATGATGTGTGTGTGTGTATGTGTGTGTGTATGTGCGTGTGTGTGCGTGCGTACGTGCGTCTGTGGGTGCGTGCTTGCGTGTGTGTTGTGTGTGTGTGTGTGTGTGTGTGTGTGTGTGTGTGTGTGTGTGGGTGTGCGTGTGTGCGTGTGTGTGTGCGTGTATATATATATATATATATATATATATATATATATATATATATATATGTGTGTGTGTGTGTGTGTGTGTGTGTGTGTGTGTGTGTGTATGTATGTGTGGATCCTTCGCTCTAACTCAAATAGTATCATTCAGTAAATTTTGCAACCTTGTATTTCTACTTTATTCTAATATAGGAAGAAACTATTAGATTTTGATGTAAATCAGATAACCGGAAATGTCACTTTACTTGAAACTCAAAATAGTTTTTCTTCGAAAAATACCTTTCAATATTATTTTTTCAATATTTATGTTATTATAAAAATTATAGATTATTCAATTTTCTACAGGTTTGCATTAATACACTGGCTTGCAAAAAAATCGCGTACACCGATTTTTTGCTGTATTGAGTCGATCTTGATTTATAACTTGTCAATGTCATTAGTGTCAATTAAGATGTCAAATTTAACAAAAATTCTAATACATACTTGGCTGGTCTTTCATTTTTCTGGTATATATATATATATATATATATATATATATATATATATATATATATATATATATATATAAATCAAATGAAATAGTGATGACAGTGACAACATTGTCAATTTTTGCATTATTTACATAGTCAAAAATTGCAAAAACTCGGTTACTTGATTTTTAAGGTGTACGCGATTTTTTTTGCAAGCCAGTGTACTTTTTCTGTATATTTTATGGATAAATTTATAAAATTATCTATATGTAATTTAAATCCCGGAGCCTATGCAATAAACAAACACAACTCCTTGATTACACGGTTCATATCTCAAATGTATGTAACTAAAAGATGAAAGCCACTGTCAAAGAACTCATCATTTCAAATTAATAATAGCAACGTTTAAAAAATAAATAAATAGTACAATAAGTTATATGAAAAAATTCAATACAGTTTCCAGCATAAGTAAATATGTAAGTATGTATTTAAATTATAAAAAATAATAAAAATTAAATGGCGGGAGGTATTGTGTTGGTCACATCAGATTTTTTTTTCTATTGCGATGTTCGTATGAGTTTATAAAAGCTCTAATAACACGTCGTTAAGAATATCTATAAGCGCACTGTTTGATACAATGTATTAATGTATACAATCAGACAAAATTTACAACAAATAATACATAAACTGTCAAAATGTGAAATTTCCATTGTTATCTAAAACCGATATCAACATAACTGACAAAAAACGCCAAGTCATATTTTTAAAAAATTTCGTAACATGGGGGAGTTTTCAAATTTTTGTTTTTTTTTTATACATGTTAAAATATTTTTAAATCTTAAGCGTTTTAAATTGACTTCTAAAGTAAATAAAATTTATTCCTTCAAATGATAGCCGAACTTTTTAAATAAATTTACTATAGAAGTAAATTATCGGAAATGAGCTCAGTTTGCAATATTTCCGATAATCGATGTTTTACTGTACTACGATATTACGTGTAGTAAAGGTAAAATGCACCTATACATATACCAGTAAATGAAGATGAACGAAAAAAATACAATGCATAATTAGGACAATATGAAGCAATGAATTGACAATCGGTTGATTTGAATATTATGTCTGTATAAATAATGTAAGAAAATCAGCTCCCTAGTAATAAATAGATATCTTTTTGAATGCTACCCGTAGACTCACTCGACAAAACGTGGGATTGTATTTCTACCTATATAGTTCAGCTATCAAATACTAGATGTCAGAGCAACTCTGTATGTAGTGAGAAATTTCAGTGTAAATCATACTCTTGAAACACAACTTCAGTTTTTGTAAACCACATTACATTTTCTTGAAATAACGGTTTTTTAACTATTTGGATTTTGGAATTCATTTCATATTTCATACATACACTAGGGGTCTATCGAATTTTATCCGGGCCGAAGCCTAAAGTGGTTTTAAATAAATACATAAAATTGTGCTGGAAATGATTCCGCTTACTTAATATTAATATTTGACGTATCTAAATGCACTTGATTTATCCCCATTTAATGAACATTGTGTTTCGATACATTTTAGAACTGTATTTTTGTCAAAGGCAATAAGAGGTTTAAAAAATCTACTCAATATTGGAATATATACTAGAGTGACCCGAGAATATGTGGACAATATTTAAAGTCCCAATATTATTAAGATAAATGTAGATAGGTTTTTTGGGCTTTTGTGCAATAGTTTAACCGTCTATAATTATCTTAAGAATAATGATTGGAACTTCAAATTTTGTCCACATGTTCTCGAGTCATTCTAGTATATATTCCAATATATAGAGTGGATTTTTTAAACCTCCTATTGACTTGGAGAAAATAAAGTTCCAACATGTGTCAAAACCCAATGTTATTAAAATGGGAAAAATAAAGTGCATTTAGGCACGGTCAAATATTAATATTAAGCGGAATCATTGCCAAAACAATTTTATTTATTTATTTATTTGGAACCACTTTTGGGGGTGGCCCGATTAAAATTTAACTTGTCCCCTTTTAAGGTCCATCCTACTACATACCCTATAAATTTGTAACACGTATTCATTAACACCCTGTATAAATAGTTTGTTTAAGCCTGATTGATATAATTTCATATTTTTATTTCCTTGTACAAAGTAAAGGAAGTATTGTAATCGCGAAAAATTTTGGTTTTCAGATTTCAACGGAAATATCCATTTTGACCATCCCTGAATCCATTTTGACTAATTTCGTCCTGACGTCTGTACGTAGGTACGTATCTCGCATAACTAAAAAATCTGATGTGGCCAACACATAACCTCTCGCCAGATTTTTTACCTGGTTGTACGCATAAAACGAAAAATATTTTTAAATACAAATACATATATTCATGTCTCACTACAAAATAATTCTCACATATATTTGCAAAATCTATGGGATATTTTAATTATGTACAATACATACATTTTCTTTATATTCAATATCCTGAAATTTTCTTTTTCTGCTTTCCTTTTCTTTTTCTTTATATTCGTCATTTTTTCGCAAATTCCTTTTATATTCTTTTTTACATATATTCTTTTTCGTTGTTGACTTTTTTTTTATTTTCATAATCTTCATAATAATGTACAAATATTTTTGACAGAGGCATACAAATATTTTTGACAGTGACATTTATGTGACAATTACAAACATTTGAATTTCTTTCCTTGTAGTAGTTTGATCTGAGATTTTTTACATCAAACTATTTTATATGCCTTTCTTTATCTCTAAATCTATAAAAGATATAATAATGAATTTATATTTATCGAATAAAGAATTTAACGTTCTTTAATATAAGTATTTACATAAGTTTTCGATAAATAATATTTAGATGATTTTTTTCTTGTAACTACTACTTCCGGGTGTCCAATTGTTACCAAAACTGACTGGACTCTTCCAATTATTGCTAGATTGAGGAATCCGTAGTTAAAAATGTCTTAAGTCTTATAGTATTTGAGATATAGTGAATCCAACATCCACACATCCACACACACATCCACACACACATACGGACATCATCGTAAAAATGTTATAATCGGATTCTAGGGACCTTAAAACGTGCTTATTCACTAAAATCTGGATATGCGATTTTTAGCATGAATACAATACCTCTCTTAGCGAGAGGTAAAAACGGTAAGCCATAGAAAGTTGAAATTTGTATTTAGGACTGCTATAACATCTAGTTGTGCACCTCCCTTTTTGGTCATTACATAATTTCCAGAAGTAGAACTTTATTTGAAGCCTATAATAGATTTTAATGAAAAACTATTTTAAAATATAATCCAAAACTTTTCAATTTTGGTATATAAGACTTTTATGTCAATTGGAATAACATAGTAGATTTTGGTTAAACCAGGCTAACCGGAAGTGACATATTACCTGAAGTTGTTAACAGTTTCTCTTAAATAAAATGGTTTCATTTTGATATTAGAAATAAATGTTTTTCATTAAAATCTATTATAGGCTTCATGTAAAGTACCATTTCTGGAAACTATGTAATAACCAAAAAGGGAGGTGCACAACTAGATGTCATAATAGTCCTAAATATAAAATTTCAATTTTCTACGGCTTAACGTTTTTGAGTTATGTGAGATACGTAACGTCACGACTAAATTAGTCAAAATGAATTCAGGGATGGTCAAAATGAATATATCCGTTGAAATCTGAAAACCGAAATTTTTCACGATTACAATACTTCCTTTACTATGTACAAGGAAGTAAAAAATAATGTTTGGCTGTTAATATTGTAACGTGTGAGCCCCGCTGCTACGCTGAACAAGCATATAAGTATAATGATGACGCAATCGCGCTAGCAACGGGCTACGTAAACAAACGAGTCGAGACGTGTTTAAATACTACGGGTTGCCTGAACCTTTTGTGTTCATTGTTATTATGCGGTCGAACATTCTAGAGCTCTCTGGAAGTTAATGGCAGCTGTATAAAAGGGACGCAGCTATGCTCGGGAGTTAGTTAGTTAGTTACATGGAGAGACATAGAGACATTCACATAGTGAGTTTGAGAAGCACAGCAGTATCGTAGTGAGCGTATGCAGTAAAGTGTCGAGTGGAGTAGGTACTCTGGAAATTACTGGTATATTGGGATAGCTGTGGAAGTGAATGCTCAGTAGGGTTGACGTTGACGAGTATTGTGAAGCTAGGTATACATGGATAGTAACAGCGAGTTGGAGTAGATACTCGGCATTGGTGTTGAAGAATTGTGGCATACGGATAGTTGCTGGTACTGAGGCTGTGGAAAGAGAAAGTTAGTTACATAAATAGACAGACAGTGAAGTGAAAGGTGTGACTTCTGTCCGAGCAGTTGAATATACAGACGCTGTTGAGTCAGTTGAGTATCTAGACGCTGTGGAGGTCGGTAGGCGGACAGTTGAACGTGATATAAATAAAAAGTGACATAAATAGTCGAAATAAATAATTAGTAATATCGTGGAAATAAATAGTCGTGTTAATTGGTTAAATAAATAAATAGTGTTCGTGTTATCTAGTTAATTATAGTTAGTCTTAATTAGATTTTAAATTAATATTTAATATTAGTAATCGTTATTATTTAATACCTTTTTAATATTTAATTATAGTTTAATGAACCTTTATTTTAATTAATAATAATTGTCTAATATTTACACTTCATCCAAATAAATAAAAACGTTACAATATTGTGATACAATTTTAATATCAGTCATATGTAAAATAATTCTGAATGCACTTATAACTGACGTTTACGGTCTTCTTCGTGTTACGACACCCTCATTCGGGCCCTGATATTTACGTCTCTGATACGTGACACTATGAACGAATAAACTTTTGCTGAACCATTTGTTACAGAATGTATTAAACAACACGATTTAGATAAGATGGGCTTTAGGTGAGCTGGCAGGTATAGTGGCTGGCTGGAGGCTGGAGGGCTTGTAATATTATTCGCCTGTGCCAGCTTCGGCTTTGTGTGCCTGTACTTGGGTATTTATACTGCGACTGCGTTGCACACTGCTATATTTGCCCTATATGTGCTATGTCAATTTGTCAAACATACACACACATACTGTGCCAGTGACCATCAATAACTACACCCACGCTCATTCCAAACTTTTATACCTCCCGTCATACCGTAGGTAAGGGAGTTAATGTAATCGTGCCAAAAATTCGATGGTGAGTTTTCAGTAAATAAGCACGAATTAGGGTCCCCACAACACGTTTTTACTATTTTTACTATGATGTCTGTGTGTGACAATTTTTTCCTCCATGATAGAATTGATTAGATTTTGGGTAAAATTGGATAACCGGAAGTGATACTTTACTCAAAGCTCATAAGAGTTTTTAATGAAAAACTATATTAAAATATAATCCAAAACTTTTCAATTTTAGTATTTATGACTATCATATCAAGGGGAATAATATATTAGATTTTGGCTAAAATTAATAAACCGGAAGTGATACTTTACTTGAAACTCTGAACAGATTTTCGTGAAAAATGTATTATGTTATACTCAAAAACTTTTTAAATTTAGTATTTAAGACTTTAATATGAAAGGGAACAACATATTAGATTTTTCCCAAAATTGATAAACCGGAAGTGATACTTTACTTGAAGCTCTGAACAGATTTTCGTGATAAATATATTATGGTATACTCCAAAACTGAATATCTTGACATACATTTCTGTTATGAACTGAGTGTTTCCATGCGAACTGAATATTGCCGAGTTGCGGTTCTAGCATACCGTCTCTCTGCTTTGCCTGATGGTCATTGGTGGTCGTGTGGTTAGAAGTGCTCACCAGGCATACAAGGTAGATCGTGTGGGACCGCGTTCGAATCCCACACGAGTCAGTTTGTAATAAAAACTGACACACTCCGATGAGTGCGAATGGCAGCAGAGGTCACTTTAAGCTACTCTGCATGTAACGAGGATGTCAACAAAGGGCACTAGAAATATCTCTGTAAAATTTGTAAATTTGTATAGGTTAAAATGACCTCAACAAATAAATACATTATTATTATTATTATATTCCAAAACTTGTCAAATTTGGTATTTAAGACTTTTAGATGAATGAGAACGACACATTAGATTTTTTCTAAAATTTATAAACCGGAAATGATATTTTACTTGAAGCTCTAAACAGATTTTCGTAAAAAATATTTTATGATATATATTAAAAAAATCTGATGTGGCCAGCACATTACCTTCCGTCAGTTCTATATATTTTGTACAAATTTCATACGGAAAGTTCCTTGCTAAATTAAATATTCTATTTCTTGTACATTAGCTTCCGGCAGTTGCATGTATTTTATGCAAATTTCATACAGAAAATTATTATTTTGTGACGTTTTCTATATACAGTGTAATGTATCTGCAGAAAAAAAAGATTTATTATTATTATTTCTTGTACATTACCTTAAAGCAGTTGTATGTATTTTATACAAATTCCATAGAGAAAGCAAAAGATCCTATATTTCCAGTAAAATTATAAAACAGACACACTATGTCAATTTCACTTGACACTGACATCTTTCAATCAGAATTTTCTTAATATAGTAGTTGTTTCCACAGGTATGGCTACTGTATGAAATTTAATTTCTTTATAATTTTTTAACTCAATATCCATTTAAGTATAAAATGCAGTCAAATCGTATAGAGAATAAAACATTCTTTAATATTTATAATAACATCAAATGTGAAAAAATTATATTTAACATAGTTTTTTCAAGAAAAACTGTTAAAATCTTCAAATGATGGTACTTCCGGTTGACCAATTGTAACCAAAATCTAATCAGCTCTTCCTATGGATGTAACGAAGAAGTATACGAAAAAATTATAATTTTTGTAACTGTAGTATTAGAGTTATCGCAGACGAAAATTTTGTTACACACACACATCCACACATCCACACACACACACATCCACACACACACACACACACACACACACACACACACACATACAGACATCATCGTAAAAATAGTAAATTCGTATTCTAGGGACTCTAAAACGTGCTTATTGAGTAAAAACTCATCATCGAATTTTTTGACCAAAGACAATACCTTCCTTACCTAAAGGTGACGGAAGGTAAAAATTTAAATTTGGCATTTAAAACTTTTATATTACTGAGGACATATTAGATTTTTTCTAAAATTGATAAACCGGAAGTAATACTTTACTTGAAGCACTGAACAGATTTTCGTGAAAAATATATTATGATATATTCTAAAACTTGTCAAATTTGGCATGTATGACTTTTATATGAAGGGGAGCAATATATTAGACTTTGGCTAAAATTGATAAACCGGAAGTAATACTTTATTTGAACCTCTGAACATATTTTTGTAAAAATACCTGTGTAGTGTATAGCCTATTGTAATATAACATTATTTTTAATATCATTGCTCTCGCAATAATTGTTATACAACCCTGTACCATATTTATATCGTTGAAATCAGAAAAAAAATCTCTATCTAATGGACTAAAAAATTATATAGAATACCATTTAAATAAATATATAATTTTGTTCTGCCGTTTGAGAACCACTGGTCGAATAAATTAGCCTCTTATTCTTGATCATTTCTTGTATATAAATTTTTTTTCTAAAGTCATTAGTTCACCCAAAAAAGCGCTGGTTGTTTTAAAGAAAACACCCTGTATATATATTTTATTAAGAAGCACGAACTTATTGTTGATTTCACTGAAACAAATAATTTATTAATGTTAGATTTATTAACATTAATTAATTCTAGTTTATAGTTAAATAATATCTCTAACAAAAAATCAGAATACTCAAGTTTAATTGTTCGAAAATATATATTTTATTAAGAAGCATCTCGTTAATTGTTGCTAAATTGCTAAATTTTTTGAAGGTTAAATTGAGTAATCTATAAGTATTGCATAATTTATTTTTAACTGTTAATTATTGTTGATGTGAGAAAACAATAAACGCTCATTACTGAACTGAGCACCTGGCAACGCCAAAATATAAATGTACACGTTGCCAGGTGCTCAATTCAATAATGAGCATTTATTGTTAAAACAAGCATACCAACTTGAATAAGAGTTTTACTGTCCAACATCGGCCCTTTTACCTATTTGAATAGTTTCAACTAATTCTCAACTTTCATAGACATGCAATATGCACTGAAAGGAGGCTATATTTGTGTCGAACGCAAAAATTTTCACAGTAGCACCGATTAGTGTTGGTACGTAGGATTTAAAAGTCATTATTGGAAGGTTTGAAACTTCTCGCATACAGTAAATTCTTGTTGGAAATTTAAGAGCAAACTAAACCATCTGTTTCAAATTAATCATTACCACTTTTGAACTATCCGAAATTCAGGTTGGTCTAGTAATTCATTTCAAAGATTTGTATCTTGTAAGCTCTTGTTCGTATACATTTTGAGTACCACTGTAAAGCACCGCTGTGTTCTGTTCGCGGTATTATTGTGTTTGATTTCAGCCGGGATAAAGGATAACGACTTTGCGAACTCAGCCTGTGACAGCACCAAGTAGTAGCAGATGTATATAGTCACAATCTAAGCGCTCGCCATGTTAAACAGGTCGAAATAATCGTACAAAGTTTTACAGCGGTGTTTACACTCCGGACTCCAGATCACTAGCGCACCAACGGGGTTTTCGCAAACTAAAATATAGTATTACTCTATATAAAAATAATTCACAAGCCCATAAATTGCAATAATGGGGTGTTCTATTACTTTTCCTACAATTTCCTCTTTCTTATTCAAATTTAACAGCTATTTGTGTATTAAGAGCGCAAAATGGGACATTGTCGATTTAGAGGTTGTTCCGCGCGAAGCAGTCCAAATTTCCAACTATACAATGTTTAGAAATGTTACTTGTCTATATTCTTAATAGAAACGTTTAGACAGGAACTAATGGCACTGTAGTTACACATTTACTACCTTCACTAGTCAATCTGATATATAACTGTTCTGTCGGTATATTACATAACATAACCAAACAAAATGCCGCACTGCTGTGAAAATAAAATGGGGCATTCATTTACAAAATGTTTCATGGAATAAATTAAAAAAATCGGTGATATTCTGTAACTTTATCATTATCTGTTATTGATCGTTAATTTAATGACAATCGTTTATTTTTAATGATCAAGAAATCGATTCGTATTCTATAACTATACTCTATCCGTTTTAACTATAAAGTGGTGTGAGAATAGGAGCAGTTTGATCTTGTTGTTTGATTGGATAATATCGATATTTTAACCAATTAGAAAACAAGATCACACTGGTCTTATCTTCCCACCACTCTATAGTTCAAACGAATAGAGTTTACAATCATTTTCTTTGTCATTTATTTGACAATTTTACGCATTTCGCGCTCGTATAAACTTAGCAGTCATTTACCAATAAGTATTTAATTTCTTCAATTACTCACTCATAGAATTGCAAAAAATATAGTTTTATAAAATATACGTATCTAAAATTTTCCAAAAAAGAAAAACAGTACCTAATTTAAGAATAGTAATATAATTTAAGTTATAAATAATTGTATAGACACATTGTTCTACTGAGCCCCTAAATACTATTATTTTTTATTGATTACAACAAATGATATTTTGATTATTGCTCAAGAATACTCATTGCACAAATTAATCCTACAAAAAGATTATTATGTTGTATTTTGCGAAGAATAATTATGATTTACTATCATATATATTTTATTCATTTAAAAACTACGGTGGAATTTTGAAAGCTGAGTGATTTTATGTTTTTTTTTTCTTTTCCACAGATATTCCCCTGATGTCAGGGCCGGATTATGACTTTTTTCGCCCATAGGCAATTATATTATGCGCCCCCCCCTTCCACAACAAAACTTTTAAAATGCTATTAAAATTTTTATATACTACAATATAATATAAAAATCTGATGTGGCCAACACAATACCTCCCGCTATTTAATATACACACATATATATTTAGTAACCATAAGGAGTTGTGCTTTTTTAAAGCGTAGGCTCCGGGATTTAAATTATAGATAATTTTATAAATTTATCCATAAAATATATAAGTATTTATGCAAATCTGTAGAAAATTTAATAATCTTTAATTTTTATAATAACACAAATCTGGAATAAATTACATTTGAAGAAGAACTATCTGATTTACATCAAAATCTAATGGCTTTTTCCCATATTAGAATAAGGTAGAAATTCAAGGTTTCAAAATGTTCTTAATGATAATATTTGAGACACACGAATACACACGCGCGCGCTTGCACACACACACACACACACACACACACACACACACACACACACACACACACACACACACACACACACACACACACACACACACACACACACACACACACACACACACACACACACACACACACACACACACACACACATGTCATCGTGAAAATGTTAAAATTGGATTCTAGGGACCTTAAAACGTGCTCATTTACCAAAATGCGATTTTTAGCACGATCCCTATACCTCCCTTACCAAGGGTAGCGGGAGGTTAAATGCAATATATACTTAGCACAAACAAACAAAAAAAAACATTAAATGTTGCACTCTTAAGCATATGAACTTTTCAACATAATCTTCTACTAACATGAAAAATTCTTTTAGGTATACATATTTTCTCATTGTAAAAGATACTTATTACATGAATAAAATTCCAACAATTGTCGTCTGATTGTAATAATGAATTATACAAAAATGTGTTTCTTAAGTTAATACTTGAACAAGATATAATACAAGAAGCAGAAAATTGTCTTAAAATTGTATAATACTTGGTAGTTGTACGAAATAGAGGTCTATTTTTGACATAATTAATCTATTTATTGTAGATTTTGTACATGTAATGTTAATGTTAAAAATAGAAATTCACATGATTAATATTTTTCGTGTATTTTCTTTACCGAGCTTGTGCAACTGATTCCACTTAGAGCCTGGTATATTTTCAATGAAGAATCATCTTCATTTATTGCGAATATAAAAGAAAGATGCTAACTCATACACTGATATCGTGATATGTAGAAATTTTCTTCTTTCCAATCATTCAAATTTTCCAACTTTATAATTTCAATTTCCATGTATTGTGCATCTTATAACATTTTACTAATATTATAAATTATAATATAAATTTAAATATGATAAAATGGTTTGCAGAAATCACACATATTATGAGAAAAATTATATTTTCTGCCACAGTATCTTCGCTGGTATTTTGACTTTTTTGAATTAGTCACATCACATAACCGTGTGTCTGTCTTAAAGGTGTAAATAGGAGATTAACATGGGGATTCAGTTTTTTACAAATTCTTGCTCGTCTAATTATTTCAAGCAAAAACACGTCAAATAAAAGTTATAGGGCATAAAATTCTGCATCTAAATCAGTAAATAGAATTACCTTTGCATGCTTTGTAACGACAGAAATTAATTATGAAAATGTTGAAAATTACGTTGAAAATATCGACAGCCGTGGAATTGAACCAAAAATAAATAAATGCTTGACATTTTATCTGTCACAACGTAAGTTAACTTATTTGACGTTTCTGACAATTTGATAAAACGTCAAGCATTTATTTATTTTTTGTTCCATTCCACGGCTGTCGATATTTTCATTTTTATATTTAATTTCTGTCGTTACAAAGCATGTAAAAGTAATACTGTTTATTGATTTAGATGCAGAATTTTAGACCCTAAAACTTTTATTTGACGCATTTTTGCTTAAAATAATTAGGCGAGCAGGAAATTGCGAAAAACTGATTTCCCATGTTAATCTCCTATGTACACCTTTAAGATAGACACACGGTATATAACATTTTAAATATTTTCTTTATTCATTTCAATATACTATGATGTATAATATTCATACACAATAGCAACAACTCGAAATAAAATTGTAAATTGTATCACTTTCTCGAAATGTCAAAATTGATTCCGTAATCAAAAATGCCAATGTAGCCGTTAGAGGCGCTGACGCTCAAAATGTGCACATCGCCTATTGCTGTCTAATTTGACAGAGACATGTTGAAATTAAATACGAAACTAATATAGGTTGTAAACATCTTATCCCCGTATGTACGGCACTGGTTGTGTTGTGTGCCGACATTTTGATAGACCCGAGCGGGCGCGGGCGTATCTGCCGTTTTTGTTCTTTATTAAAAGGTTGTAATAATGGCATCCAGCGCTCCGGATGTTTATTAAATATGACAATGATTAGTTTTGCCTTTGTGCCGTTCTGCGGTGCGGTCCCTCCCGCGGATTACCTCGCCCCCCACCCATTCGCAATTTCGAGAATAAATTCCCTTTGTCGTCTCATTTCAAAATCTCTTTACTCCCAGACCAGCTGCTTTGATGTATTTACTACAATTTTATTATTCCGTCTTTAATAATCATACTTTCACAATAAAATAAATGTTTTTGCAGACTCGATGTTTTCTTTTAAAATAAATTCTGACTTGTACATATGAGATATGTTTTGGTAATTGATTTGTTATTTTTAAAAACCGTTTAAAAATTGTTGAATAACATTTAAGAACAATAATATTGTTTTTATATTTTGCGTTCATAATGAAGTCATTACAATACCCAATTGTGTATCGTAATGACCTTCATTTTTTGTTTTAGACGGTTGGTACTAGATGACGTTTCTTTAACCCATTTTTACCTAATTTATTTTTAGTTAATTGACAATTCATTTTAATAATATAATGTCGAAATTATTATTTTTTTTTTATTTAGGGAAGATTATTTACAAGAAAATGTACAAATGGTTCCAAATATAGTCACAAATTGAGTAAGTAAATGTTATTGTAGAAGGCGCAAAATATAAAAAATAGTACAAAGAACTCATTTTATAAGACTTTCTTTCGCACTTGTAAATTAGAAAACTCGCTAACGCTCGTTTTCTAAATTTTGACGCATGCGAAAAAAACATGTCTTATAAAACACGTTCTTTAATATACTATTATGTCTCACTAAAGTATTATGAACTGTTTATTGCTAGGATACGATGTATATAAGCATATCTATAACAAACGGGGCATTATATGAGGGCATAATAGGTCATTATGCCCTCATTATAATCCGATCATCGTTTATGGACTTTAAATTAGAAATAATATGAACGGAAATTATTTTTTTAAAATTATAATTCATTACAATAATAAGGATTGATTACAACAATTAAAACAATAATTGATTACAACAATTAATATAATAAGAAAACAGCTTTGAAAGCGCAACAAAGAAATCATTTTTTCTACACTGAGAAAAAGATATAATTACGTGAACTGTAAATTTATTTGTTACAAATAAATCCTAAGCTTGAATAGATCCAAATATATCTAAAATTCACGCAATGTAATAATTTATTTGAAGCATTTATTTGTCTCAAATAAATATATATTGAGATCAATTATATCGTCTATTTCATGCGAACTATGAATTTATTTACGTTAAGATTATTTTAATTGCGCTAAATTTATTACATATTGCTGTATTCGATATATAATAATTTATTTGAAGCAAGTTTATATACCTACCTCTCATAAAATAATCTGTCCATTCTAAATAGATTAAAGCTAAAAGAAAACAATTAAATAAAAACATACACCATATTTTTATTAACTCACAAATAACATCCTTAAGAATATTAATGTAAATTTAATAAAAAATTATAAAAATATAAATACACATTCTGTACAGGTACCGATGCATGTGCCTTGGCATAAAAGATGGAAAGCAAATATCCAAAACTACATTTAAGTAGCATATTTGTCACTGTTTTGTTACCCATATTCACTCCTTTTTAACACATGAATGAAATACAAATCGCCACAAATGAACACAGTCAGAAATGAGCACCACCATAAACAAGATGAAACGTACAACAAATGAACAAGTCCATACAAGTCAAGTCACTTCACTTAAAATCGTAATTTGACAAATAGAACATTGTTCACTCAATGAAAATATAATTTTGCCACAAATAATATTTATTTGTGACAAATAAATGTAGATTCACACAATAAAAACTATTTTGCATTGTAATAAATATAAAGTTTCCGCAAATATATTATGAAATTAATTCAAAACAATTACATATTTGTAGGAAACAAGTAAATATTTCAGAAAATTATAAATCTATTTATTAGAAATCTCAATTTAAAATACTAAGCATAAATATATTAGTTTATTTGAGAAAATTAAATTAAATTTAAATGAAATAAATTACGGTTAAATAAATAATATAACTGAATGAATAAAATACATTTCATATTAAAGATTAAATTGTATTTGTTGCAATAATTGAATGAATGAAGTACCCCTTAATTATGAATATTTATTTGCTAAAAACCAGTCATTTTTCTCTGTGTACAGTCTATATACAAAGTAGCCATTTGCGAAAGTAACCAATCAAAACAAACTTAGAGAGATAATTACCCTAACACAATTAGCACTTATGTCACTAAGTTGCTAAGTAACAAACACTTTTTGACAGATAATTAAAGATTAATTGTTTTTTGATTTGAAAATGTCATTTTCACGGTATGGCAGTGAAAATAACGATTCAATTAATAAAATTATTACTATTAAAAGTTTGTATAATAAAACTGGACACGTCTTGTCTTCTCGTGTTAATGTCAATCTTATTATCGTTACACAGTTGACGCTGAACATATTCATAGCTACTATTGCCATCTATTGGGTGATTTTATAATTAAATTTTGCTAAATACAAATTCTTCGTAAATTTAATTAAAATTGCAAAAAAAATTCTCACCGAATACCCCTCAATCATTGATAAATACTTATAATTTTATCACTACTACCTCAAGCACGTTGCTTTTAGGTAACATCCCTCCACCTTCGGCGTCGGGCGGTTACCAAGCTACGCGCTTTCGGTAACTGTCATAAAATTATTTCCTAATTATCAATGTCCTCGGGATATTATAGCTGAAAAGTTACAAAACTGCTAGTGAGACATAAAATCTTGTATGCACCACGGGCGTTACTAGATGATAATGCCCATCGGACAACATCTATCCCTTGGGCCAAAAGCCATCGGGCTAGATCCTCGTCGCCCACCTGACATTATCATCATCCTAACGCCCTTTGTGCATAAAATACTATTATCTAGGGGCCGATTTAATTTTATTTCAATAGATTGTTAATAATACTGTCATACATAACATGATCGGGTATTAAATAGTTTGTTCATTTGGTGGCGAAATCAGTTGTAGAGGCCGAGATATGCGGCGTAGTAGTTGTGTTAGTAAAACAATGAGATCGATGTGACATACCTACAAGCTGTTAGCAAGCGAGGTGCGGCGAGCAGCGAGCTATCATCTCCATAAACCGACTCCGACTTCAATATCTGGAGCCGAGCAGAGCTGGGGAAAAAACAAATTCCATTACAACATTATTTGAAATCCCTGGGAACTCCAAACCAAAGTTATGCATACTCGGTTCTCTGCCAACGCTAATCGCTTAGACTGTGACGCTATTGTCATGTGCGAATTCGTAGCGTGCTATTTCATGCAGAAACATAAACTATTATTCACGAAAGATGACTATTCAAGGTCATTTGTGAACCGTCTGATATAATATTACGTGCAGATAACTTCATTGCATTTAGTATGCATAGGCGTGCAACATGAATATTTAAGGAACTGAAAAAATAAGAGTAATTCATTTGAAAATTATGTTTCTTTCTAAATAATACCTCTGAAAGATTTATGTTCTTCACTTACGTTTTTGCAGAATACAAAAACATAGACTTAATTTATAAACCAAGGAATAATAATTTGATTTAAACGTCAACGCCACTGGGTAAATATTAGCACAGAGGGCAGTGTAGTACATAATTAGGTATCTGTAATTCTACGACATATGTCATTATTATTTATAGTGTGTTAGAAAGTAATGACACTATCTACGTATATCTGTCACACCACGTAAATTAAATAGACATAGGTCAAATAATCTTTCTCTTTCTATTACAAAATGTTGCTAAGCTACTGCTGTAAAGTGATGTGTATTATTTCTTCGAACAAATAACCTTGAATAGTCATCTTTCGTGAATAATAGTATATACCGTGTGTCTGTCGTAAAGGTGTACATAGGAGATTAAGATGGGAAATCAGTTTTTTGCAATTTCCTGTTCGCCTAATTATTTTAAGCAAAAATGCGTCAAATAAAAGTTTTAAAGCATAAAATTCTGAATATAAATCAATAAACAGAATTAGCTTTCCATGCATTATAACGACAGAAATTAAATATGAAAATATCGAAAATTACGTTGAAAATATCGACAGCCATGGAATTGAACAAAAAATAAATAAATGCTTGACGTTTTATCTGTCATAACGGAAGTTAACTTATTTGACGTTTCTGACAATTTGATTTTATCTCTAGTTTTATTGTCTGAAATGATTAAAAAATGTACATTTATATGAATGAAGAGTTAAAATCGTGACAAAATTTGAAAAGACTGCTAATGTGTCTTCAAAAAATACACGTGAGCCGCGTAATCAGAATATAAGATGAGCAGAACATGAGTTACTCTAAGAAAAAGTGTTAGGAATGATAAGTGCAGACCCCTTCGGTAGTACTAAGGTAGATGTATTGGAAATGAGTTCAGAGTACATAACAGCATCATACATAATTTTGTTACGAAATATTGAATTTTTGATATATTCATATTATTTAAACAAAACTGTATTTTCTTAACTTTATTTCTTAATTTTATATTTCTATTATTGCCATAATTAACGATATTTGTTAAATCAAATAGTTACAAACGTCAAATAAGTTAACTTACGTTGTGACATAAAACGTCAAGCATTTATTTATTTTTTGTTCAATTCCATGGCTGTTGATATTTTTAACGTAATTATCGACATTTTAATATTCAATTTCTGTCGTTATAAAGCATGTAAAGGTAATTCTGTTTATTATGTAGAATTTTATATCCTAAAACTTTTATTTGACGCATTTTTGCTTAAAATCATTAAGCGAGCAGGAAATTGCAAAAACTGATTTCCCATGTTGATCTCCTATGTACACCTTTAAAATAGACACACGGTATGAAAACACAGTGGCTCGTACCACGAGCACAGTTTTAACTAAAACGCTGTTTTAAGAAATGTCAAATTACATTATTTAATATTTATAATAAATAATAACAAATTTATCAAAATATGATTTTAAAGCAGAACATGGCTTATAATCAAGCAAATATTTTTTTTAAAAAATCGTTCTTTATACATAAGGGCGAAATTAAATATTGAAATTTGAATTTGACATTTCATAAAACAGCGTTTTAGTTAAAACCGTGCTCGTAGTACGAACCTATGTGTTCAATAAAATTCCTAATCCGGAGTAGGCTATGAACAGAAAAACGTATGTCTGATGTCAAAATTAATTTTGAAACGTAATTTTAAGGAGAAAAGCCAATAAAGAAGGATACAGTATATTGCCATTCGTCGTTTTCTAATTTGTTTCCATTACTAAAATAAGATTCAAGAAGAAAAGCTTTGATTTCTTTAGATAATATTTTTGACACTATCTTATGTCAAATTGGCATTTAATTAAATATTTTTAAATTGACTTACGTTTCTTTGTTCATAGATTATTCCGGTTATTCCGAGTTAGGAATTTTTTTGAACATACTGTACTAAGAAGATGAAAATATACATTTCCATTGACCGTTCATTAATAGGTTATGTTAATGTATAGAAAATCATTTAATAATGACACCTATTACTGCATGATTTTTTTTGTTACTAAACGATTTTACTGAGTGCTAACCTAATTTTTTTGTCAGAAGTAATATCACAAGATCTTCTGATTTTATCGATAAATTTTTATTTTACATAAATTTTTCTTGCTTAGCAATAAATTCGAAAGCAAACTGCATGGTAAATCCCGACTCAGAAGGAGGAGAGGTTTTACCTAATGTCAGTTTGCTTGAGTGATTTTGCTTAAAAGAAAAAAGAATGTGTGTTTAAAAATACTAAAACTATTTATTATTAATATTAATGCGATTAGGTATTAATAGTTCTTCTTGCGAAAAATCATATGAATAAATTATTATTGCAACACCCAATATATATGAAAATAATTTTACGTTGTGCTCCATGAGTGATCGAATAAATTCTATTAATAAATTTATGCTGCTGTATATGTATCGACAAGGGAGTTATCGAAGACGGTCATTTCAACGACTCACCCTGTATTTTAGTAAAATAATTATAGGTTGCTATTTAAAAAATAAAAGTTGATAATCGTATCTTGTAAACCTGACTTTATAAACAATATATACATCTGCTATCAAAACATATATTTAAAATAATAAAACTTTTATATGAGCCATTTTTTTCTATTATAATAAAAAATCTGATGTGGCCGGTAAATTACCTTCCGCCAATTGTATGTACTTTGTATAAATGTCATACAGAAAATTCCTTGCAAAGATTCTATTTCTTGTACATTACATTAAGGCAGTTGTATGTATTTTATACAAACTCCATACAGAAAGCAAAAGATCCAATATTTCCAGTAAAATTATAACATAAACATACTGTCAACTGCACTTGACACTGACACCTTTCAATCAGAATTTTCCACGAATTTTCTTAATATAGCAACTGTTTTTAGAGTTATAGCATAGCTGGTTAATATATGATATTTAATTTCTTTATAATTTTTTAACTCTATATCCATTTAATATGAAATATAAAATGCATTCAAATCATATAGGCCGCTAGTATGAACGGTGATTAAGGGTGATTAGCTAGCATTTGACTAGCATTGTTTTATCTCTGTCAATCGTTTAGAGATTATTTTAGAGAAAAATTCTTCAAATAAAAGATGCGGGCAATTAATTTTTCTATAGCTATTATTTGAAGTATTTTCCTGTAAAAAGATCCATAAACGAATGACAGAGATAAAACAATGCTAGTCAAATGCTCGATAATCACCCTTAATCAGTTGTTCATACTAACGGTCATAGAGAATAAAATATTATTTAATATTTATAATAACATTAAATGTGAGAAAATGATATTTAACATCGTTTTTTCAAGAAAAACTGTTAAAATCTTCAAATGAGGGAACTTCCGGTTGACCAATTCTAACCAAAATCTAATCAGCTCTTCACATGAACGTAACGAAGAGGAATGCGAAAGAATTATAATTTTTGGAATTGTAGTATTAGAGTTATCGCATTAGAAAATTTTGTCACACGTAGACACACACATACACACATACACACACAAACAGACACACACACAGACACACATACACACACACACACACACACACACATACATACACACACACATACATACAGACATCATCGTAAAAATAGTAAAATCGTATTCTAGGGACCCTAAAACGTGCTTATTCATCAAAAACTTACCATCGAATTTTTAGACCAAAGACAATACCTTACCTAAAGGTGAGGAAAGGTAAAAAGTTAAAAGCAGGGTGCGTCTTCCTAGACTCATCCTATATATAGCGATTGAGATATGAATATGTTATGAGTTGTCAATCTTCTCAAGTTGTTAGGAATAAACTAACATTATTGTATCGTCTTATTACAATAATGGCAGTAAAATAATATTATTAGTTTTAGTATATTGCAAAGAAAATTTTTGATAACCCATTCTATGGTTAATGAAAAAATAATTTTTCTCATATAAGAATAATATTTTGGTAAAATTAGAATCACCCGAAACAGCGCATACCAACTTATATGATACTGTCACATGCTGATCGCTAGAGCTAGGTGTGTAGCCAGGCAAGGCCAAGCTCCGCCCACTAAGCTGTTGACCACACCTCCTTCTGGTGGGGCAAGTGGAGGGGGAAGACAGGAACACGGGATTACATAGTGGGGTAAATGTTTGTGTGTGAGGTGAGGGGTTTCCACGAATTGTATGCACGCGTACGTCTCTATTCAACAGCAAATAAATGTTGTTATATTTAATATAACTATATTATTATAACCAGGGATTTTACAATAGAAGTTTTTTAATATGGGCGTGAATGAGTTCACGCCTGATCGATGTTAATTATTAACAAATTATTTCTCATCTAAAAGTGACCATTATAACAATGGTGCTCTACTATAGCTATGATTTTTACTTCCTTTGTACAAAGTAAAGGAAGTATTGTAATTGCGAAAAATTTCGGTTTTCAGATTTCAACGGAAATATCCATTTTGACTATCCCTGAATCCATTTTGACTAATTTCGTCGTGACGTCTGTACGTACGTACATACACACGTATCTCGCATAACTCAAAAGCGGTAAGCCGTAGAAAGTTGAAATTTTGTATTTAGGACTGCTATAACATCTAATTGTGCACTTCCGTTTTTGCTCATTACAAAATTTCCAGAAATGGTACTTTACTTGAAGCATAATATCCAAAACAATTGAAATTTGTTATATAAGACTTTTATGCCAATGGGAATAACATAGTAGATTTTGGTTAAAATAGCATAACCGGAAGTAATATATTACCTGAAGCTATTAACAGTTTTTCTTGAATAAAATGATTTTATTTTGATTTTAGAAATCACAGGTTATGACAAATAAAAGATACGTATTTGACTCATTGTATGTTCCGTAACGCAACCGGTTCGATCAGGTTTACGGGTTTGTGTTCCGTAAGTCCTGAAATTATTTACCGGTTTCTATTTGGAACGCGGTTCCTGAAAAAAGATTGTAAAAATTCGGACCACGGCAACCACGAAATAATCCTGGTTTCTCTGGTATTTTTACCCCCACTACTTTCAAACATCATCAAACGATATACGTCATTGTCAACTTTCTAAACCGCATTAGTGGTATTACTAACAATTATTATAGATATAAGTATGAAAATATTATTTATATTTGATATATTGTTGGTTGTGTTATTATTATTGGCAATAAATGTAATAAAATATTCAATTTCGTTGTCATATTCAATGCTATCTTTCATTTGGTTAATTTTTACCTCCCGCTTCCCTTGGTAAGGGAGGTATAGGGATCGTGCTAAAAATCATATATGGAGATTTTGGTAAATATCCACGTTTTAAGGTCCCTAGAATAAGAAACCAATTTTAACATTTTCACGATGATGTCTGTGTGTATGTATGTGTGGATCCTCCACCCTAACTCAAATACTATCGTTCAGAAAATTTTGGAACCTTGTATTTCGACCTTTTTCTATCATGGAAAGAGCCCATTAGATTTTGGTGTAAATTGGATAACCAGAAATGGCACTTTACTTGAAGCTCAAAATAGTTTTTCTTCAAAAAATACCTTTAAATGTTGTTTTGTCGAGATTAATGTTATTATAAAAATTAAAGATTGTTAAATTTTCTATATATTTGCATTAATACTTTTTCTGCATATTTTATGGATAAATTTATAAAATTATCTATAATTTAAATCCCAGAGCCAACGCTTGAAACAAACAAAACGCAGTTATTCAAATGTATGTAACTGACAGATAAATGTCATTATCAAAGAACTAATCATTTCAAAATAATATGTTTAAAGTAATCCTCATTTTTGGATTAGTGAATTCTATTCATATTATTATCAAAAAAGGTAGTTACTTGGGATTAGATTAGACTATATTTTAAGAAATAAACTGCCAAAATTAGAGTAAAATTCGTTTACCCAAAAATAAGGATTAGTTTAATCTTTTTTGTGATGCGGGATGTAAATGGCGGGAGGTATTGTGTTGGCCACACCAGATTTTTATTTTTGTTAGGTTGTGTCAATTTTAAATGTCATGATTCAATGTCAATCTGTCCCGAAATAGATGAAAATATTTAGGAACCATAATGTATACCTATTGTTTTTTTGGTTGACTTACGGAACATAGTATAAGTTACCAACCACTGTTTTTGACAAAAAACAATGTCACAAAACTCACTTTGTGAGTGCGAAATAGGAAAATAGTGATATAAACTATTATTCACGAAAAAAAAATGTTCAAGGTCATTTGTGAACCGTCTGATATAATATTACTTGCAGATAACTTCATTGCATTTCGTATGCATGGGCGTGCAATATGAAATATTTATGGATACATTTTAACTGAAAAAATAAGAGTAATTCATTTGTAAATTAGGTTTCATTCTAAATAATGGCTTTCTGAAAGATTTATGTTCTTCACTTATGTTTTTGCAAAATACAAAAACACAGACTTAACTTATAAATCAAGGAATAATTATTTGATTAAGGCCCGGTATTTTCACTTCCGGATAAAGTTTCGAATAAGTATTCGTTAAATAAATTTATTCTATGTATTTAACCAACGAATAATTCCATTGCGTCTTTTCACACATTTTATACAAACAAATAGCTATCTGTCGAATTACTTTAACGTTTGTGAATTGGTAGCTTTGCAGAGTGAATTTGTGTCAGTAGAGAAGGATAGAGTTAGGCGTAGCCACGTTAAGCAGACAAGGATGAAATGTGTCAATTACTTTTGAATCTGTGGTTGTCAAAATTTTGTTTGTCAATTTCATCTATATTCTGCATTTTTAGCCCCGGGAGACTGTAATTTAACAAGTGCACCATCTAATGCAACACTCATATGTGGTAAACAAGATATGTATATTGTAAAATTGTCCTTGTACTTTTTGTATATTTCTTTCAGTTCAAAGTAAATGTTTGTCAATGTATTCAACAAAAAGTATCCAAAATTCGAAAATATTTTGCCAGCGTCAAATGACAGGATCTTTATAATGATTTACCTATTTACTGTTGTGAGATCAAATGCAATCCCCAATATGTGCTACTAAATTGTTTTCATAATCGGAATCTGTCAAAAATTATTTCATGTATGTGGTTATGTCGCTGTCTGATGGTGTGTGATCGATTTCTCACGTTATTTATTAATTCACACTTGAAAATATCATCATTTAATATATCCATTTTGTCAATAAATCTGCACTATGTGGAAATGTAATGAACTTACGAATAAACGGTTATTCGCTACCCAAGTACCGAATAATTTATTCCGCGAATAACAGATGTTATTCTTTCGAATAAATTTATTTGCAAGTGAAAAGACGACAAAAATATTTATCCGAAGGATAAATTTTTCTGAACTTTTATTCGCAAGTGAAAATACCGGCCCTTAAACGTCAACGCCACTGGGTAAATATTAGCATAGAGGACAGTGCAGTAGATAATTAGGTATCTGTAATTCTACGACATACGTCATTATTATTTACAGTGTGTTAGAAAGTAATACCACTATTTACGTATATTTGTTACACCACAAATTAAATAGACATAGGTCAAATAATCTTTCTCTTTCTAATACAAAATCTTGCTAAGCTACTGCTATAAAGTGATGTGTATTCTTTCTTCGGTCAAATGACCATGAATAGTCATTTTTCGTGAATAATAGTTTACTTAGGTTGTTTCAGCTCGTTGTAGAACACATACATTAAAATCTTATAACATGTTTAATTAAGGTGTTTTAGAAATTACTTAAATAAACTAATTTATAAGACTAAATTAAACATCATACATTGTAGTGCAACCTTGAATTGTCTTATCTAAAATATAAAAATAATATGTACCATAAAAATGTTCATACGCATAAATGTATGTGTTATGTATTTGTATTTTGCTGTGTGTTGCTTTGCTACAATGTTTTATAATGTCTGGCCAAATAAAATGAAGGTAGATAAATATTTTTTTCCGCTTTAATAACAATACAGAATGTTTGTGACGGAGATAAAAATATTTATCTTGTTTGGAATGAAAATTGTATATCTGCTCAAGTCATAATATGTTTCTTGTTTATTAAATAAATGCGAGTACAATTCCGTAAATAATATGTACTCGTAAGTTGTAAAATACTACAAATATTTTTATTTTGTTTACAACAATTTATTTATTAATACACGCGAGTGAGTGTAACTTATATCGGACTCAAACTTGCCTAATCATTATGCAATAATGCTGTGGGGTGGGGGTTAGAAGAAAACCGCATAAGGCCAAGTGAACTAGGGGTGCGGTCCGAATCACGCTTTGAGTACCGACAGCGCGCTAACATTAGGTCCGAATCATATTTACAACGCTCATAGTTTGCGCTGTGAGGTGTATGACGTCAGAGGTGACGTCAACATTTCATGCTAACAGTGCTCATGCCCAAGTGGATAGGCAGTGTAAGCGCTGTAAGCACGTTTGATGTTTTTTACGCCATTGCTTGCTGAAACAATAAAATTGTTTGTTGAGATGGAAGTTGTTTACGTAGTAAAGGTTTTGTTTTGGAAGAAACTAATGAATTGATTAAACTTGAACTTACAAATGACAAGCAAGAAGTAAGAGCGCTTACGAGCGGTCCGAATCGTTAACGCCTTCACAGTCGTCAGCGCGTTCATTCAATTCGGACCAGCTGTGAGCGGTCTGAGCACTGTAAGCTATGATAGCATGATTCGGACCGCACCCTAGATTTAGTACAATAGGCTACTTGCGTGGTATTGAAAATCTGATATCTATCACTAAATACCTAAAGTAAAGTTGAAAACGTATGTAAAAATGTAGATTTTATTTAAAAAAATTATTTGTTTTTTAATAAAATAAGAAAGAAGATTTTCTTTGACGTCATTATTTTGAACTGGAGAAAGGGACGTATATTTAAGAATGTAACCTGTAGAGGGCAAGCAAGTGCGAATTTTAATTTGATTTTGACATTACAGTGGACCCCCGGTAATCCGGCCCCTGTCTAATCCGGCACCCCCTGTAATCCGACATGACTATTATTATTGAATATTTTTTGACAGTCTTTGCTAATGTAGATAATGCATGATTGAGCAGGTTATTTTTATTCATAATTTTTGATTATTTTAGTATGTACATTTGTTTGTACACAATTACATATTTCCTAATGTAAAGTTATTATTGTTTGTAAGTTCTATAGCATTAATGACGTTAATTTCATGATAAAACGTAAGCTCTCTATTGCGTTGTTTAATTTACTAAATTTGACATACATAATAAAGTATGATTTGTACTTCAGAGTATAACATATAGAATCTTATCACTGGATCTGTAATTTGTCGGATTATAAGGTACTCGTTTGTAAAAAATTCCGGACTATAGGGGGTCTTAAGCAGTACTCTATAATCCGACAAATTCGATAGTCCGACACTGCCCTGCAAAACGTTTGTCGGAGTACCGGGGGTCCACTGTAGTTCATTTTTCTGTTACTGTCTCTCTTCTTTATTATTTACACAATTTGCGTGGTTTCTGTTACTTTTATTACGTATTTCGATTTGTTAAGCAGGATTTTGAAAGATTTTAACATAGCTTATACTCGTACACGATTAAAATGGCAAACGAAAATATTAACCTCCAAACTATTATTCAAACGTCAAACAGATAATCTGTCATGTTTAAATTACCCGCACATGCCGTTGCTATTAGACGTACCGATGTTATTGCTTTACGGCCATTCATTGGTTCGGTGTAATTCTACGTCATACATGGCGGTAGGTAATTTAAATATTAAAATTACTTTAATTTTTTTCTGGCCAACTAACGAAAATTTTGCCAAAAGAAAAAATATGGGTAGCAAATTTTTAATGTCTTCAAAAGTAGCAAGTAGCCTATTCTCAGATTTATAGTACATCAGTACCTCTCTCCGATATCTAGTACAATTTAATAATTTCGAATTTTTTCTAATTAGGTATAGATATTTATTGAAATATACAATATTACACTTACGAAAATATGATGGTAGGTGGGCGGGTGTGCGCGCGGGCGTGCGTGCGTGTGTGCGTGCGTGCGTGAGTGAGTGAGTGAGTGAGTGAGTGAGTGAATGAGTGAGTGAGTGAGTGAGTGTGTGTGAGTGTGTGTGTGTGTGTGTGTGTGTGTGTGTGTGTGTGTGACGATTTTTTCGCCTACGATAACTCTTACAACAAACTTCCAAAAATTTCTATTTTCCGTATTTAAGCTTTCTACATTCATATAAAAAATTGATTAGATTTTCGGTAAAATTGGACAACTGGAAATGATACTTTACTTGAAGCCCATAACAATTTAATAAAAATTATATTAAAATATAATCCAAAACCTTTCAATTTTAGTATTTAATACTTTCATATCAAGGAGAATAACATATTAGATTTTGGTATAATTAATAATTCGAAAGTGATACTTTAGTTCTGAACAGATTTTCGTGAAAAATATAGATATTATATATTCCAAAACTTTTTAAATTTAGTATTTAAGACTTTTATATAAAAGGGAACAACATACTAGATTTTGGTTAAAATTGATAAACCGAAAGTGATACTTTACTTGAAGCTCTGAACAGATTTTCGTGAAAAATATATTATGAAATATTCCAAAACTTGTCAAATTTGGTATTTAAGACTTTTATATGAAGGGGAGCAACATATTAGATTTTGAGTAAAATTGATAAAATGGAAGTGATACTTTATTTGAAGTTCTGAACATATTTTCGTGAAAAATATATTAATACAATCCAAAACTGTTCAAATTTGGTATTTAAGACTTTTATATGAATGAGAATGACACATTAGATTTTTTCTAAAATTGATAAACCGGAAGTAGTACTTTACAGATAGCTATAAAAAGATTTTCTTAAAAATTTTTATTAAAACATGATCCAAAACTTATCAAATTTGGTATTTAAAACTCGATTTTGACTATACTTATATGATAAACCGGAAGTGGTACTTAATTTGGAGCTCTTAACAGATTTTCGGGGAAAAATATAATAAAATATAATCCAAAATTTCGTATTACAGACTTTTCTATTTATTGGAACGAAAAATTAGATTTTGTTTGCAAACGATTAATCGGAAGTGATACTTTACTTAAAGCTCATTGCTATTTTAAACATGGAATTGACGGGAGGTTATGTGCTGGCCACATCAGATTTTCTTTATTATGTTAGTTTGAATTGTATTTATTTTTATTGTTATTCTTTATACTTTATAAATATAACTGCGTTTACCCTTGTCCTCAAAAATTAAAAATAAGGATGTTTAAACAATAGTTTGTATAAATTTTACTTGAATTTATTGTTTATTTGTATTTTACATTATTTCATGTAACTAACTCTAATGTACAATGTTTTATACAATAAAATATAAATTAAAATAAAATTTGTCTATTTTTTATTACCTTTATAGGGCATAAATTATGTAAAAAAAACCGACACGTATATAGTTTGTAAAATGACCGCCAGAGGGCAGCACCTGTCAGAAAACATTTTGCATAAAGTTTAGGCAACCAGAAATAATCTTGTGTTTACTTACATAATTTTAAAAAAGTGTGCCCACTACTTTTTGGGAATTTAAACTCAGTGAACCGTGCATAGTTGCTACTTTGATATACCTATTGGGAATTTAAACTCATTGAATCGTGCATGAATGCTACCTTTTTAAACTCAGTGAATCGTGCATGGCTGCTACTTTTGATATACCTATTGGGAATTTAAACTCAGTGATTCGTGCATAGATGCTACTTTTGATATACCTATTGGGAATTTAAACACAGTAACCGTGCATAGATGCTACCTTTTTAATCTCAGTGAATCGTGCATAGATGCTACTTTTGTTATACCTATTGGGAATTTAAACTCAGTGATTCGTGCATAGATGCTACTTTTGATATACCTATTGGGAATTTAAACACAGTAAATCGTGCATGGATGCTACTTTTTTAAACTCAGTGAATTGTGCATGGCTGCTACTTTTGATATACCTATAGGGAATTTAAATTCAGTGAACCGTGCATTGATGCTACCTTTGATATACCTATTGGGAATTTAAACTCTGTGAATCGTGCATAGATGTTACTTTTTTATCCTTTTAACATGGGGCGTATTTTTAAAGCTTACCCTTTTAAAAGAAAGAGTACACAACTTTTTTGTTTTTACTTGAATTGCAACGTTTATCGACAGGTGCTGCACCCGTGTGGCCGTTTAAAAACTACATACGTGTAGGGAATAATATATTTTTGTATATTAGGTATATAAAATTACAAGACTTTTAATTTATTTTTAATGATTATATTTATTTTACATGTTACATACATAAACTACAACATTTGATAAATATGGATTAACATTTATTTTTCAATATAAGTGACATTTAATCTTCGGTCTATTTAAAGGATTCTGGAGCTTCCAGTTCCTTTCATCTTCAGCTTTCGGCCCAGATACTGCAACAAAATAATATTAGTCAAAGAATCATTAAACTTTTTAGCTCATATTTTTACCAGCAACGGGTTCCATGAGTTCTTCTTCACCAGATTTAGTACATCTCACCATAACTATGCCTCCAATAGTCACGTCCTTGACTGGAACATAATGAGATCCTTCTGCCAAAGTGACAACTTTCAATTGTTAGCGCAAAACTCGAGCTGGGTTGCTCAAAATCTCAAAGTTGGCTTCTGGTTCTTTTTTCTCCTCAACTGCTGGAGTTTTCTATAGGCTTCTTCTTTTCTTTTTTCTTGTTACCTTCATCGACTTCCATCTTGGAAGAATCGGCAGACGCAGCAGTTGATGCAGTGGTGGAAGAAGCCGCATCTCTTTGACGGCGTTCAGCAGTGGTGACTGTCTCGCGTTCTTCGCCTTTCTTTTCTTCCATGGGAGCGGGGTATGCGTAGAGAGATGGGCGAGCACCAGAACGCAGTTCGAGTTTGGGCAGGCCCGGATTACCCATAAGGCCAACCTAGGCCATGGCCTAGGGCGCAGGCACGGAGGGGGCGCACATCGAGTAGTTGAAAAAATGGGAAAACGGAAAGAGAGAAGTGACTGTAGTTACCAGACGACGTAAACAGTCATATTTGCTTTAATTATACAAAATCAGTATAGTAAAGTGATTTGTAAATCCTGTTGAGCTCTGACAGTTGTCGAAGATTTTAAATAATTCTAATGTTTATATACCGGGTGTCTACTTTTTATGAATCTTAGCAAATACAATGGTAAAATTTTCATGACTGTAATTTCTGTCCTATGAATTTTAGAATAAAAGTATAAATACGAAAACTGTTCAGAATTAAAAACTGCATCTAATAAGTTCATGATTATTGTTTACATGCGTTTCATTCGAGAGATAGAGAAGCAAAATAAAAGTTGTAATCTTTAGCTACTTATAAAAAGTTGGGAAATGTATCTTTGATGACTGATATAAGTAGGTGTATTAAAAAACAAATTTCATAAGGCAGTCTGTTAACCCACGAGTCCAACTTTGGAAAACGAGCCGCTTCGCAGTGAGTTTTATAAAAATTCTATTAGATTTTTAATAAATGCGACTTGTAAAATCAGTTACGTTGGTAGTACTTCTCGCTAAACAAATTGAACTTCACAGGTGAAAATTCTTTGTTGACTAACAGCAATTTGATGAAAACGAAAAGCTCCAAAAACAGTACGTTTATAGATCTTCTTAACATGTTTTCACTGCATTTATAGACTCATAAAGACACCGATATAGAAAAACAATTTAATGCAATCAAGAATTATTATAAGAAGGGGGGGGGGTGAGTCATGAATTTTGGCCTAGGGCGTAAAGAAATGCTAATCCGATCCGGGCCTGAGTTTGGGCATTTTGAATTGGGCGTTCAAGCCGATGAAACATGTTACGTGAACGCTAGGGCCAGGCAATGGACCAACGGGAACCAGTACCAATACTGAAAGAAAATAGAAGAATATGTATTTATTGTTTCAAAATACTGTCACATGATTTATGTACTCTACAATCGTAATGATGGGCACCCTTTTTGCAACTTTTGTTATTCATTTTCATTATCTGCTGAATTATATATATTTTTTTTGCTTTCAATACATGCCTACATACTTGACAATCGTAATGATGGGCACGCTTTTTGCAATTTTTGTTATTAATGTTCATTATCTGTTGAATTAAGTATATTTTATTTTTACCTCCCATCATACCGTAGATAAGGGAATTAATGTTATCGGTCGATGGTGAGTTTTCAGTAAATAAGCACGAATTAGGGTCCCCACAACACGTTTTTACTATTTTTACGATGATGTGTGTGACGATTTTTTCTTCCTCGATAACTCTTACAACAAACTTCCGAAAATTTCTATTTTGCGTATTTAAGCTTTCTACATTCATATAAAAAGTTGATTAGATTTTGGGTAAAATTGGACAACAGGAAGTGATACTTTACTTGAAGCCCATAACAGTTTTTAATGAAAAAATATATTAAAATATAATCTAAAACTTTTAAATTTGAGTATTTAAGACTTTCATAACAAGGAAAATAACATATTAGATTTTGGCTAAAATTAATAAATCGAAAGTGATACTTTACTTGATTGAAGCTCTGAACAGATTTTCGTGAAAATATGTACTGTGATATATTTCAAAACTTGTCAAATTTGATACTTAAGATATATAAATTAATGAGAACAACATATTAGACTTTTTATAAAATTGATAAACAAGAAACGATATTTTACTTGAAGCTCTGAATAGATTTTAGTGAAAAATATTTTATGATATACTTGTCAAATTTGGTATTTAAGATTTTTGTATGAAGGGGAGCAACATATAATATTTTGACTAAAATTGATAAACTGGAAGTGATACTTTACTTGAAGCTCTGAACAGATTTTCGTGAAAAATATATTATGATATATTCCAAAACTTGTCAAATTTGGTATTTAAGACTTTCATATGAAGGGGAGCAACATATTATATTTTGGCTAAAATTGATAAACCGGAGGTGATACTTTATTTAATGTTCTGAACATATTTTCGTGAAAAATATATTGATACAACCCAAAACTTTTCAAATTTGGTATTTAAGACTTTTATATTAATGAGAACGACGTATTATTTTTTATAATTGATAAACCGGAAGTAGTACCTTACAGAAAGCTATAAACAGATTTTATTGAAAAAATATATTAAAACATGATCTAAAACTTATCAAATTTGGTATTTAAAACTCGATTTTGACTATACTTATATATGATAAACCGGAAGTGGTACTTAATTTGGAGCTCTTAACAGATTTTCGAGGGAAAACATAATAGAATATAATCCAAAATTTCGTATTACAAACTTTTCTATTTCTTGGAACGAGAAATTAGATTTTGTTTAAAAACGATCGATCGGAAGCTCATTGCTATTTTAAACATGGAATTGACAGGAGGTTATGTGCTGGCCACATCAGATTTTTTATTTTATTGACAAATTTCTAAAATTGTTCCATTCATGGAAATACTCCCCTATGTGAAGAATTCTTAAAATTTATAATAATTTTATTCTAAATATTTTCTTCGAACAATTTTCATTTCCTATTCATTCATAACAGCATTCACACAAATTCTTTTCACTCCCAAACTTTCTTTTAAAACTCAAATTCTTTTGTGCATGAATCCACCGTTCCGTTTTACTTAAAAAGAGTTTTATTAAAAAACAAACAGTTAAAATCCGTCGTTAAAACATAAAAGTTAACAATAAGCATGACACAAAACATCCACTCTAGGTATTTATAATAAAAGCATCTCGTACAAATTTCATTTATTCGAATCTAATCTCGCTCAATATACAATCCTCACATTCCTGTGTCTGTCGCTCGCCATCTCTCTCGCTCCCCCCACTCCTGTAGGCGTGGCTTCGCTGCCGCGGTTCCATTGTTTAGCTACGGGGATACCATCATTGTTCTTGCCAGGATAACATTGCTATAACGGGCGCCACACGCGTAGTGGTACTGCCCAGGGTTCGTATCTATAGTTGGCTGTGGTGTAGTAACCATTGTGGATCATACTTAATATTATAACAACAATTAAAACATAACCTATAAGACGACGTGGTGCCATATAAAATAAATTGGAAGGAATACAGTTGGTAAATTGTAGTGATGGTGCATTAAATATTTTTTGTTTATTTACAATAATTGAAAATGTGTAGTGAAACTTAGGGAAAATTTTAACATTTTTTATTATTAATTGTTTAAATATAAATGTGAACTAGGTATACATTAATAAAAAATGTGGGAAACAATTATATTTAAATCTTAATTATTAATTTTATTATATATTTAAATATATAAATCATATTTGTCAATTTGTTTAAACAACAATTATGTTGCATTTTTATTAAAAATTTATATTTAATAAATATAAAACTATATTTTATTAAAATTATTTGCCACATATGTAATTCAATATATTTAATACTTTAAATTTTATTCCCATCTGTATTATTTTACAAATACAATTCTCAAAAAATACAATTCTCAAAAAAAGTGATCCTAAACACTTTAGTGACCCTAAAAAATACTTTCAGACGTTGAAATATACAAATTAATACACTTTATACATAAATAAGTAAATGTGAACTTTATGTCATTATACATACATACACTGTTATTTCCATATGTATTTTTGTAAACAAATTTCGTGACAATTTCGCTTGAACCTAACCTAAACTTCGAACGTAAAAATATACAAATTAATACATTTTATAATTAAATAAATGTGAACTAATAATTTTACATACCTTCGCAAACTGTACCTATATTTGCATCTGTATGTAAACAAACTTCGCGACAATTTCGTGGCAATTTCGCGACCATTTCGTCGTTACCGCTTCTCGTTGAAATGTTGTAAGTTGCTGATAACTATGGACAGCGTCGCGTTGGAGTCGGGCGACGCCCCACTAGACCTGCGGCCCGACGCCGACGGAAAGAAGGATAAGAATAAGAAGCCAGGAGGACACAGTCAACAAATGATCAAACCGCCGTATTCGTATATTGCTTTGATAACTATGGCGATACTGCAAAGTCCGCAGAAGAAACTTACGTTGAGTGGGATTTGCGAGTTTATTATGACCAGGTAGGGATTTTTTTAGTATATTTAAAAAATCTGATGTGGCCAGCACATTACCCAGTAAATACAGTTACGTCCTTATTACGTAATATATAGATAACTCGTGTTATATGTTATATACAGAATAACATTCCTGGAAAGTACATATATAGACCTATGTCCGCAACATGGCCTATGAGACATCACAACCAATGTATGTAGATATTGTAACGTAAATGATATATAACAAAAGTATATCACTTCTTTGTAATTATTTGAATATACTACTTACATTATGAATTTATATACCTGCGACTTTTTTTTAATCCTGAAGTTAAATACTAAATATTATGAAGTATGGTAGGAAAATGTGTAGGTATTAACTACAAAAAATATATATTTAAATATGTAATTAATTACAATACTTATATTACCTATTTATTACAATACAAATTAAATGTAAAAGAACTTAATGAATCGATTCTGTTCACATCTGTAAGTCTCAAGATCTATAAATATGAACAAAAACTCACCTAAAACTGCCACCCTTATGTATAATTTTATATTAATCAACAAGAATAGATGTGTTTTGTCATTTTTTACAGATTTACAGATCTGTAAAACTTTCAGATGTGAACAGAATCGACCCATAAATTTTACTCAGACTAGTTTAATATAATTTAATAATACAATACGTAAAATATATAATATGTAACATGTATAAACGTTTTTCATTTGAAATTCTAATTTTATAGTATTTTAGTTTGAAATTATTTCAGGTTATCTAAATTTTTATTTTCGTTCAAGAATGAAAATAAGCTACATAATGAATATATAGTTACATAAAATAACTTACCGTATGACAATTCGATTTTGCCATGAAATCAAAGAATTCGAGCACGTATCAATGTACCTATACACAACACATAAAACATAAACATATACTGCAATGGCTGCAAAAGTAAAATACGTCGTTGTTAAACGTCTGCACACCTGGCTTAGACAGACAGAGACCTTGGTCACATTAATAGACCAATTAGATTTGGAATAGATGACACGTGATCAATGTACTATAAATATATTATAAGTACGGTAACATGTATATAGTTATAGGTATGTACCATGCCCAATACCAATGTGACATACTGACAAAATCATTTACAGTCTCTTGAAAGATGTCCGACATGGTATATGTATATTACGTTATAAGTACGTAAATAAATTATATACTACATAGGTTTCAGATATCACATACCTGGTACATATATGTTAAAACTGTGTTTGCTGGGTACCTTCCGTCAGTTCTATGTATTTTGTACAAATTGCACACTGAAAGTTTTTACCTCCCGCTACCCTTGGTAAGGGAGGTATACGGATCGTGCTAAAAATCGCATATCGAGATTTTGCTAAAAGACCACGTTTTAAGGTCTCTAGAATCCAATTTTAACATTTTCACGATGATGTCTGTGTGTATGCGCGTATGTGTGTGTGGATCCTTTACTCTAACTCAAATACTACCATTCAGAAAATTTTGAAACCTTGTATTTCAAACTTTTTCTGTAATGGAAAGAGCCCATTAGATTTTGGTGTAAATCGGATAATCGGAAATGGCACTTTACTAGAAGCTCAAAATAGTTTTTCTTCGAAAAATACCTTTAAATGTTATTTTTTCGAGATTAATGTTATTATAAAAATTAATAAATTTTCTACAGATTTGCATTAATACTTTTTCTATATATTTTATGGATAAATTCATAAAATTATCTATAAATTTAATCCCTGAGCCTACGCTTTAAATAAGCAAATCTCCTTGGTTACACAGTTCATATCTTAAATGTATATAACTGACAGATAAATGTCACTGTCAAAGAACTAATCATTTCAAATTAATAACAGTAACGTTTTAAAAAGAAAATAGTAAATAGAACCCTAGTTATATGGAATGGATCTTAATACAATTTCCGCAATAACTAAATATGTAAGTATATATATTTAAATTAATAAAAATTAAATAGCGGGAGGTTTGGTGTTGGCCACATCAGATTTTTTTGCAAATGATTTCATATTTCCAGTACATTACCTTCACTCAGTTCTATGTATTTTGTACAAATTCCGTTCAGAAAGTTTCTTGTAAGATTCTATATATTTCCAAGTAAAATTATAACTCAAACATATTATGTAAATTGCAACTTGACACTGACGGTGCTTCTTGACACTGACATTTGTCAATCAGAATTATTTTAATGTAGTATAAGTTTCCATGTTTATAGCACAGCTGGCTGCTTTGTGAAATTTAATTTCTTTATAATTTTTTAACTCTATATCCATTGAATATGAAGTATAAAATGTAATCAAATCGTATAGAGAATAAAATATTCTTAAATATTTATAATAACATTAAATAATGTGAAAAAGTGATATTTAACAGCATTTTCTCAAGAAAAACTGTTAAAATCTACAAATTAGGGTACTTCCGGTCGACCAAATATAACCAAAATCTAATCAGCTCTTCATATGGATCTAAAGAAAAGGAATACGCAAAAATTATAATTTTTGGAAAGGTGGTATATTGGAGTTATGCGATCCGAAAAAATCCTCACACACACACATACATCCATCCATACATACATACATACAGACATCATCGTAAAAATAGTAAAATCGTATTCTAGGGACCCTAAAATGTGCTTATTCATTAAAAACTCATCGAATTTTTTGACCAAATACAATACCTTTCTTATCTAAAGGTGACGGAAGGTAAAAAGAAACCACACGGTTCGGTGCTGGATTCAGGTGGTAACCGCGGGGGGTTTTGTAACCGGGCATGAATAAACGAATGTTTGGCCTTGATCATCTGTCATACGAACTGGCATTTTAAGTTTTTGTTGAAAGATAAATTGGAATTATGAAAGCGTGGGTGTTCTTTAATGAGTTTATCCAACACCTTTCCAATAATAACGCTATAACTATGGTGATTTGAGACAAATAAAGCTGTTCATAAGTCGCTAGTGGGCTAAAAATCATACAGAGAGTTTATTTTAAAATGCAACATATGGTTTATCACTTCCATGGTTACACACTACTGTTAAAAAATGACAGCAATGTAATATTTGTCCATTTTAAAATGCAACATTATAAATATATTGCAGCACATGAGATACCTCCAGAACATATCTCAAATGGTGTCAATTCTTTCTACGAGCGACTAGCATATTGCCTCAGTGTGATTGGAGATATTCTTGAACATTTATTACATTAAAATTATGAATTTTTGTAAGCCAAAGTTTGTGAAGATGTGCTACATTAAAGTTTTGATTTTTTGTTAATAGTATGTAGGCCAATTTATTTGAAATTAGTATTGAAAATACATTGCTAGAAATTTTTGTATGTTGCATTTTAAAATGGACAAATATTACATTGCTGTCATGTTTTGACAGTAGTGTGTAGTAACCATGGAAGCGATGTTCCTCCTTGGAAGCGATTAACCATATGTTGCACGTTAAAATAAATTCCCTGTAGACACGCTGCTATGGCAACGTAAAATAAACATTCATATTTTAACATTGCTTATTGTTACTGTCCAGGCCTTCTCAGCATTTTTTTTTTATCAAATATCATTTCGAAATGTCAAATTAGAAAATCTTTTAAATACATTTTACACCATTTGAAGAGGTGCGCTGGATAAAGTTTTGTATGACAAGCTAGTCAACATTTCGTTAATCTTCTTCTTCAGCTTTTCCCTATTTTATTAGGGATCGCCGTTCCTTATTCTTCTCTTCCACTCATTTCTGTCCAACGCATATTCACACAACCCTTCCTCACTCAAGTCTTCTACGTCACATTTCGTTAATTACTTTTGAAAATTCCCATTCTCGGTTCTCTGGCAACTTTTGTCGTCTTTCGCGCCAAAGATATTACATGCATTTATATTTTAATACAATATGTACATCAAGATATATAAATAACGTATGGTCCACGGTGTAGTATCTATAGGTGAGAGCACGAGATGCGTTGACATGGCTAAGTGGGAAACAAAATGTTTTGCTACAAGATGCACAACAGGGTATGGATCAAATAAAGAGAAATTTAGTCTTTTTAAGGTGCCAAAATGTGCAATTTAGCGGCAGTCAGCTACACTATAATCACAGAAACAGTTGCTAAAATAAATTTCTGATTGAAAGGTGTCAATGTCAAGTGCATTTGACATATGTTGTTTTATAATTTTACTGGAAGTATAGAAACATTTTTATATGGAATTTGTACAAAATACATACATAGAACTGACAAAAGATAAAAGGTAATGATTGAAAATATAGTATATTATGCGTTATATATGAATAATTTAATATTTTAAATATTTTATGTAAAACCGGGTCGCAACAAAACCTGACATCTAGCGGCACACTGTATGAACTAGCCCAGTTAGTTAGCCATTCTTCGTAATGCATTGGAATACGTCGTGCACTCACCTATAGATACTACACCGTGGTATGGTCCTAAAGTTTTGAAATTTTTTTTAGATACTGATAACTTTTTTAAAACTTACTTTTTAAACTAATTATTACAAAAATTAACAATAAGTATAACAATTAATATATTTAACATTTAAATGATTGATAATGGAACATTATCTTCAATGGCCCTTAATTTTCTTCTGACTTGCCCCATCATCTTTTGTGAAATGCGACGTCGTAATTATTCATTTGCAGCTTCCCATCCCTTGTCGTACACTTTTCTGGTCAATATTGACCAAAATTCTTCTATTGGTCGAGTTTAAGGTACATTGGGAGGATTGACCAATTTCGGAAGAAAGTCTACGTTGTTTTCATTATACCAGTCTAGTTATTCTGGCGTAATGGCATGAAGCTAGATCAGGCTAAAATATTAAATCTTCATTGGTGTGATGTATATTTAAAAATTGAAGCTATTTAGAAAGACATCTTTGAATATAAAATTGTGCAGTTAAGGCTTCTCCTCAAACACGACCAATGTACGGCTGCGAGATATATCCGGCTTCCGCTTTAGAAATGGTACACCATACTAAAATTTTATCCTCAAATATAGATTTACCTTTGAACTTTGTGTTTTCCATGTCATTAGTATAAAAAACCATCGTTTCTTTTCATCTCTGAATGGGACAGAGTAAAATATTTCTCATCATCCATTACATTAGGTTTATTAAGAAAATGAATGCGCCTTAACGCACGACAACATCTATGGATTCTTTCTAATTGGGCCACGGTATATTTTGGTGCCTTTCTCCTTTTTCGAAACACCACGTCATTTCGAGAATATGTTCTAAAAACAGTGGTCTTCGAAACATCGAATCTTCTGGCTACAGTTCGTTGTGACACTCCAACTTTGTCTTTAACGGCTGCAATTAATCTTTGTTCTCTCATGTGGCTCAAAATTTTTGGTCGACAACTTTTGGGCAAATTAACAAAGGATATACCTTCTTCACAACCTTTATTGTCCGATAAATTGTCGCCACAGAGATATTGTGTACGCGATAAACTGCAACAATATCACACTTAGGCATTCGCCCAACAAGATTGTAAATTCCTTTACGAATATCTAGCTTATATGACATTTTGCTGCATCAGATCGAAAAAAACTAAACTGTCAAAATGAAAACAAGTTAATTGTGATATTTTGTTTCCAGCGACAATTTGCTTAAACGTTATTTGGTATAAACACGAAACATCTAAAAAAATTCTCAAAACTTTAGGACCATACGTTATTAACCCCAATTCTGTAAGAAAATTATAACCATTATAAACAAATGTTAAGCTTGCTATTTTGATGTTTTATTCAGTGTTTCACAATTATTTGTTATTTACTATAGCAAGGTTGCGATTGCGAACACTTAACAACTTTCTTACAGAATTGGGGCGATTATATTAAGGAATAAAGATAATGTTCAATTATTAGTAAAATATCCGTTTTTGTTAAGCGACTTGTATAGTTATTTTTAAATTACATTCCAGTCTATTTACTGAAATACAATTTTCATTCCATCTAAATACATATTTTGTATATTTGAGACCTGTGCACAAACATCGTTTATCTGAAATTAATCTTTTTATTAAATATAAAATCACAAAGATTATACTCTTTTGAGCATTTAAAATGTTCAAAAAGCTTAGAAATGAAATTTATATGTATTGTGTTTATTATTATTTTAAGATAATAGCCGTGTTCCTTCGGGTTGTGATAGTGATTTTGTGAATCCTGATTCATTTAATCGTGATCCTTTTGAAACAGGATTTAAAAATTATAGCAAGAAAACAACACAATCCAGTGTCAAATGTCAATGTCATATGCAGACTAATGCAAACTATCCTACTTTATTTTATAAATAATCAACTGTCTAGTGTTATAGTCAGAATTAAAAATGGATTATATTGAAGTAAAAAATAATGTTCTTGGTAAGCAATATGAAGTATGTTTATTTCAAACAAATCTTTATGTCGTTCATTACACGCGTTTGTAGAGATATCTTATTTCCCTTGATGCCACAAACCCCACATTCGTAAATTTCTACGCTCGAAATAGTATATTTTGAATTTGTTCTGAACTGAATCCATGTGAATCACTCAAAAAGGTTGATTCTGAAGGGAAGGGGGAAGGTTGTTTAGTGATCACAAAATGAGAAAGTGGGGATAACGAATAGGAAACGTAAAAACATTATTCTTCATAATCATGATCACTTTTATCATTTAGATTACGAATCATAGCCCGAAGGAACACGGCTAATATTTTAAAAAATCATAGATTTTAAGAATAATGTACTTGTATATTCTTCGTTTCACGTAAGAAAATAGTAATGGGAAGATAGGTGCAGTTTGAAATTGTTGTTTGATTGGATAATATCGGGATATTCTCCAATCAAAAAACAAAAGCAAACTGCACCTATCTTCCCATCACTATTTTCTTACGTGAAACGAAGAATAGTAATACCACTAATGCGGTTTAGAAATTTGACATTGACGTACATTGTTTGATTTTGTTTGAAAGTAACGGTATGGGGATAAAAATACCAGAGAAACCAGGATTATTTCGTGGTTGCAGTAGTTCGACTTCTTACCAACATTTTTCAGGAACCGCGGTCCGAATAGAAACCGGTAAATAATTTCAGGACTTATGGAACACAAAACCGTAAACCTGTTCGAACCAGCTGCGTTACGGAACATACTATTAATGCATGTATGACGTTAATAGCTGTCAAATAATCTGTGATGTTTTGTTTTGCTTGATTCCTAGTGAAAGATGAACCCGTACACATATGTCGGTAAGGCCGCTCTCGAAACTAATACTAATGCTATTCTTATGCAAATTTTGAAAGTTAATTATAAAATAACTATGAAATATTTTGATTTATAACAACTTCTACGACACGTTCTAAAGCTTAAAGAATATCTATACAAAATTTGGCGTCGATATGTAAAACGTTTTGGATTTGCCTAGCGGTTATTCTACAACTTTTATACAGGGTGTAAATGAAATAAGTGCATTAAGTTTAACCAGTAATGTAACTCGACGAAAGCAACAATATTTCTTAATAACTATTTTTTCTAAGTCTTTTAGATTTTGAGTTAAAATTCTTTAAAGATTTGCTACATATTTCGTTACCCGCCTATGGAGAACAAATAGCTGCTGTCGTATTCAAGTGGGATACAAACAGCTCAAAAATTGGCGGTTATCGGTTACACTTCCAGTCACAGTAATTAATAAACGGATCAACGGAAATAACATTTATTATTAATTATTTCGCAATAGTACAATTTTTAAAATAAAGAAATTTAAATTTTAGATAACAGAATTATAAAATTGTGTGAATAGAGGAAGAGCATAATTATGAGGTTATGAAATTAATTTTCGTGTGTCAACACAGTCAACACGGCAAATCATAATAGTTTAAATACGTTATTAAAAGCATGTAAGTACATACTCTTGTCCATTTAAACGAAGTGAGATAATATGAGGACTAATGACTCATCAATTTATTCCCGCCCAAACAATTGATGATATTTTTGTTGAAAATTGTGTTTTCTTCTTACAGTATGAGGATTTTTGTGTTCAAATAAGTATATTGTGCATTATTAAAGACACTTTCTCTAATAAATCCAGCCCTAAAAGTGAACAATACAACCCACTCGCAAAATTGAAGTGCTGGAAACAATGAAATTTTTGCACATGGAATAGATGTAACTGTTGCTCTTTTAAAATATTCCAAATTGTAATATGTGGCACCTAATACTGTGAAAATATCGAAGATTTTGTATGTTGTACAACATAAATATGCGAATGTTAGGAAGAGGATGATTTTCGTGTAAATTTGTTGGCCTTAAGAACTTCACTATAGGTAATTATTAATGTCAAAATTTAATTGCAACAACAGACAAGACTGTCAATTGCTAAAACAAAATTTTTAATAGCTACTGCTACTGCATTAAAGTATTTAGAAAAGTACGTGGAACGACTCGTCAATTTACGGGGTTGAAAAAATGCTAAAAAATATGCGTTTTGGAGAAAAAGTTATTAAGAAATATTGTTGCTCTCGACGAGTTATATTACTGGTTAAATTTAATGTACTTATTTCATTTACACCCTGTATATAAGATTCATTATTAATCTCTTTATTAATATTATTTTGATAAATGTTTGTTTCAGATTTCCATACTACCGGGAAAAGTTCCCCGCCTGGCAGAACTCCATCCGTCACAACCTATCCCTCAACGACTGTTTCATCAAGATCCCAAGAGAGCCAGGAAATCCAGGCAAAGGTAACTACTGGACGCTGGATCCGCTGGCCGAAGACATGTTCGACAACGGAAGCTTTCTACGGCGTCGGAAACGATATAAGCGGCCCAGTCCTGGAGTTATGCTGAGAGATCATGCAATGGTTTCTTTTCTTGGGGATTACCAACACGGGGTGTTTCATCCTATGCATAATCCGTACTCCTACCTCACGCCCACGTTACAGGTACATATTGCAAATATTACTACCTTCTAAATATTAACAAATTTTTCTTTTTCAATGTCCGGATTTTAAGGGACTCAAACAAACTTTTATTATTAAAGAAAAGTATAATCATTGATATTAATAATAGAAAATAACATTATTGAGATTCTGTACTGGCTATTTCAAGTCGCATGTTCTTCTTCAGCTCTTGAATAATTGTTCTTGGCTAATTGGTATACACGAGTGACTTCAAACAACCACATCATGTGTGATAATACTCGTAGTCTAATCAACGAATGATCCTAGCCGGAAAGTCAATAAACAGAAAAACCGACTTCGGGACTTTGGACTGGTTAGTAAAAAAATCTGATGTGGACACCACACGAATTCCTTGTACGCAAGATCAATATGAAGTATAGACCCAATTATAAAATTACACGTATTTAACGTAATTTGACATTAACATCTATTTTTTATTATTTTTTGTCCTAATCCATAGCAAGCTTCATTACAAAAACCAAAAAGTATATAATTTTTAAATTTACATATCTCGCTTATACAGAGGGCTAATTAAATAATACTTGATATGCTAGACGCAGAATTTAATTCTCTAAAACTCTTATTTGAAGCATTTATTTCTAAAATCAAAATGAAACCATTTTATTCAAGAAAAACTGTTAACAACTTCAGGTAATATATCACTTCCGGTTAGCCTGTTTTAACCAAAATCTACTATGTTATTCCAATTGACATAAAAGTTTTATATACCAAATTTGAAAAGTTTTGGATTATATTTTAAAATAGTTTTTCATTAAAATCTATTATAGGCTTCAAATAAAGTACCATTTCTGGAAACTATGTAATGACTAAAACGGGAGGTGCACAACTAGATGTTATAGCAGTCCTAAATACAAAATTTTAACTTTCTACGGCTTACCGTTTTTGAGTTATGCGAGATACGTACGTACGTACAGACGTCACGACGAAATTAGTCAAAATGGATTCAGGGATGGTCAAAATGGATATTTCCGTTGAAATCTGAAAACCGAAATTTTTCGCGATTACAATATTTCCTTTACTTTGTACAAGGAAGTAAAAAACATTAAAATTCCTTGATCCTCGGGTGGGCGCAAGGGAGGAGGGGAGCATTTCAAAGGTCCCTTTTTTTTGGTTTTTCGCGTATATCTTAAAAACAGTTGGTCCTACGAAAAAATTCTCATATATTAAATGTCTTATGCAAAGCATTATATGTGGAACCTAGACCGAGCCTTTATTATAATCACGTGAACTGTGAGTTGCTTATAATTATTTAAACAAAAATCAGTGCCGGCCCGAGACTTTTGAGTGCCCCAGGCGAAAATTGTAAATTGCGCCCCTCATTTATTACAATAATTTTGTTTAAATTATATAGGTACAAAAATTAGAAAAGAGGCGATTTGTGTCCATAATTCCCCAACAATCACAGAATCTTAATCTGAATGAAATTTTTTTGAAAATATTTTGGATATTTAAAATACAGAGATTTTTTTTTCTTTTGAGTTCTACAGAGTCGAGGTATAAGTCTCGGTATAAATACTTTTCGCTATTTTGCAATTCGGAAAATCTAATTTAACTCTTTAACGGTTCATCCTAGGTAACAAATATAAGAATCTTGTTTTGTATAAAATTTCGATACGGATTACCGTCTTCAAGAAAAATGTCAAAACTAAAATATGTCGCCTTTTTCTGTTGGGGGTATTTTTCAGTAGATTTCCTGAACAACAATTACTTCTTCAGTATTTGATATGAAAATGTCAAAAACTAAAATATGTCGCCTTTTTCCAAATTGGCGAGGGGCTGTTGCATCAATGTATTTTTCTGTACAGGAATCCGTATAAAAGCATTTGCTGCATTTTTTTTTATGCTGGGGGTATTTTTCAGTAGATTTCCTGAACAACAATTACTTCTTCAGTATTTGATATGAAAATGTCAAAAACTAAATTATGTCGCTTTTTTCCAAATTGGCGAGGGGCTGTTGCTTCAATGTATTTTTTTTTTGCCGAAAACTGACTCGTTTCCGGTGTGTTTTCGAACCGAAAAGTGCATTGTTTGTAGTTGCTAGGCAACGAAAAATAACAGTCCGGGCATATTTTTCCGGCGCATGACAAAGTAAGTTGCTAGGCAACGAAAAATAGCAGTCCGGGCATATTTTTTCCGGCGCGTGACAAAGTATTTCCGGGCACAAAATCTGATATTTTTCAAATATATTTTGATCGAAAAAAAAAAATTGTATATGTACCACGTAGGAAAAGTGACTCCCCGGATTCCTAGTGTTGCTGGCCTCGCATACGGCTCGTCCCGCAATCTCCACCATCGTCCGGGAATATATCACTTTTCCTACTAGATACACAATATACTATTTCTTTAGTATTTGATATGAAAAAGTTTTTAATTGATATAATCGGTAACGAATTTAACTTTTCTTCTTTCTTAGTATAACGTAAAAATAGTGATGCACGACGAGGCGAGAGTACTCTCGCATCTCGCCTCGTCTCGTTGCATTATGCGAGACGAGAACGAGAGCGAGATTGCAGTTTAAAATTCGAGGCGAGATCGATATAACAACTGCGAGAAGCGAGAAATCTCGCGAGATTCTCGCGAGAATCTCACAATAAAAAGTATTTCTAACTTAATAGCTTTGATTCATAAATTCAATAAAAAATGCACCGTACAAGGAGTAGAGTCAACGTTAATTCATGCATAGAACACGTAAATGTGAAAATTATATGAATTCACAATATTTTTTTGTCAATTTAGAGTCGATTAGTATCGGTCTCTGAGCGAGAAAATGCAAAAATAAAGACAAAATCGGTATTACATCCAATAGAACTAGTTTTCTCTAATATTTCAGCCCCTAATTCACCCAGTTAAAACCACGGTTAACAAAACTCTTGTCGCCCCTGAAAAGTAAAGGATGTTATACTAAGCGTCAATGGGAGCCAACATGAAGAGAAGCGGAGTGATTGATTGCCAGCGGGTTATCAGTGCAGCGGTTTTTTATGACTTAATCTTACTTGCTTACTAGCTACTTTTAGTTACAAAAAATAATTTTTAAATGTTTAATTCGTTTTACTGATGACAAAATGTGTTCTTGTTGATCACAATTTGATGATAAATTGGATATTTTAGAGGTAAATTATATTATTTACTAACTTATCACATTTTCTGGTGACCGTAAATTGAATAAACATTATGTTCGTATTGAAATAATTTGGTGACCAGAATTTTGTGTTTGTGTGTGTTGTCTCTTGTGGTTAAATAGTTACGTAAATATGTAGTGCGCAAGCACTTATTTTTATAGCGAGACTCTCGTGCGAGAACGAGATGAGACCCAAAAAAATTTGCGAGAACGAGAGCGTGATCGATATTACAGATCCGAAAACGAGACGAGATCGATATTTTATATTCCTCGTCTCGTCTCGCCTCACTCGCATCACTACGTAAAAACATATAAATAGGATTTAATTAATATAAGTTTGCTGCAACTGGAATTGTCAGCATTATGATTAAAGCTACACTCTGGACGAGGTCAATAAACTTATAATTTGATTTTTAATTTATTTTGCAAAAAATAGTCTCAAAAAATGTCGCCCTAAAACCAATTTCGCCCCAGGCGCTCGCCTGGCTTGCCTGTAGCTTGGGCCGGGCCTGACAAAAATACATCACTACAAAATTCAATGAACGTATGTCTTGATTTGATTGTACAAGTTCGGTTCTGTTGCACTGACATATTTATTGGTGGGCGAGGAACTACCAAGGACATACGTTATTTTGGCTTGCACCTAGCATATTAATTTTTAATAATTTTCTTACTTTACCTTTACTAGCGGTTTAAACTGTTGCAATCTATTACTTAATAAACAAACTATCGAATTCTTAAAATCGCGTAGGTAAAAACTCATTGTGTTATATGTTATGTTACAGGGCAGTCTACCCCTCCTCCCCCCAGTAGAGCTAGCCCGTTTGGGGCTGATGCTCCCGCAGCCCGTGAAACCAGTCGCCGTCCCAGCGGCTGACACAGCAGCCGAAGTGCGACGTAAGGCGCACGGCTTCAGCATCGAAAGCCTCATTGGGGCCGACACCGCCACCAGTCCAGCTAACAAACCTCTGAAGCTGCGACTTGATTCGCCAGGGCATTCTGCCTTCGAGCCACTCAATTGCACGGATGACTGGATCAGGTGAAATATGAACTATATAAAAACATAATGCGACTCAATGTAATATTATAATTAAACTGAATCGGACAACTTTTTAATATTTAGGAATCAGACGTATCGAAAATGGAAAGACGCCATATTTAGATTTTAATGGAAAGCAGCTAATAAGCTTCTAATAATTTAAAATATTCCTATATTTATGAACTATATAAAATACAATAGGTATAGTATTATTTACGAAAGATGGCTATTCAAGGTCATTTATGAGACTTCTTATGCGGGCGCTTACTAGACGTCACCTCACGGGCACTCATTGCTGGCGTGGAGAGTGCACCACAGGGGTCAACTATTGTGCCATTTAAAATTGGAAATATTTGGCGTCGGTCGGGATATATATATATATATATATATATATATATATATATATATATATATATATATATATATATATATATATATATATATATATATATATATATATATACGAGGGTTGTCTCAAAAGTAAGTTACACAATTTTTTAATATCCGCGCGGTAGGCAGGATACGTCTGGGATTCGCATGAAACTTTCGTCCGAGTGTGGTGGCAGCACTGTAAAATTCCTAAGCGGCCTCCATGACCCATTTGTCAGTTGCGATCAAGCCACTATGGAGCTACCATTTACTTCTACCGCCGATTGCGAAGTACGCAGTGTGATTCGTTTTTTAACGGCAAAAAATAAAAATGCAACTGAAATTCACCGTGAATTGTGCAGTGTGTACGGTGAGAACGTTATGTCGAGGCCAATGGTTTCTCTTTGGCTCCAATCATTTATTGAAGGCAGGACAACAATACACGACGAACAACGAAGCGGCCGCCCATCCACTTCACGGGCCCCGAACATTGTTGAAGATGTCCGAAGAGTCGTCGACACCGATCGTCGCCTTACGCTCGACGAAATTCATTCACAACTCCCGCCTAATGTTGAAATTAGCCGTGCATCGCTTCACAGAATCATTTCTCATGATCTGCATCTGTCCAAAGTGTGTGCAAGGTGGGTCCACACTCTGCTCGTCAAAGTCAAGACCTGCTTGAAGAGTTTCGATGGGATGTTTTCGGACACCCACCATACTCCCCTGATCTCGCTCCAAGCGACTTTCATCTGTTTCCACAGCTGAAAGAACACCTTGGGGGAAGACGCTTCGCAAACGAAGAAAATCTCAAAGAAGAAGTTCAGACATGGCTAACCAGTTTGGCGGCAGAATGGTATGACGCTGGATTAAAAAAACTTTTACCACGATACCAAAAATGTATTGAAATTCAAGGAGATTACGTAGAAAAATAACTAATATATTTAGTTTTCACAAATATAACCTTTTAAACAAATTCTGGGCGTTATTTTTTTTTTTAAAAAAATAGTGTAACTTACTTTTGAGACAACCCTCGTATATATATATATATATATATATATATATATATATATATATATATATATATATATATATATATATCTTTTTAAATAATGCTTTTTTCAAGGTTTTATTTTCTTCACCTACGTTTTTCATAAAAAATATAGACTTGACGTAAACCATAAAATAATAATTTGATTTGAATATCAGCGTCCCCGAATAAACATTAGTATAGTATGACTAGCGAATGAAAGTTGACGTTTAAATTATTTAATAGATGTGGTTTCTTTTCAAAACTTAGAGAAGAATAGAATTGTACGAAATATTCAGGTATGAGGATTTTTGCATGAATCCATTTAAATACTGGGCTAGGAAATCACAGGAATACATTACTATGTCTTGCTTAAAATATATGGGCGACTACGGTACCTGAATAAGGGAATATCAAAACAAGGGTGCATTTCAAATATTTTAAACATTTTTCGTTCATTTGCTTATAACAAAATATTTTGACCTTTAAAGTATTTAGTTTGGCAATGGATCATTTCAATTTAACGGCTATCTCTTTCTATCGCTGCAAATAATAAGAAAATGGCGCGAACAACTGCTAGTTGGGCTGTTAAAAGAAACGTCAAAAATATTGCAGTCATTAAAATACCTGTATTGTCAGTGAAAATTTGCATCGTTAGACATTTTAACTTCAGTAAAAGCTTTTGTAACTTATTTCGATAAGATTTTTTAAAGTTATCTGAGATATTCTCACATTTTACGTCCAAATTTATTAGAAACAAACGCCATAGAGGTCAGTTGTTCTTACTATGCGCAGATCCTTATTGCGCATATCTTCTATCTCTTTAAATTGAAAAGGTCTATTCTATGAGATTATTTTTAATTTCCTCTAACAGAAATTCCCACTCGAGGCTGCTTACACCTAAGACAAACGAACCATAATTTGAGGTATTAAAATTTTTAAATACATACCTGAATCTTGTTGCTAAGATCATTTTAAATGCCTTTTAATATTCCAGTAGTATTGAGTATTTGAGCACAATTTTAATCTTCACTAACGGAATACATAAGGGTCAGTTTCCTTTCAAATCAAATATAGGGAAAAGTTTTCAAAAGAAACCACATCTATTAAATAATTTAAACGTCAACTTTCATTCGATAGTCAAACTATACAGTGATTAATACAGAGGACAGTGTAGTAGATAATTACATGTCTAACTCTACGACATACGACACTGCTATTTTTAGTGTGTTAGAAAGTAATGACACTATTTACGTATATCTGTCATACCACATAAATTAAATGGACATACGTTAAATAATCTTTCTTTTTCTAATACAAAATGTTGATAACCTACTGCTAGAAAGTACTGTGTATTCTCGCTTCGAACAAATGACCTTGAATAGTCATCCTTCGTGAATATATACTATTAATTTCGGAACAAAAGTGTAAATCCAAAAAATGTTTAGAATAAGGCGTTGCACGATCATTTTATTTGCTTTAATCGAAAGAATAAGAAAAAATATTTTACCCTTATTTTTTTATATTACACTTTATTCATTATAAAAAAATGGTGGAATAGCCTATTACTGTTAAGATAGCCGTATACTTAATAATTTATTAATTCGCAATATTTCGAACACGTGAAAGAAAATACAGGGTAATCAGAAGTAACTGTTTCAGTTGTCAATAAAAAAATTTACTTGAACTTCGTAAGAATGATACAAAAATTTATTTCCTTTTGACAGTGATATTTGAAAATTTGGATTTGAGTACATTTACAATGATTTATTAAAATGGTCTTTACATTGGAATAAGTATTTTTTAAAAATAATATCCTTTTATTTCTTAACATTATCCACAGAGCAATAATGTAGAGTACGAGGATTCTCTAAAAATTAAAGATACAAAGGCACTAGTGGCCTGGCACCGTCTGATTTTCATATCCTACTGCATTGACAAAAGAATCTGGCGTTGGAAAAATTTAAAGACGAAGTAAAAGAGGAAGTGAAACGTTGAATAAAGGAGCAGATGGCAATCTTGTTCGACACTACCATAAAAAATCTCGTGCCCCGCATATAGAAGTGATTGAAATTGTAGAAAAATAGTTGAGATGTGTACCTATGACCTATGCCCTCCTGTAATATTTTTGAAATAAAATCTTTTTTCGATTTTGGTAGCGTATGTATCTTTAATTTTTGGACGACTCTATCATTTCAGTGAATCAAACAGGGCCGGCCCAAGTTACAGGCAAGCCAGGCGACCGCCTGGGGCGAAATTGGTTTTAGGGCGACATTTTTTGAGACTATTTTTTTGCAAAATAAATAAATAATCAAATTATAAGTTTATTGACTCGTCCAGTGTGTAGCTTTAATCATAATGCTGACAATTAATTAAATCCTATTTATATATTTTTACGTTATACTAAGAAAGAAGAAAGTTTAAAATCGTTGGCGATTATATCAATTAAAAACATTGTCATATTAAATACAAAAGCTTTTATACGGAATCCTGTACAGAAAAATACACTGATGCAACAGCCCCTCGCCAATTTGATAAAAGGCGACATATTTTGGTTTTTGACATTTTTCTTGAAAACGGTGATCCGTATCGAAATTTTCTACAAAAAAAGATTCTTATATTTTTTACCTAAGATGAACCGTTAAGGAGTTAAATTAGATTTTATGAATTGCAAAATAACGAAAAGTATTTACCTATACCGAGAAAGTCCGTTTGTTTGCAACCCAAAATACTAATAACAACAGGCCATATTTAATTGTTTAATGTCAAAATTATAGAACCAACACTAGATAGGCAAAGTAATCATGCATTAAATATTCTATTTTTTTTAAGAGAGAGAGAGAGCTAGACGCTGTTGTAAATTGTATTTCGGGTTGCACACAAACGGACTTTGAAAGTAAGTCTCCCAAAAGAAAAAAAATCTTTGTATTTTAAATATCCAAAATATTTTCAAAAAAAATTCATTCAGATTAAAATTCTGTGATTGTTCGCGAGTTATGGACACAAATCGCCTCTTTTCTAATTTTTGTATCTATATAATCTAAACAAAATTGTAATAAATGAGGGGCGCAATTAACAATTTTCGCCTGGGGCGTTCAAAAGTCTCGGGCCGGCACTGCAATCAAAATCTTATTAGCTGTCAGGCCCTAATATAAGCTATTTGTATTTTTTCTAAAAATGACATGTCAAATAGTATTTTCGCCGTCACAATCTGGAATAAAAGATCCCCAGAATTGTATTGTCAACTAAAACAGTAATTGCTGATCACCTAATATTAAATACAAAATATATATAGTGAAAAAGAACTACTGCTACATTAGAAAAATTACATTTGAGGACAAATTTTGAAGTAATTAGTCTGTATTTACTTGACAAACATTTGCGTAAAATTTTGATAATACGTGCAATGCAAAGGCCATAGGATACTTCGTAACATTTAAAACCAAAGAGAAACTCAACAATGTGATTAAATTGTTGCAATATTTATGTAAGATAACGTTGATAATGATTGTAAGTTAGGTGTAAATGTAATAATGTAAATCTTCCGAATAATACCAGGCAAATTTACTTAGTTCTTTAGAGTGTTAGTACCACGTAATTGTATTATGTAAATATTTTATTGTAGATAAACAGTGTAAAGATAACAATAATAAGCTAAGCATTTCTCAAAACATGTTAACTTTGTACCTTTGAATATAAGATATATTTATAAATTTGTTTCATTCACTAAGGTTCTGCTAAAAGTAAAAAATTAAACAATTAAATAATGATATTTTGTCCTATAAACATAGCACAAAAGCAGATAATTTAATTTTAGTTATATAGTTTTAAAAAATTGTAATTAACAATTTAATGTGACTAGCACATTACCGTCCATTAATAAGGTACGATACCAATTTTTTTTCTGGAAAAAAAGGATGGGTTAAGAATTCTAGTGCAAACTCAAGCTAAATATTATACGTAAAAAGAGAGATATGACTGGCTAAACTGACTGGTTTGTGAAAAGAAAGGACGCACTGATGAGGGATGCTGATGAACACTTTTATTTATAGACAAGGACATTACTTGATATTTACTGACTGACTAAAGTTTTATTTAGATGATTATTATAATCACACTACAACTTTCAATAACCTAATTAACTTATTCTTTACTAATTAAAACCAACGTAACTAAATCCTAGAGATGCCGTTGAATCCTTAGGCCAAAATACCCGCGTTGCGCAGAACGCGAGCCAAAACTTAAACGCTTACATGTTTATTATCTGCGTATAGACGTCTTCTCGGCGTGACAAATTAATATAAACTGTCTAAAAATCTTCTCTATTCTCTTCCGTGAGAGGCTAAAGGGGGTATCAGACGTATGCACGTATCTGCAACTGTTTTGACAACAGTTGCTGTAACTTGCAACCTACGTTATCAGACGTACGCAAAGTTGCAAGAAATATAGAATTTTTTTAGTCTCGACGTTGGTACACATGATATTTAATTTCTGTTGTCATTGGGCGCATTCAGCAGGCATGTGGTCGCTGAACATGTTCACCATTTTTCTGCTGTAGCGTTCACTAGATACCGTTCAGTGACCGGTCACCGACCAGCTGACCGTAAATAAAGTACGGTCAGATGGTCCTGGTCACTTGGTCACTTGTTTACGCGCGCTAAACCGAATGCTATTTTCTTAATATGGATTACAAAAAAGATTATATTGTCGATAATTTTATATAATATATTGCCTCTGCGTCAGAAGAAGAACATAATTATTATTTTAACGGTATGTTAGAATTTCACCATTGATATTTAATATGCTGTTATGTTTTAAGGCTTAGTTTATTCAGCACTATTTTACGTAATATTTTTAAAGCATAATTTAAATTATTATTTTCAGATCTTTTTGACTTTTGAACAGCATGAATCAGATTGAATGTGAAAAGTGTATTCAGCAGAAACCTACTTGTTCGGTGACCGTTCGGTCAGGTGTTCAGTGACCACAGAAATCTGCTGAATGCGCCCATTTTTTAAAGTTTGAATCATTTATTTGTATTTAGACGAATAATATCAGAAATGAACAACAAACTATTAGCTGTCACTACGTTATTTTTATGGTTAGATAATAGTGAGAACGATAGAAAAACATGGGTGAATTTTTGGTTACTTCTTAGAAGAACCATTTAAATTTTCTTTTTGTTTTGCTAAAACCTTCTTCTTCTCTTACGAGATCAATCAGAGTTTGAAAAAAAAATCGTCTTATTTTATTTCAACTCCAGCTCATCCAGCCATTTTTAAATATCTCGTATTGTTTACCAGCTGTTTACAAACAAGTGTCAAACAGTTTACGGCTTTTTACTCCCTAAGCCCCTTTACTACGCATGCGTATCTTGATAGTTGCAGATACGTGTGACTAGTTTTCGAACAAGATGTAAAACTAGTTGCAGGAAAATTGTCGCACTATCACACGTCAAAAGTTGCACGAAACGCGTGAAGTTGCAGCAGGTTGCAGATACGTGCGTACGTGTGATAACCCCATAAGGGACGAAGGTTAAAGAGCATCCAAGCGTAGGGCATCCAAAGTCACGCACGTATGCATAATAATTTTAAGACATCAACACAGATCGGTGACATTCAAACTAGACAAAAACCCTCGATAGGAAAAATGATAATTATTTATAAACAGAATTTTGACTAAAAAAGAGAAGTTGAAATAATATTCCTGAACTATAATTTAGAAAAGTTTATAAAAAAAGTTATTTATCTGTTATTGCTATTACCCTCGTCTTATCACAAAACGGTGCACTTTCGTATTAGGGTAAGTTTAGTTAAATCGTCTTAATATGAGGTTAAGCCATAAACCATGCCCCCTATTTTCAAGACATCTGTATATAGAAATAGAAAACTTGTAAACACACAATATGTAAAGGCCTTATCGCACTAGAAGTAGTATCTCTGACTTGTCACGCATTATCCATGACTTCGGTTCATATTGCTGACTTACTCCAATGTGATAGCTACAAGGAAGTCATGGATCCTGTTGTCAGATGAAATGGAATCGGTTTCATTTCCTCTGACCATTTATCGCTGACTTCTCTACTGCGCATGCGCAACTGTTTGTGAAGTACAGGAATGTAACTTTACGGTTTAAAATATATCTGCAGAAACGTCAGAAGTTGACATTTTTTTGTTTGATACGCATAAAATTATTATGTTTGCCCACAATAGGGCTGTTGCAAGAATTTTTATATGCCTTCTAAGTATTCAATTTAAAAAGATATCATTATTTAAATAGCCTCAAATTTCAAATATTACCAAATATCCATTAGATATTTTACAATTAATTTTTGAAATTTGGATAATATTTTGAAAAAGTTACGTGATCTAAAACAGAATGGACGTCACAACACATACATCTTCATCCAATTGGTCCCTTATAGTGTTAATTCTTTGTTTTTCGTTACAAGTGTTATGATAAATATATTGTTAAAGTTGTCAAACAAGTGGCAAATTTTTGAGTTTGATTCGTGGCAGATAATACAAAATTCAATATACAATGAGTAATTTACAGTATCGTATTGTGCCTTCTTGCAAAAATGCGCTAGGGACAAACCTACTATTGAATTTATAAATATGCCAAAAGATGCGAAGAAAAGAAAATTGTGGCTGGAAGCAGTAAGTCGAGGAGCTGATGGTTGGGTTTTTACATTTTATTTTGCCTTAACTCTTTAACACACCTTATTTCGGCAACAGTAAAACAGTCGTTTTCTTATATAAATTCAGCCATCATCCAGCTTTCGATTTTCGGTAAACTGTCCGACTTAGCATGAGTGTATTCTGTATTATCCATTATTACTCATTTATAATGGAAAATGTCAGCGTCAAATGTCAAATTAGAAGTTTGTTATTAACATGTGACAAACTATCGGCTACGTTTATTTATCTAAAACAAAAATAAATGTAGGTGATGGAAAAACTGTTTTTTTTTGACACAGGAGTGGGGGGTTGTTTTTCATGGCAATTTTTGGCGCCAATATTCGTATTTAATTATTTATGAAAATAACAAATTATTAAAAAAATAATTATTAATAAGAAAAATATTGCATAAACTTTCATTTAAAATACTTTTTGAAAAATGTGAAACTGGCTCATTGCATTATTTTTCTATCGTTTTCATTCATTTTATTTGAAATAATTTGATATGTTATACAAATTGAAATATGTTGTCATTAAAGACACCATATCATAACCACCTTTAAGTATGAAAATCCACGAAAAGTCAGAGAAAACGGTTGTTCGAAATTGAAGTGTGATAGATCGAGTTGGTCACACAAAATAAGTCAGCGAAAAAGAGTCAGAGATATGATTATAGTGTGATAGGGCCTTAATAAAACTAACACAAACAAAACTGTCTTCTGATAACAGTAGAGTTATATGTACAAAATTCGTTGGAAATGTCATCAGTCACTCGTACGTCACAAATCACGTGATACCTTTTAACTTCTGTGTAAGTCCGATATAACAGAACCTAAGTGAATGTAGCTAAAAAACAATGGCGTTACTACAATTTGTAACATTACAACATTTGTTTAAAACACCAATCTTGAAGATACATGTAGTTTAGTTGTAATGAAATGTTTGTAGAGACGCCACTGTAGAGTATCGTACCTAATTTACTGTCCGTACTTGTAACATGAATGATTTGATGCTGTAGATATATTGTAGTGTATAGTCCTCGCTCTCTGTATAAAATTTCAGTGTGATTTGATGTTGTAGAAATATTTTGTGCCAAACTTTCATCGTCTCATTGTAAATAATAATTTTGTATATGTATAAATATTGAAAGTATGGAATAAATAGAATAGAATTCATTCAGAAATTTTATTATTGATTCGTTTGTCCCTATTCTGTTATTATTAAGAGAATTTTGTTGTAAATATTATTGTTGTGCCTGCGCCCGGTATAATAGTTTTACATATCTGGTCCAGAAACTCTTTGTTACCGGCCTAGGTCGGCAAAATATAGGGACTTTTTGGTTATAAATTGTTATTGTCTGGTAAATGTGAATTTGTGGTTATTTTCGACATTTTTATAGGCGGTGTGCACAAAAGTAGTCAGCGCCGACAACGGACAAAAATGACAAAAGTGGTTACTCATTGAAACACAGCAAGGTTATGTTTTATGTCAGAATAAATTTGCAATTTATATTTTATAAAATATTTGCAATGAATGCGAATAATAGGACGTCAAATATTATGTAATGCAGTGGGGGATGTAATAATTCTTACAAATTTACCGATTGAAGTCTCAAATTTTATAAATTTCCTAGAAGATTATAGGTATAAGGAACAGATGTATAAGAAAATAACTTTTCATCAAATATCTTCTACTAATATGAAAAATTCTTTTAGGTACACATATTTTCTCATTGTAAAAGATATTTATCGAATGAATAAAATTCCAACAATGGTCGTCTGATTGCAATGATGAATTATATAAAAATGTGTTTCTTAAGTTACTATTTGAACAAGATATAATACAAGAAGCAAAAATTGTATAATACTTGCAGTTGTATGAAATAGAAGTCTATTTTTGACATAATTCGTCTATTTATTATAGATTTTGTACATGTAATGTTAATGTTAAAGATAGAAATTCACATGGTTCGTATTTTTCGTGAATTTTCTTTTCCGAGCTTGTGCAACTGATGCCACTTATATTTTCAATGAAGAATCTTCTTCATTTATTGCGAATATAAAAGAAAGATGCTAACATCATACACTGATATCGTGATATGTAGAAATTTTCTTCTTTCCAATCATTCAAGTTTTCCAACTTTTTAATCTCAGTTTCCATGCATTGTGCATCTTGTAACATTTAACTAATATTATAAATTATAATATAAATTTAAATATGATAAAATGGTTTACAGAAATCACGCATATTGTAAGAAAAATTATATTTTCTGCCACAGTACCTTCACTAGTATTTTTAATTTTTTGATTGTCACATCACATATTTAGCATTTTAAATATTTTCTTTATTCATTTCAATATAATATGACGTATAATATTCATATACAACAGCAAAATCTCAAAATAAAATTGTAAATTGTATCACTTTCTCGAAATGTCAAAATTTATTAGGTACCCAAAAATGCCAATGTAGCCGTTAGAGGCGCTGACGCTCAAAATGTGCACATCGCCTATAGATAATAGATATTTATGAGAGCTTATAAAGTTGCCAGGCAACAGCTATTCAAACGTCAAAATCGTGGTTTATAGATAAATGTCAGACAACACAATAAATTCGATAAATTACAATTTTAGAACACCGCTGCTCGTAAAACTATTCGTATCCATTCTCGTATATGTCTTTTAATTTCTGTGGGACTAACTTGTCCTGGGCAGCGTCAAATGGACCTTTTCAATTTAAAGAGATAGAAGATATGCGCAATGGGGATCTGCGCATAGTAAGAACAACTGAGATCTATGACGTTTGTTTCTAAAAAAAAATAGATGTAAAATGTGAGAAAAGTCTCAGATAACTTTAAAAAATCGTATCGAAATAAGTTACAAAAGCTTTTATTGAAGTTAAAATGTCTAACGATGCAAATTTTCACTGAGAATACAGGTATTTTATTAACTGCAATATTTTTGACGTTTTGTTTGACAGCCCAACTGGTAGTTGTTCGCGCCATTTTCATACTATTTGCAGCGATAGAAAGAGATAGACGTTAAATTGAAAAGGTCCATTCATCCGATATTTCTTTTGAATAATCGAAATTTTCCATTTTCATCTGACACTAAATTAAAATTTGTTAGAAACAAACAATATAGCTAGAAACCACAGTATATTTAAAATTCATAACGCCAGCACAACGATACCGAATATATACCCAATGAATCTTTGCATTTCGGGAACCAAAATAAAATAAAACGTATGTACCACGGGCATAATCAAGATTATAGCACTCGGGAAAATTAAAGCTCGACGCTACGCGTCGAGCTTTAAACATTCCCCTGTGCTACAATCTTTTCATTATGCCCTTAATACATGAATAACTATTATTATATTTTGACGAAATAATAACCATTATAATATTTAATTTTGACAAAATAAAAAAAAAACAATTAGTAGGCAGTGCATGACAATCGTCGTTGACAGACGTCAAGTCGTTTATTTATGAATTACAAATAAGCTTTATTTCCTGTTATTTGTGTCGTAAAAAATAATAAAAGTGGCTGATTTGTCTCATAGAGACTGCGTGGTGAGTATTATTTTCATGCCTGGTGATATTTTAAATGTATTATTTGTTACATAGTGAGTTAAAATTCTGTGAGAGTGATTTAAATATTTTTATTTTATTTTGAAATCATAAACTTGTTTATCCGCCCTCAATAACGGGCGCAATTTGGCTTTTATCGCCCGAGAGCTTATAAAGTTGCCAAGCAACAGCTATTCAAACGTCAAACTCGTCGTTTTTAGATAAATGTCAGACAACATAATAAATTCGATAAATTACATTTTTTGAACACCGCTGCTCGTAAAATTATTCGTATCCTTTCTCGTATACGTCTTTTCACTTCTCTAGAACCAACTTACTATGGGCAGCGTCAAATTCATTCGATATTTCTTTTGAATAATGGACCTTTCCAATTTAAAGAGATAGAAGATATGCGCAATGGAGATCTGCGCATAGTAAGAACAACTGAGATCTATGACGTTTGATTCTAAAAATATTAGACGTAAAATGTAAGATAACTTTAAAAAATCTTATCGAAATAAGTTACAAAAGCTTTTATTGGAGGTAAAATGTCTAACGATGCAAATTTTCACTGAGAATACAGGTATTTTAATGACTGCAATATTTTTGACGTTTGGTTTGACAGCCCAACTGGCAGTTGTTCGCGCCATTTTCTTACTATTTGCAGCGATAGAAAGAGATAGCCCTTAAATTGGAAAGGTCCATTGATATCTTTCATTTTCATTTGACACTGAATTAAAATTTGTTATAAACAAACAATATAGCTAGAAACCACAGCATACTTAAAATTCACAACTCTAGCACAACGATACCGAATATATACTCATTGAATCCTTGAATTTTGAGAACCAAAATAAAATAAAACGTTGTATGTACCACGGGCATAACCAAGATTATAGCACTCGGGAAAATTAAAGCTCTCCGCTACGCGTCGAGCTTTAAACATTCCCCTGTGCTACAATCTTTTGATTATGCCCTTAATACATAAATAACTATTAAATCACTAGCAAATGAACAGTTACTTATATAGTTGTTGTTATGGAGTTAATAATGACAGTTTAAAACGTCAAATTTGAATAATAGCATATTATACACCAAGGTTGTGAAGAGTATGATTATTGATCGAGTGAAAAGATTATAATCCCGAGGGAACCGAGGGATTATAATTCGCGAGGGCAATAATGCTCTTCATAACCGTGGTATATATATATATATATATATATATATATATATATATATATATATATATATATATACTATTTTTTTCACTACTAACACGTAATTTTAATAATTATTTATGTAATTAATCCCACCATAACGTCATTTTACTTTTAAATGTGATGGCACAATTGATGCATAATTGGCCTAGTAAAATTGTTTATTAAAACAAAAACTGAAATTTTATCATTTCATTGTGACAGTTTTATAAAAATAATCATGATGTAAGCAATAAAAAATCCTCTTCTGCATGGGCTCATTACTCAATGTTGAAATCAACTCTTTCTTTAAAAGAAAACATTGATATTTCAAAATATTTTAAATTAATTGCATTTTTAAAACGGAAAAATGTAAATTATCACCCAAAAAAATCATTAGTTTTCAGTAGGGAAGAGATTACAAAATTTCACTCAGGCACCTGAAGAATATATTGTAATTAAGGTAAATTTTTAATTTTATTAGATGCGATTGTTTAACAAACTTTGATAAAATTATCATTGTAGGCAGTTCTTATAATTGGTGTTGCGGGTGCATGCAGAAGTGATGAACTTTGCAATTTGCTGACTTCTGATTTAACCGTAAAAGATGATATGATTGTTATCAACATCCGGAACACTAAAAATGGATCTTCCAGAAAATTCGTAGTAATGGAGACATTCTGGATTGAAATTAAAAAAAAATATCTTAAAATTAGACAAAATTCAGACATGCCAAAATTATTTATATGTATAGGTACGTTGTGGAAAAGCTACTAGACAAAATATTGGTCACAATACCATAGGACAAATGCCAAAAAAAAAAAAATTGCCATGTATTTGAAACTTCAGAATCCGGAATTGTACACTGGCCATAGTTTCCGAAGAACCTCGGCCACAATATTAGCTTCTAGGGGTTGTAACATTCTTCAATTAAAGCAGCACGGAGGGTGGAAGTCTACCACCGTAGCTGAAGGATATGTGGAAGATTCGTTGTCTGTTAAAAAAATATAGCATGCATGGTACAAGGTCAAGTGACATCACCGTCTTCAAGTAATACATTCCCTGATGTTTCTGTTGTGACATCAGCAGAAAACAATATTGAAATCCCATCTACAAGAATGAATGTTGAGGAAACAAATACTATAAATAATACCATAATTAATATACCTCAACTTCAATTAATTATAATTTTTACAAATAACTTAGCAAGTACTTGTTTATAATAGTAATTTACTTGTTCACTTAATTTGTGGTTCTAACCATTATTATTGTCTATGTTGTATTGAATTATGTCTGTTAGCAGTGTTAGCTAACAATAACCTAAAATAAAAGTCATTATTAATAGAAAACATTGAATTTTCGTTTACTTACTGTTGTGTTCGGGACAGGTTTAGATTAAAAAGCATCACAAGATTTAACAAACTTTATTCGACTCTGGGCTCGTCACTCTCCGAATGCTATGCTTACACATATGTGCTCATTGACAGGTTGTATCATCTGATTGTGATTGCACAGTTTTTGGTTGCACGGTTCAAGCATTTGTATTATTTATTGTTAAATCACGTATATTATTTAAAAGTATAATTATTTAATAGTTTTTTTTACATTGAATAAGCGAAATTGACATGAAAAATGTCAAGTATTTAATGTGTTCTCGGCGCGAAAAACAAATATTCAAAGTAATCCGAATTTTTAATATGGAATTAAGCTGTTTAAACAACCATTTAAATGCATAAAATGTTAATAAATAAAGTCTCTTGGTTATGCTATAAACATTTCCGATTTAAAACTGTCACAGAATTATCACAAAATGTAAATTTATTCATTATTAACTTATCGGTTAATAATGAAAAATTATATACCGGTAATCATGGACGGGTTGAGAAATTCAATTCAAACCGTAAGAGCTACGAGGTTCTTTAAATTAGACAATAGTTGCCCCATTAGGAGACCATTTTAATGGTATTTTGTTATTTGCGAAAAAATGTATAGGTCACTAGATCTAGGCGAAAATGTAAATTTTGCAGTTTTTTATTTTTGCAAATAACTTCGAAGTGTGAAATCATACTGGATTTTGGTTTGCACATCTTTAGGGCAATTTTTTATGTTCTTTCGACTGGTGATGCTCAATTTTTTTATCAATGTTGGTTTTCGAGGATTGATGTCAAAGTTTTAATTTTTATATGGACGCCATATTGGAAAGTTACGCCATTGAAAAGAGAATTTTTTTAGCTTTATAATGATATAAAATAGTAATAATTTATTTTTATAATTAACAAAGAAATTAACAAAAAATGTTAATACTAAAATTTACAGTACAATATTTAAATATTAGATTTGGAGGACAATGGATAGGGACAAACAGCGAAATCAAGTGGCCTGCTGGATCTCCAGATTTAACACCTTTACATTTTTTTATGGGGATACATAAAAAATAAACTTTTTATTCGGGAATATCAAAATGAAAATGAATTAAGAATTGCCACAGTAAGAATTTTAAATCAAATTAGGCCAAGAATGCTGACAAAAGTTATAGAAGAAACAGAACGAAGGGCGCAGAAGTGCGTAGAACGAAATGGTGGGTTAATAGAAAATTTCTTGTAAAGTTTTTGTAAATTATTTTTGTATTTTTAACATTATTTGTTTATTAAATAGTTATTTTCTTAAACAGCAGCCTTCGATTTACTTTTTACCTTCCGTCACCTTTAGGTAAGGAAGGTATTGTCTTTGGTCAAAAAATTCGGTGGTGAGTTTTTGATCAATAGGCACGTTTTAGGGACCCTACAATACGATTTTACTATTTTTACGATGATGTCTGTATGTGTGTGTGTATGTATGTGTGTCCGTGTGTGTGTGTGTGTGTGTATGTAACAAAATTTTCGTCTACGATAACTTCCATACTACAATTCTAAAAATTATAATAAATAAATAAATAAATATATCATCACGGCATATTACCCATTGCTGGGTGTGCCAATCCGCTTTGTATGCAGATATCGGTAATGATGATGACATATTTGTACCGTGCGGGCGTTTACCAGGCGCACCTGACGGGCACTCATTGCTGGCGTGGAGAGTGCACCACAGGGGTCAATTTTTGTGCCATTTAAAATTTGAAATATTTGGCGCCGGTCGGGATCGAACCCGGTTCCCCAGATTCGCGACCAGACACTCTGGCACACAGCCACGAGACCCCATTATAAAATTATTAAAAATTATAATTCTTTCGTATTTCTCTTCTTTACATCCATGTGAAGAGCTGATTAGATTTTGGTTAGAATTGGACAACCGGAAGTATCTTTATTTGAAGATTTTAACAGTTTTTCTTGAAAAAACTATGTTAAATATCATTTTTTCACATTTAATGTTATTATAAATATTAAAGAATATTTTATTCTCTGTACGATTTGACTACATTTTATACTTAATATTAAATGGATATAGAGTTAAAAAATTATAAAGAAATTAAATTTCATAAAGTAGCCATAGCTATGGAAACAGCTACTATATTAAGAAAATACTGATTGAAAGATGTCAGTGTCAAGTGAAATTGACATAGTGTGTTTGTCTTATAATTTTACGGAAAAAATAGGATCTTTTGCTATAAATTTTCTGTATGGAATTTACATAAAATACATGCAACTGCCGGAATGTAAAGTACGAGAAATATAATCTTTAGCAAGGAACTTTCTGTATGAAATTTGTACAAAATACATAGAACTGACGGAAGGTAATGTGCTGGCCACATCAGATTTTTTCAATTAAATTTTAGTATTAATAATATTTTTTATTTATTTCTCTGTTAATTATAAAAATAAATTATTACTATTTTATATCATTGTAAAGTTAAAAAAATTCTCTTCTCAATGGCGTAACTTTCCAATATGGCGTCCATATAAAAATTAAAACTTTGACATCAATCCTCAAAAACCAACATTGATAAAAAAAATTGAGTATCGCCAGTCGAAAGAACATAAAAAAGTGCCCTAAAGATGTGCAAACCAAAATCCAGTGTAATTTCACACTTCGAAGTTATTTGCAAAAATAAAAAATGCAAAATTTACATTTTCGCCTAGATCTAGTGAGCTATGCATTTTTTCGCAAATAACAAAATACTATTAAAATGGTCTCCTAATGGAGCAACTTTTCTCTAATTTAACCAACCTCGTAGCTCGTACGGTTCTCGAGATCCCAATGCATTCGTACCTTAAATGGGACACTCTGTATATATATATATATATATATATATATATATATATATATATATATATATATATATATATATATATATATATATATATATATATGTATATATATTGGTAAAGGGTACGTTGTCGCCTCCAAAGTAGATACTGAAGAGACGTTGTCACCTCATATATGACGCTGTCACCTCCGACTTCGGAGGCAACAACGTTTTTCCATATTCTTGTCGGTTTTGGCCTTAGGACGTCATCTATAGCTTTAAAATAAAACATAGGTCGGAGGCGACAACGTAGCTTCCATACTCACAAAAAAAGTTTTTAGTTCCGGTGTATACCGCTGGCGTTAGAGTTGCACAAAATATATAAGGGGGGCACGTTGTCGCCTCCGATTATATAAATCTCATTTTTGTATCACATACGTTACTTTTCCGCCTCCGCTAAATGGCAACGCCGGAGAAGAGGTCATAAGGATGTTTTCATAAGATTTCATCTCATATTTTCAGCTCGCGAAAAAAAGACGTGCAGTAATAATCTAATAATGTAATCTGGTAATGTCATCAAGGACTAAGTTGCTGTTAAAACTGTGCAGTAAGTACTGCCAAAAAGCCTTTAAGTATTACGCCAATAAATTGGACATGTGTATATAATACTACACTATTTAAAATATTTCATAATGTCGTACGGTGTCTGAATGTTCTTCATAATTCCCATTCGTTTTTAAATTAAAAGGCATTTAAATATTTATTAATTGATAATTTGTAAGGCTTTAATTTAAAACTATTTTTGTACCGAGCGGCAGCGGGGAATTCCCTCTCACTCGCTCGATAGGTCGCTCGGCCCGTGCGCACTATAATTTGAAAACGCTTTAAGCAATCTTGATAAAGTTTTGTATGCAGCTTCTAAAGAAAAATCGCAGATCTAGGTTTGTGAACGGGCCAAACCGGTCCAAGATAGATAAAGCCCTTTGTCATTACTTAGTTATTTATTAACCGATCGGAACCAAATTTAAAACGTACTTATTGTGACTTATTCCATGTAAAAACATGCTCGAATACCAAATTTGACAACTATTTTTTAATTAGAAAATGTCCTTATGGTCGTTTTTAAAATTTAAAAAAATAATACAAAATTTCTCAAGAAACGGCTATCGCCATAAAAATTTCTAGACAGATTCTAAAGTGAAATTGTAAATAAAATTTCGGGAATGGGCCCTATCGGTCCAAAAATAGATAAGGCCCTGTGTCATTTCCCAGTTAATTATAAACCGATTGTGTCCAACTTTACAGCCTGTTTATTCAATGTGAAACTATGGCCCAATAACAATTTTAATAGCAATTCTTCATTAGAAAGTGCCCCTTCAGCACTTTTCAAAAAGCTGAAATTTCTTGAGAACCCCTTAGACTATTGCCATTGGACAGATTCTAAATTGAAATCGTAGATATATGTTTGAAAATCAGTGACATTGGACCAAAAATATAGAAGACCCTTTGTTATTTATTTGTTATTTATCAACCGATCGAGACTAAATTTGACACATGTTTAATTCGTGTAAAACCAGATACAACTACTAAATTCGATAACTATATCTTAATCAGAAAGGGTCCCTTTCTCGAGAACCCGCTTTACAAAGCTGGTACCCAAACTTGCTCATCACCACTTCCAGGCATTTTCCATTATAATTTGCCATATGGTTTCAGAAGAAACTAATAAAAGTTTACCTAGAAATATCCGAAAAAAATACGAAATTTTCAGATATGGGTAGAATTTAGTTACTTCACACACGGTCTTCTGTGGTCGTGCGGTCTAGAGTGCTCGCCTGGCATACAAGGTTGCTCGTGTGGGACCGCGATCGAATCCCACACGAGTCAGTTTTTAATAAAAACCGACACACCCAGAAGAGTCCGAGCTACTCTGCACGTAACGAGGGTGCCAACAGAGGGCACTAAAAATGTCTCTGTAAACTGTAAAAATTGTATGTGTATATAATACGAGTATATGTAAATTAAGATTTGTATAGGTCGAACGACCTTAGAACAAATAAATGCATTATTATTAGTTACTTCACACGTTTTTCAAGTTCCAAAGATCCACGGCCTTTTCAGTATAACCAATTTCCACTTGCAGAAAGCAGAATGGACTTTTACGAACAATAGTTTTATTTCGTGATTATTTATAAGGATATCATTGTGTTATTTTGGGAACTTATTACCAAAAGATCATTCAGCTGATTTACATTAATAAATAAATAAAAAAATCGATTGATGAATGACTCCAGGTCAGAATCCATATTACAAACGTAGATAAGTTTGAGAAATAGAATTCTGAAATTTTTATAAAATGTTTTATTTTATAAAAATATTGCTTTGTGTCTATCGATTTTCTCTTTATGATATCATCAGGCCTACAGCTGAAATAATAGTTACAATATAATATAGTGTTGACTAAATATTTTAATATAAGTTTGTATAAATGTTGTATAAATATGTGTTTATATTCCTAAATATGACATATATTATGAAATGTAAATTTTAGAAACCGATGGAAATCAGAAAAATCGAAAAAATTTAGTTTTTGGAAAAATATGTAGAAATTTTCTAAAGATTATAAAATAGATAAATTTATAGAATTTTTAATATAAAATGGGAGATTATTAAATATAGAGCTGAAAAACTATAATTGATTAAGTTAATAATGTGAGATGGTAAGATTGGAAATATTTTTGAAATTGTTTTTTAAATTTTAGGTTAAGTGAACGTGACAATCACAAAATTAGAAAATAAAATAATTAAAGAAAAAATCTGGTCTGGTCAACACAATACCTTCCGCCATTTACAGCCAGAGTCACAAAAAAGATTAAGTTAATCCTTATTCTTGGATTAGCGAATTTTACTCTAATTTTGACAGTTTATTTCTTAACATATAGTCTAATCTAATCCAAGTAACTACCTTTTTTTAAACTCCTCAACAGAGGATTCACAGTCACACACATCCATGCCTTAGTTGAATTCGAACCCAGAGCCCCGAGCATCATTGAGCCACCGGAGCTATAATAAAATGAAGATTAAATTTTAAATACCGGGATAGAACAGAATTCACTAATCCAAAAATGAGGATTAGCTTACACATTTTTGTGAATCGTTAAATTTTATTAATCTATACACATACCTATATTTACTTATGCTGGAAACTGTTTTGAATTCCTTTTCTATTGTTCTATTTACTTTTTTCTTTTTAAAACGTTACTAATATTATTTTTAAATGATTAGTTCTTTGATAGTGACATTTGTCAGATACATACATTTGAATAACTGCGTTTTACTTGTTTAATGCGTAGGATCTGGGATTTAAATTAAAGACAATTTTATAAATTTACACATAAAACATATATAGAAAAAGTATTAATGCAAATCTATAGAAAATTTAATAATCTTTAATTTTATAAAAACATTAATCTCGAAAAAATAACATTTTTCTAAAAACACTATTAAAATTGAATTTTTAACACGGCACACTTCAATTAAAAATGCGGTATTTTAATTCTAGTGTTAAAAGTAAATTACCTTGGTAATGACGAATGGAACAACAAATCGACATGTTTGACATATATCAAAAAAAAAATTACAAATACAAATTTAAATGAAGTAAATGTGTTTGTAGAAAAAATAGTGTATGATATACGTGTTAAAAGTGATTTTATTTTGTTCGAAGTTTTGGATCACTCCGCTTCGCGTCGTGTTCCAAACTTCCGCCTCACCAAATAAAATGTCACTTTTAACTCTTATATCATAAATAACTATTAAAGGTATTTTTTCTACAGTCTGTATACAAAGTAGCCATTTGCGCTCTCTTTTGTCAACGCAAAATGTCACTTTGCCGCTCATGCGCGACAAAGTAGAAAAAACGCTCGCTGCCTAAATTTCTAACTATACAATGTTGAGAAATGTCACTTGTCTACTTTCTTAATGGAAACGTTTAGTCAGGAACTAATGGTACTGTAGTTACACATTTACCACCTTCACAAGCCAATCTGACATATAACTGCTCTGTAGGTATATTACATAACCAAACAAAATGCCGCACTGCTGTGAAAACCAAATAGGGCATTTGTTTACAAAAACGAATGTATAAAATGCTTAGATTAGATTAAAAGAAAAATGGAAAATAACGATAAATTAAAATTAAATATAAAATATCCACTTTTTCACTGCACTAGTTTATTGAACTTATAACAAATAAATTTTTGTTATGGTGGAGGATCCCATTGTGGCGACTGTAGAAAAAATTTTGTGTGTGTTTCGAGCGCAAATGGACATTGTCGATTTCGAGAGAATGCCGCGCTCCTGCGTCGCGCGTCAACAACCTCTCAATCGACAATGACCCATTTTGCGGTCTTAATACACAAATAGCTATTTCGAAGAAAAACTATTTTGAGCTTCTAGTAAAGTGCCATTTCCGGTTATCCGATTTTCACCAAAATCTAATGGACTTTTTCCATTACAGAAAAGTTTCAAAATTTTCTGAATAATAGTATTTGAGTTAGAGTGGAGGATCTACACATACACAAAGACATCATCGTGATAATGTTAAAATTGGATTCTAGGGACCTAAAAACGTGGTTTGCCAAAAATATGGTGCAAACTATCAGTTTGTATTTGTGTGTATTCATATTTAAAAAACCAGAACGCAGATAAAGAGGTGTCTATGTGACCTCCGACAATGTGCCAACACTGTCGGAGGCAACAAGGACTACAAGGTGTACGCATATATACAGTTTTCGGAGGTCACAGCGTACTTTCTGTGCTCCCCATATATGACCCCATAAAAACTTAAAAATCTTTTCCCCTCTCAAGGAATTCGGATTGATTATCATTTCAACACCCCATATATACATTTTTTGTCGATGTAGCTCAATGGGAAGACCCGGAGGCCAGGTCGCCTTTTCCATGCACCGGAGGCGACAAGATACCGTGCATCAATATATATATATATATATATATATATATATATATATATATATATATATATATATATATATATATATATATATATATATATATATTATGCAGGCACAGGATGTCCGGATTTCGAAGGCCAACATTGGGATATTGGAAACTATCAAAGATACGATTTCGGTTCTTACTATAAACTTTTAGTACAGGGAATTATCTTCTCTGGCTTCTTTACTTTTTGATCCAATTGGAAATTAATTTTAGAACAACTATCGTAGTTAGATTTATTTAGATAATGATCGTAGGAAAATAAAACGTTTCCTTTCTTTTTGATAAGTTTATATCATAACTCCACATGTCTTTCTTAATGTATTTAATATCTATGTATTATTACTTTGTTATTCAAATGTAGCCTTGTATAAAGTAAAACAAACAGTTTATTTAAGCATTTGGCCTAGTTTGTCTAACTCATATAATTTTTTTGGAAAAATAAATACTTATTTAATTCATACCACATCACATTCATCATAAAATATAAGCCGTGTTTACAGGTATAAGAAGAGAACGACATTGAAGACAAGGATGCGTTATTTGTGTTAGCACAGTTTGAGATAACATAGATTGTGTTATCCAAGTCTAAAATAATTTGTTTGTGGTGGATTAAAATTGTTACATTTCGCAATAAAACTAAGATTACTCGAATTATTATAGTAAATTACAATAGTGGAATATTATTATTATTATTATTTCACATTAAAACAGATATTCGCAAGAATAAAAAATCTGATGTGGCTAACACAATACCTCCCATTATTTAATTTTTATTAATTTAAATATACATACTTACATATTTTCTTATGCTGGAAACTGTATATAACTATGGTTCTATTTACCATTTTCTTTTTAAAACGTTGCTATTATTAATTTGAAATGATATTATACTGTATTTCAGATAAGAATAGACTTAGGAATAAGATTTACGATTCCAGCTTTCTGATTGGTTTAAACGCAAACCAAGTTTACAATAGCAATATGTAAAGCAGGTATATTATTTATTCCATTTTGATTTTATAATCTATTTAGGCCCACTTTTACAATTGATGGATAAACTATGGTATAGCTATCAGAGGTATATCTTTATCATATATAATAAGTGGTAAATTTTTGCCGGAAAATTTTTCAGATTGTTATGAGAGCCGGTTGCCTAGCAATTTATTGAGTGGCATTGACAAAAAAAGTACGAGTTGTCAAACGAGTGATTTTTTATCAATGTCACGAGATAAATTGGCAAAGGGCTCGAGTAAAGCAATCGGAAATTTTTTCCAGGATAAAATTTAACCACGAATGGTATTCGGATGACTATTTCCAAAATAAAAATCAGGTAATTATTTATATAATTTTTTTCTTGATAAAAATCTTGTAATTTTTATTGTGTTTAGAGGTATTATGTTTCAGTTTGCTTTTTCAACGTTTTAAATAGATTCCTGTCCGAATCGACTCGTTTTTAATAAAAACTGATAACACTGAAATTATACAGACTTTAACAGGTATGTAAATAATATATTTGTAAACGTCAAAAAATTTTCGCTTATCAAAACTCACTTGTAAAAATATGACATCTTATTGGCTTAAAGGGTGCGAAAAATTTTTTGTGACAGTGTTTTGCCGAAGTGTAACTTGGTAACTAGGTAGAATCATGAATTTGGATTGGTTTATATATTTATGAGTGAAATAGTCCTAGCAACTATACCTTCGATAAACAAAGCTGTCTTTTACAATGCATTTTTATCTATCAGATAGTTATACCAAGATTTACGTTAAATCACTATAGGTTGGTATTGGCACAATAAAATTTTCTTCTTGTTAGACTATTTTTCTTCAATATTGTTATAATTTCTGCCTTTTAATTTGCATTGTTCACGATGTTAGATGATATAAATGTTATTTTTGATTCTGATAGTGATGATGAAATACTTTATTGACATCTGTCAAACGTATGAATAACAACACATCATCTGTGTTTACGTGGTAACCATAACAACCAGGGATAAAGTTATCCGAGGTTTATACGACCGATTTCCATGGGATAAGAAATACTGGTGTTTATTCTATCTGAGGTTTATCCGAGGTTTGTAAAATACAATTTCCTATTTTATACACGGTATAGCGTTATACGAGGTTTATCTAATGATTGTAAAAGTGGCCCTTAGTAACTTTAAGTAACTGTTTATTTACTAGATAATTAAAAATTATCAAATTTTGACGTTTCGAGCTGTCAAGTAAGTCATACACAAAATAAAACTAATTCATAAGTTTTATGTATGTAAAACAGGTTGGCGCAGCAGCGCACCAAGTCTATTTTTATCTGAAGTTCTCTGACAGAGACATTTACCTGTCAGTTACATACATTTGAGATATGAACTGTGTACCCAAGGAGTTGTGTTTTTTTAAAGCGTAGGCTCCGGGATTTAAATTATAGATAATTTTCTAAATTTCGCTTTAACTTAAGTTCATTTATTAATTCAGATATATTACCTTCATTTATAGCCGTACGAATATTATTTTCTCGCAGTCACTGACACTGACACTGCGTCAATATCTTATTTTTCACATATTTGGTTTTACATTTGCCAATAGACTTATCAGTTGACTTAGTTTTGAATTTTGAATGCATAATACTTTAACATATATTTTTATAATAATAAAATAACAGTAGTGTCTTATGTACCCTCCTAAGAACTAAGTGAACGACACTACTGAATTTGATAGAACAAAATCTTAATTCATGCAATTCATAGATGGCCTTGATTGGACATCTTTCAGTAATTTTAATGTACCTGCAAAATTTTATTATAATCTCACTTGGTGAAATGTAAACAGAAAATATATTTTTTGCCTGATAAAAAAACTACTCTTTTATCATTAAAATGGGTTTATAAAGTATGCTTTTTTAATAAATGAAAGTGTGAAAAAAGTGCATTTTTTAACGCTGCGGAGTGAAATAATGAAACGCTAAGGCACTTTTTTTCACGCTCCCATGGCAGACGTAAAAAATTTTTGTATGCAACTCGTGAGTAAATTATATCTTTTTCACTTGAAGGATTTGCGCACTCGCCTTTGGCTCGTTCGGCAAATTTTCCTTCTCGTGAAAAAAAATATAAACTTTACTTACTTGGTACATAAATAACTATTATTTATATTTTTTGTCAAAAATTATGGACTAGGTCTTGGAATATTTGTTGTACTCGTACACCACTGAATTAAATATAAAAAATTTGGTGTGGCCAACACAATACCTCCCGCCATTTACAGCCCGAGTCCAAAAAAAGATTAAGTTAATCCTTATTTTTGGATTAGCGAATTTTACTCTAATTTTGACAGTTTATTTCTTAAAATATAGTCTAATCTAATCCAAGTAACTACATTTTTTTAAACCCCTCAGCAGGATTAAATCCCAATTACAAAGTGGGTTCACATTCACACACATCCATATCTTAGTGGGATTCGAACCCATAGTCCCGAGGCCACTCATGACATGAGATTGAAGATTAAGTTTTAAATACGGGAATAGAATAGAATTCACTAATCCAAAAATGAGGATTAGCTTAAACATTTTTGTGAATCGTTAATTTTTATGACTGTATTGAATTCCTTTTCTATTATTCTATTTACTTTTTCCTTTTTAAAACGTTGCTAAAATTATTTTGAAATGATTAGTTCTTTGATAGTGACATTTATCTGTCAGTTACATACATTTGAATTGCGTTTTGTTTGTTTAAAGCGTAGCCTCTGGGATTTAAATTATAGATAAGTTTATAAATTTATCCATTAAATATATAGAAACAGTATTAATGCAAATCTATAGAAAATTTAACACACACACACACACGCACACACGCACGCATGCACACACACACGCACGCACACACACACACACACACACACACACACACACACACACACACACATCATCGTGAAAATGTTAAAATTGGATTCTAGGGACCTTAAAACGTGGTCATTTACCAAAATCTCAATATGCGATTTTTAGCACGATCCCTATACCTCCCTTACCAAGGGTAGCGGGAGGTAAAAAAATTATATTTAGTTCAGTGTCGTACACTTTTTAACACGGCACTTTTTGGTGTATATTATGATCATTTTCTTTAATTCGCTTATTTTTCACACATTTTCAAATGAAATTATAAAGTCTAAGTTTGAGAACATCTTTTTATGTTAAACAAAACGATCATGTTTGACGTTTACATTTTTGACATGTCCTACTGGCCGCCATTCATTTAGTTCCTTAAAATTCCGCTGATATCGCATGCTATTCTACGGGTTCCAATCCTGCACAGTGAACGTGAAAACTCAAAAACAGTTTGCTAAGTTACAAAAGAAAAACTTTGTTTCATTATAGAATGGTTCAATAATTCGTGATTTTCTTCCACAACACAAATCGATTTCCTGAAAATTAAATTTTTAACAATATTAACATCTTCTACACCAAACCAACGATATGAAATAAGAGTATATTTAAAACAGTTTATCTGTGTTCATTTTAATTCGTACAGTGTGCGGATTAGACATATCCCGTATTTACAGTTAGATTTTGGTATAGGGGACGAATGTATGTATCCCTTGCTGATCACTTTAGTTCCGGTTAAAATAAACCGAATAGCTGCAACCCAGCAGCAGCTACTGTGCTCATTGAATCGTGTGACGAAGCAAGGCGAACCAATCCGCAGACATCGTGGTGTGCGCTGCGGGGACCAACCATTGTCTGCAACCACCAGTGCAGGATGTCATGTCCCAGCTCTTTTCTCTATTATGCGTCGAGGTAAGACTCATCAATATCATCTGAGTAAATGTTGTGAAAAATATCTACATTGCTCTATGTAGAAACTATATCATCATATTATACAGCTGTTCATTTTAAATGGTACACACTACTGCTAACTCGAAAACTATAAGAGCTACGAGGTCGGTTAAATTAGCAAACAATTTCTATTTTGCTAGACTATTTTAGTGAGCGTATTTTTTTTCAACCAGTGGTATTCGAACCGTGGGAACCAACTTTGTTATTTTAAATAGGATCATATATTTTTTTATTAACTTATTAGATAGAGAATTTTATTCTAAATTCAGTGACGTAATATTTGCATACTCTTACATTACGATTTTTTTGAGAAATGTGCATATAAAGTTTTGTAATAATATGATTAAAATATGACCATAATGAGAGTGCCAGGGATGGAAAAAATCTGATGTGGACACCACACGACTTCTTTGTACGATTGTACGCAAGACTAATATAAAGTATAGACTCAATTATAAAATTGCACGTATTTGACGTAATTTGACATTAACATCTATTTTTTATTTTTTTGTTATTTTTTGTCCTAATCCATAGCAAGCTTCATTACAAAAACCAAAAGTATATGTTTTAAATTTACATATCTCGCTTATACAAAGGGCTAAGTTAACAATACTTGATGTGCTAGACGCAGAATTTAATTCTCTAAAACTCTTATTTGAAGCATTTATTTCTAAAATCAAAATGAAACCATTCTATTCAAGAAAATCTGTTAACAACTTCAGGTAATATATCACTTCCGGTTAGCCTGTTTTAACCAAAATCTGCTATGTTATTCCAATTGATATAAAAGTCTTATATACCAAATTTGAAAAGTTTTGGATTATATTTTAATATAGTTTTTCATTAAAATCTATTATAGGTTTCAAATAAAGTACCATTTCTGTAAATTATGTAATGACCAAAAAGGGAGGTGCACAACTAGATGTTATAGAAGTCCTAAATACAAAATTTCAACTTTCTACGGCTTACCGTTTTTGAGTTATGCGAGATACGTACGTGCAACCTACGTAGACGTCACGACGAAATTAGTCAGAATGGATTCAGGAATGGCCAAAATGGATATTTCCGTTGAAATCTGGAAACCGAAATTTTTCGCGAATACAATGCTTCCTTTACTTTGTACAAGGAAGTAAAAATGAATACATGTTAAATTTTTTTACATAGAATTAGAGTGCCCCGACAGAAAGGAGTGATCATAAATGTCAACCGAGATGTCAACGCGCATGAAATATTCACGTATTTCTTTCATGGCATTCTAATTCTATGTATTCACTTTTTTCATTCGTGGCACTCTTATTTTAGGCATATTTTAATCATGTTAATATAAAACTGTATATGCATTTTTCTCAATAAAATCATTATATGAGTGTATACAAATATTATATCACTGAATTCAGAATAAAATTCTTTATCTAATAAGTAAATAAAAAATATATGAACTCATTTAAAATAACAAAGTTGGTCCCCACAGTTCGAATGTTCGAAAACCACTGGCTGAAAAAAATTCATTTTACGCTCATTAAAATAGTCTAGAAAATAGAAATTGTTTACTAAATTAACCGACCTCGTAGCATTTATAGTTCTCGATTTAGCAATATTGTACTACTTAAAATGAACAGCCTGTATAAAGGATGTAAATAAATGCATTAAATTTAACCAGTAATGTAACTCGTCGAGAGCAACAAATTTTCTTAATAATTTTTTTTTCTAAATCTTTTAGTTTTTGAGTTAAAATCCTTTAAAGATTTGTTTAAAATTTCGTTACTCGCCAATGGCAAGATCTCTGCTACCTGAATCAAAGTTCGATGTACACTGCACAAAAAATGTCGGGTGGTGGTTGCATACTTGCAGACACAGTAATTAATAAACGAACAACGGAAAATAAATAAATATATCATCACGACTTATTACCCATTGCTGGGTGTGCCAATGTACTTTGTACACAGATTTCGGTAATGGTGAAATATTTGCACCGTGCGGACACTTACCAGGCGTCACCTCACGGGCACTCATTGCTGGCGTGGAGAGTGCACTTTAAAATTCGAAATATTTAGCGTCGATCGGAATCGAACCCGGTTCCCCAGATTCGCGACCTGACACTCAGACAACGGAAAACATATTTATTTTTAATAAATTCGTAATAGCACAATTTTCAAAAACAGGTTTCTAAACTTGTGTGAATAGAGTAAGAGCGTGGGAAGAGCATAATAGTTATGAGATGAATTTTCGTATGTCAACACAGCAAATCATAATAGTTTAAATGGGTTAAGCTGGATTTATAATGAAGTAACGCAAGACGTAACGCAGTTACAGTAAAGTAGAAAGTAAAGCAAGCGAACTAGCTGATTTATATCAAACGCAGAAAGTCTTTTTGCCAACCAATCAGAATAATATGCAAAAATTTCGGCATCTTTCGTTCAACTTCGATATATCTTGTCCGAGCTTCGGCACTAGCTGGCAATCTTATAAGCTTTCTATACGTTTTTGTTGAGCACATACAAAATAATACACAATATTTGTGAAATGACGTTTATTTACACTTTTAGTAGCATGTACACATTCATCACACTAATATTAACATCAAAAGCTTTTGTCTATAATAATAGCGTCTACTACTGGGGACGTACGGCTTTAAGAAAGACAATTCTTTATAATATTCCCAGTCATTTTCGATGCTGCTCTAGACGGATTATTCATTATTTGTCTCCTTTCTTTCGAGAACCTGTCCATCAGTACTTTCCAATGGCGTTAGACAACTTCAGCTAGAAAATAAACAAGAAACTGTTATTTCAGTACATACATATCATTTTATAATAATTGTTTACTACTAATTAAATAAAATAACCTTAAAAACTTACCTGTTGTACTCGTATTTACCATGTATGTATTACAGCGTTAGCAATTTCTCACACACTTTTTGTTTTTTTATTATTGTTTTTCAAATCTTTTGACGATTTATCATTTATCGTATAAAATTTGATTTATTTCGACAACTTTAATTATTTTCCTATTCATTTCTATCTCAAACAAACAATTCTAACAGATGAGTCGGTATCGAATATCGGTAAAGTGGATCACGCCTTCAATCTCAGCGCAATATTTAAAATGCTGACTTCTGATTGGCTAGCGGTAGAGAAGTTTAGGTAAAGCAACGCAGAAAGATGAAAGTTGGCCAAGTCTTGCGTTGTGGCTGTTACGTTACTGCTTACTTTACTTCAATATAAATCATCCATAGCTGTAGCACATGATCATCTTTTTACCTTACCTACTGCGTTCGCGTTACCTCTTACGTTGCGTCATTATAAATCCAGCTTTATTCAAAAAATGTAAGTACATACTTTTGTCCATTTAAACGAAGTTGGATTATATGAGGATCAATGACTCGTCCTTTCAATCCTTCCCAAACATTTAATGATATTTTTTGTTGAAAATTTTTAATAGTGCATTGATGCTACTTTCAAAAACGTGAAATATACACTACAGATTATTATAGAAAGTACATAAAAAATAGTATCATTTTGTAAAATTTTCTGGATTTACTTCATTTTCTTCTTCTTCTTTGACAAGAGTAAGGACAGTTATAGCCAAGTCGGTATTTGAGAAATTTTTAAACATTGCACGACATTTTCTACTTTCATAGAAACATGACATATGCACCACAAACTGTCATAATACATAAAAGACAAAACTATATTGTCATTAGGTACGTTCTATTGGTGTCAGAAATCTTTCTACTTCTTCTAGTAGAACATCAATGGTCGTTCTTTTGCGTCAAAAAAATCGAAATATTCCTACGAATCATTCCAACTTCAGAGTTGGAAGCGTTGGTAGGAAGATATATAGAGTGGAGATAAATTTAAAATTTTACTAGCCGACTGTCGCTCGTACATTTCTGTCACATTTGTGAATGTTTAGAGTAGACTGTGCTCAACAAAAATATCTCCTTTACGTTTTTATTATTTAATATATTTTCATATATTTATAATCTCTGTAATATTTGCATAGCAACATTTCGAAGATCCAAATAAACATACAAAGTTATCTTTAGTCGTTAACTAACAATAACACATAGCCACTGCCACTATTCTATTGTATTTATTTTTTTACTTGACAGCACTTGACAGTTATTTGCTACTGAGCGTTTTATTGCTTGAAGAATATTCTTATTCTAGTAGGAATATTTCTGACACCGATAGAACGTACCTATAGTAATTTATTATGTTAGTACCGTCGTGGTACCGTCTAATGTAAATACCTTGTGTAACTGACATACCGTCACTGTACCGTTATTGTACCGTTATTGTACCGTCATCGTACCGTCATTGTACCGATAATGTAAATCAAGCCTAAAATTAGTTATAGCCAATCAGAACTAAAGATCGTATTATGAGAATTTTGAATAGACTTTTCTTAGCTTAAAACCTATCTCTATAGCAACACCTTTCCTTTCTTTGTAGTAAAAGCCAAGAAACAAGTCTTAGATCAATTTTGTTGAATGAAAACAGGTTGGACTTTAGTGGACAAAAACCCCTATTTGTCGTGGCCGTGCTATCGCTCATCCCGGCACAAAGCTTGGTAATGCAATCAAGCGCGCGCACATGTGACAAATTGCCGGTCGAGGATTCATTGTCAGCCCTACATAGCCCAGCCCAGCCCCTCCGCCGAACAATAATTGAATTGTTTACTCCACAGGGATACTTTACATACACTCGTACACATCAACGTAATTTCATATTGATATGATCCACTGAATGCAATGCATGCAATGGGATGCGATGCGAACGCGCTGTCATTCAATATGCAAGTGGAAGTGGCAGTGGGTGTCTCTTTTAATATGTTAACGTCTGTATAATCCAATTTTTACAACGGATTTGGATATTACATTCGTTAATTGGATGTATTTGACTGGAAAATTGTGGTTAGTTCTAATGAAATTTACGAATTTACAACAATTAAGAGGACTCTCCGGCACGCAGGGCAGGCCCGAGCTATAGGCGTACTAGGCAGTCGCCTAGGGCCCCAAAGTTTAGGGGCGCCACAACCAGCACGTCGACATGTCGTAAATACGTAATGTAGTTTATCTTTAATCGTGGCGAAATTTTAAAAAAATCTGATGTGGCCAACATATAACCTCCCGTCAATTCCATGTTTGAAATAACAATGAGCTTTAAGTAAAGTATAACTTCGAGTTGATCGTTTGTAAACAAAATCTAATTTGTAGTTCCAATGAATAGAAAAGTCTGTAATACCAAATTTTGGATTATATTTTATTGTTTTTCCTCGAAAATCTGTTAAGAGCTCCGAATTAAGTACCTATTCCGGTTTATCATATAGGTATAGTCAAAATCTAATGTTGTTTCAAATTATACACGAGTTTTAAATACCAAATTTGAGAAGTTTTGAATCAAGTTTTAAGGGCGCGATAAAATGATGCTTTTGTATAATTTCTTAATTATTTTGATATACAGGGTGTCTCACAACTCGCGCCCCAGACGAAACTGACACTTGCCGACTACAATAGGTTGCCAACAAATAGAAGAAAATAATTTGCGGCTGCTTGCATAACATAGTTACAAGACTTTTTAATCCACCAATCCAGGAAGGATATCTTGAGGTGTGATGATATTATTACAAAATAAAACTGGTTGCTAGGTCTTAAAAATACTACTAGTGAGTTACACAATTTGTTTGACTTACTGTAATTTTGACACTTTAGAGTTGACTTTTCACTGTCAACAAATTTAGGTTAGCGAAGGTGTCATCCGAGATCATCATTTATATCGTACAGTGCAACGTGTTGTAGTAGCTGTGTAAAATGTGTTAAACGAGCGATTCTGGGAGCACCACAAGTTTTTTTTTTCGATCTGGCATAACTTGACCGGTCTCATGCGTCCTTGCGATGGCTCTCAATATCACTTTATGATCCACAAGATTTATATCCGGAAAACGTTCCGAATAGACTCGTACTGCCTCTCTGGCGTTACGTCCACATTCTCCGAAAATTATAATCATTTCTAAGTAATCAGCGGCTGAATACATGGTAAGAATTTGCCTTTTTTATTTACCTTGTCAAATTTAATTTGACACTGACATTCTTCGAAACCTACAGTTGCCCACATATTTTAAAGAAGATTTGATTTGTATAAAACCCTAGTAACGTAAAATTACGGCAAACACACGTTAAAGGTGTAGGTCTCTGATTGGTCAATTTTAAGACGTCTTTTCTCGAATCTTTTAAGCCAGATTTTTTTTTCTTCAAAATTACACATCCGAGTGCAGTCTTGTGTTTCCTCATTCGCTCTGGGACGTGAGTTGTGAGACAGCCTGTATAAGAATAATTTGTTACAAAATTATATATTAATTTTCAGGTAAACATATGGAGATTGGCATAAAAGTTTCAGTTTTTTATGTAATTAATAAATTATTAGTAAAATTAAAGAAAATTATAGAACTGTTCAAAACCAGATTTTTCAAAACCACTTTATCTTATTTAGGATGCAATTTCAACCAGAATTTTACCTTTGTGTCCAAGGGATAAATAAATACTTTAGTATTATTTAAAATTTATAAGTGAATATTTTTTTCAAGAAAATCTGTTTATAACTTCCTGTAAAGTAGTACTTCCGGTTTATCAATTTTAGAAAACATCTAGTATGTCATTCTCATTAATATCAAAATCTTAAATACTAAATTTGAAAAGTTTTGGTTTGTATTAATTTATTTTTCACGAAAATCTGTTCGGAGCTTCAAATAAAGTATCACTTCCGATTTATTAATTTTAACCAAAATCTAATATGTTGCTTCCCTTTATATAAAAGTCTTGAATACTAAATTTGACAAGTTTTAGAATATATCATAATATATTTTTCACAAAAATCTGTTCAGAGCTTTAAATAAAGTATCACTTCCAGTTTATCAATTGTATCCAAAATCTAATATGTTACTCCCCTTCATATAAAAGTCTTAAATGCTAAATTTGAGAAGTTTTGGTATATATTCTATTATATTTTTCACGAAAATCTGTTCAGAGCTTCAAGTAAAGTATCACTTTCGGTTTATCAATTTTAGCCAAAATTTAATATGGTGTTCCTCTGCATATAAAAGTTTTAAATACTAAATTTGACAAGTTTTTGGAGTATATCATAATATATTTTTCACGAAAATCTATTCAGAGTAAAGTATCATTTCTGGTTTATTAATTTTTGCCAAAATCTAATATGTTGTTCCCCTTTTCTTGGATTATATTTTAAATAGTTTTTCATTAAAAATTGTTATGGGCTTCAAGTAAAGAGTCACTTCCGGTTATCAAATTTTACCCAAAATCTAATGCAGGAAGCCTAAATACTGAAAATAGAAATATTTGGAACTTTGTTATAATAGTTATCGTGGAGGAAAAAAATTGTCACACACGCACACGCACACGCACACGCACACGCACACGCACACGCACACGCACACGCACACGCACACGCACACGCACACGCACACACACACGCACACGCATACGCACACGCGCACACACACACACACACACACACACACACACACACACACACACGCACACACCATACACACACACACCATACACACACACACACCTACGCAGACACACACATACACACGCATACATACACACACACACACACACACACACACACACACACACACACACACACACACACACACACACACACACACACACACACACACACACACACACACACACAGAGAGAGAGAGAGAGAGAGAGAGAAAGAGAGAGAGAGAGAGAGAGTGAGGGAGAGAGAGAGAGAGAGAGAGAGAGACATTATCATAAAAATAGTAAAATCGTATTCTAGTGCTTATTGATTAAAAACTCATCATCGAATTTTTTGACCAAATACAATATCTTCCTTACCTAAAGGTGACGGAAGGTAAAAATTTTAGAAGTATTTTACACAGAGTTCATAAAGTTTATATGTAGTTTTCACATCCCCTTAGAGCCTGAGACTCTGGTCCACTTCCACTATAAACCTGTGTATTCCTGCTAGAGGTGGGCGCGGGTCGTGATTTTGTCGGGTCACGATGGGTCACGACGTGACCCGCGTGATCGTGAACATACTTTAAATTTTGCGTCGTGATTTGACGTGAGCGTGAGGCACGAAAAAATTATCGTGCGTGATCAGGCGTGATTGAAATTTAATCGGGCGTGAGTACAAGTTTTCTTCTATTTTTACCTTCCGTCACCTTTAGGTAAGGAAGGTATTGTTTTTGGTCAAAAAATTCGATGATGAGTTTTTAATCAATAAGCACGTTTTAGGGTCCCTAGAATACGAATTTACTATTTTTACGATGATGTCTGTATGTGTGTGTGTGTGTGTGTGTGTGTGGATGTGTGTGTGTGTGGATGTGTGTGTGTGTGTAACAAAATTTTCGTCTGCGATAACTTTAATACTACAGTTACAAAAATTATAATTTTTTGTATACTTCTTCGTTTCATCTATATGAAGAGCTGATTAGATTTTGGTTACAATTGGTCAACCGGAAGTACCATCATTTGAAGATTTTAACAGTTTTTCTTGAAAAAACTATGTTAAATATCATTTTTTCACATTTGATGTTATTACAAATATTAAAGAATATTTTATTCTCTATACGATTTGACTGCATTTTATACTTAATATTAAATAAATATAGAGTTAAAAAATCTGATGTGGCCAGCATATTACCTTCCGTCAGTTCTATGTATTTTGTACAAATTTCATACGGAAAGTTCCTTGCTAAATTAAATACATATTCTATTTCTTGTACATTACCTTCCGGCAGTTGCATGTATTTTATGCAAATTTCAAACAGAAAATTATTATTTTGTGACGTTTTCTATATACAGTGTAATGTATCTGCAGAAATAAAAGATTTATTATTATTATTATTATTATTATTATTATTATTATTATTATTATTATTATTTCTTGTACATTACCTTAAAGCAGTTGTATGTATTTTATACAAATTCCATACAGAAAGCAAAAGATCCTATATTTCCAGTAAAATTATAAGACAGACACACTATGTCAATTTCACTTGACACTGACATCTTTCAATCAGAATTTTCTTAATATTGTAGCTGTTTCCACAGCTATGGCTACTTTATGAAATTTAATTTCTTTATAATTTTTTAACTCTATATCTATTTAATATTAAGTATAAAATGCAGTCAAATCGTGAAGAGAATAAAATATTCTTTAATATTTATAATAACATAAAATGTGAAAAAATTATATTTAACATAGTTTTTTCAAGAAAAACTGTTAAAATCTTCAAATGATGGTACTTCCGGTTGACCAATTGTAACCAAAATCTAATCAGCTCTTCCTATGGATGTAACGAAGAAGTATACGAAAAAATTATAATTTTTGTAACTGTAGTATTAGAGTTATCGCAGACGAAAATTTTGTTACACACACACACACATCCACACACACACATCCACACACACACACGCACACACACACATACAGACATCATCGTAAAAATAGTAAATTCGTATTCTAGGGACCCTAAAACGTGCTTATTGAGTAAAAACCACATCATCGAATTTTTTGACCAAAGACAATACCTTCCTTACCTAAAGGTGACGGAAGGTAAAAATTATAAAGAAATTAAATTTCATAAAGTAGCCATAGCTATGGAAACAGCTACTATATTAAGAAAATTCTGATTGAAAGATGTCAGTGTCAAGTGAAATTGACATAGTGTGTTTGTCTTATAATTTTAATGGAAATATAGGATCTTTTGCTTTCTGTATGGAATTTGTAAAAAATACATACAACTGCTTTAAGGTAATGTACAAGAAATAATAATAATAATAATAAATCTTTAATTTCTGCAGATACATTACACTGTATATAGAAAACGTCACACATAATAATTTTCTGTATGAAATTTGCATAAAATACATGCAACTGCCGGAAGGTAATGTACAAGAAATCGAATATTTACTTTAGCAAGGAACTTTCCGTATGAAATTTGTACAAAATACATAGAACTGACGGAAGGTAATGTGCTGGCCACATCAGATTTTTTATTTAAAAAATTGTGAATTTCCATCTTTCACTTTACATTCTTATTATTATTATGTCCAAATATTTCATCAGCAGTATTTTTTGCATAGAAATAGTGTTATTGTTCTATCCAAAATTGTATACACAATTGCTCCGATTTCACTAAAGATATACAAATCTTTAAGCCCGTTTGACACGATCATAATTTTGTTTACAAATTTGTTACCAAATTTATAATGATATTTGTGATGGAATAGAACAACCTATTTGTCCATAAACATTCGTTTCCAATGATACCAATCTGTTACCTAACTTATTACCAATTTGTTAACAACTTATGACTGTGTTAAACAGGCTTAAATGTACATAGAAACAATTACGTGACACGAACGTGACCCGCCGGGCGTGACCGGGCGTGAGTGCCAAAATAAAATCGTGAGCGTGAGTGATCGTGAATCAAACATAAAAAGTCGTGCGTGATTGGTCGTGATTAAATTTTTAGTTCCGTGAGCGTGCGTGATCTTGAACAAAAAGTTACTCACGCGCCCACCTCTAATTCCTGCTAATCAAGTGACCCAAGTCCTGCTGTCGAGTCAGCAGCACCCTGCAGCAACTTTCTTACGAGAACTTCTGCTGACAGGACAGGGTCGGCACTAACACTAAACTCTCAACATGAGAAGAACACCTAATATGTAATTCATCCAGGACAGGATTGTTAAAAATTTATTACTGTTAACATTTTATTATTTTAAGTTAAGGATAAAAAGTTCGTGGTCTGATAATGCAGGGCTTTTTGGGTAACGAAAATAACTTCACTTTTCAGCTCTTCAGTATAATGTTTCTGATCGCAATTAATTTTTGAAATTTGGATATTTTGAAAAAGTCATGTGATCTGAAACAGAATGTGACGTCACAACCCATACATCTTCATCGGCTCCAATTGGTCCCTTATAGTGTCAATTCTTTGTGTTTTGTTACAAGTGTTATGATAAATATATTGTCAAAGTTGTCAAACAAGTGTCAAATTTTGGCGTTTGGTTTGTGTTAGATAATACAAAATTCAATATAAAACAAGTAATTTACAGTATCGTATGGTGCCTTCTTGAAAGAATGTGCTAGGAACAAACCTATTATTGAATTTATAAATATGCCAAAAGATGCGAAGAAATGAAAATTGTGGTTGGAAGCAGTAGGTCTAAGAGCTGATGGTTGGATTTTTACATTTTATTTTACCTTAACCATTTAATGCACCTTATTGCGGCAACAGCAAAACAGTCGTTTTCTGATCTAAATTCAGCAATCATCCAGCTTTCGATTTTCGGTAAACTGTACGACTTAGCTTGAGTGTATTCTGCATTAGCCATTCGCCGCTTTCTTTTTATTACGAAGATCAACTCCGAGTAGCACACATCTACCCTAAATCGTTCTTTTTAAAGGGAAATAAATGATCTTGTACTACCCATTTTCTTCGTCCGCACCCCCGCCAAGCACCACCGCCTTATAAATCCTGAACTAATTCCGAATGTCAATGTCACGTCAATATGACTGACTGCTATGTATTTTGTCTTTTTTGTAAGTATTTGATATTAAAATGACATGAATAGAAGAAATTAATTAGTTTGAAACGTTATATCATGTTTCATTACCATATGAAATACATCCATATTTAAATACTCAAAGGTAAAAGAATTTAATATGTCAAAATCAAATCACATATACAACAGACTATAACCACAAACAAATTTAGCTCATTATTATATTATACTATTTTTCACGAAAGATGACTATTCAAGGCCATTTGTTCGAAGAATGAATACACATCACTTTATAGCAGTAGCTTAGCAACATTTTGTATTAGAAAGAGAAAGATTATTTGCCCTACGTCTATTTAATTTATGTGGTGTGACAGATATACGTAAATAGTGGCATTACTTTCTAACACACTATAAATTCTAATGACATATGTCGTAGAATTACAGATACGTAATTATCTACTACACTGCCCTCTGTGCCAATATTTACCAGTGGCGTTGACGTTTAAATCAAATTATTATTCCTTGGTTTATAAGTTAAGTCTATGTTTTTGTATTTAGCAAAACCATAAATGAAGAACACAGAAAGGCATTATTTAGAAAGAAACATAATTTTCAAATGAATTACTCTTTTTTTCAGTTAAATGTGTCCATAAATATTTCATGTTGCACGCCTATGCATACATCTTTCGTGAATAATAGTTTATAAATATAATGCTATATATGTTTTTATCTTTTACTTCTTATTTTTAAAAATATACTGTTCTTTTTAAAAGTTATTCAGTTCAGATCAGTACGAAGTAAGATCAGCTAATTTTTCCCTTAAAAAGAAAGCGCCTATTATTACTCATTTACAGTGTTGTGACTGATATAGATCATTTGATCTAAAACACTTATCTAGTTCATTTAATATGGTTTTTGATCTGATCTAGATCCGTTTATGAATTTAGATCTTGATCTGGATCTAGATCTAAAAACTATAATCTATGATCTTAAAAAAAATCAAATATACGGAAATATAAGGGAAACAGTTTAAGCCATGACAAATGAGAAAATAAATACAAAAATTTGAAACCAGAAAATTCAAGAACAAATTAAATACAAGCAGGTTGTGATTCATTTTACTCACTTAAAAAAATCAGTGGTATATCATGATTGTCTGCCTATTGATGGCCTTTCTTAGTTTATTATTTTTCAAAATTATTATTTTTGTTTCTGTTTCTACTTTATTCGTTAATTCAGTATTAATAAAACTAAGTATGTATCTAATTTTTCTTCCCAAGTGTAAGGCATACGGCTAGGTATATTCTTTGTAATTAATTTACTTTTTGCATTCCTATTTAATTAGTAAGAAAAAAAAGGTATATGAAAATCGTTACTGATCTTTTTTATGATCTAAGAAAAACAGTTACCAAATTCCTGATCTGATCTGAAAAAAAGATCTGATCGCAGAAATTGACCTATGTTCTTATCTAGAACATATTAATTATAAAGATCTTGATCTTGGTCTAGATCCTTTATAAACTGATCTGTCACAACACTGCTCATTTATAATGGAAAATGTCTGCGTCAAATGTCAAAGTAGAAGTTTGTTATTATCTTGTGACAAACTATCGCCTACGTTTATTTATCTAAATAACAAAAAATAAATGTAGGTGATGGAAAAAATGTTTTTCTATTGGCTGTGAATGACGTAATGTATGTGCTTCTACGACACAGGAGTGGGGGGTTGTTTTTCATGACTATTTTTGGTGCCAATATTCATATTTAATTATTTACGAAAATAACAACAAATTACTAAAAAAATAATTATTAATAAGAAAAATATTGTATAAACTTTCATTTAAAATACTTTTTGAAAAATGTGAAACAGGCTCAATATCATATGGAGTAAAAAGTGTAAAAACACTATAGAATTTTTGGACCGAAAACATTACCTCCCTTACCTATGTATGTAAGTTGGCGGGAGGTAATAAAACAGTATTTAATCATTCGCTTACTAAATGAATGTATAAACAAGTACACTGCCCTTCCATTTGATCCACATAACTGTTTTACACTATAATAGACTTTATGCATTGTAGGTCCGTCCCTGGCTGGCAGTTGTTGGAGTATCACTCGAGTTGAAGCAGTTGGCAGTGCTGTGCTTTTCCCGCTCGGGGTTATGACTTGGCCCAACCTTTCTCTGCTTTGTGTGCCGCCAACACACAGGCACAGGAAGTCCCGACTAATGTGTGAGCAAAGCCCGAGAGGCCGAAAGCTCCTACGCTACATGTCTAATCAAAGCTAAAGCGAACACAATTAAACCAAAGGAAAAGGAAAAGAGGCAAGTGCACAACAACAAAGTTACTGTTCTCCATTCTTGCAGGGTTATTAACTAAATGGAATTGCATTTGTTACCAGTGTGTATAACTAAATAAAACGTTCTTTTCTTAACGGGTGAAAATTTACATCTTTTATGCCATTAGCGTTTTAGGGTTTTTGGTAATAAGTATTGCATTTTCAATAAAGAGAAGAATAGATTCACTGTGTTACATAGTTCTTAAAAGCTTCTGATTTTTTTCCGCTTTCCAGAATAGCGGTGTTTTGATTCCGATGCGAGCTGTATTATAAGATAATCAGTTTGGTGTTGAAAAGATTCCACATATTGGGCATTTCAAACTGAAATAGCCAATTTATATTACTCTCAAAGCCGCGTCAAATGACTTCAAAAAGAAAAATATTCCTATATGGCAAATGTCTATAACCGAGACAAATTTATACAGGCTGTCCTGCGACTCGATTAGTGTTGCCGCAAGACCAATACCAAGATCAATCTTGGTCTTGTCTCGTCTTGGTCTTGTCGAGACAAGACCATTATTTTGGCCTCGGTTATAAATTCAAGACGAGACGAGTATCGAGTCTTGTCGAGAAAGTCTTGAAGTCTCGACAAGACTCCCGACTTCAGTTCTTTGGTATTTTTTAAAAATATTTTACTAAAAGCGCTTCAAAAATTAAGAGAAATGCTGATAATACTATTTGAAAATTCATAAAAACAAGAGACATTAATTTTTACCTCTCGCTAAGAGAGGTATTGAATTCATGCTAAAAATCGCATATCCCAATTTTAGTGAATAAGCACATATTAAGGTCCCTAGAATCCGATTATAACATTTTTACGATGATGTCCGTATGTGTGTGTGGATGTTGGATCCACGATTTCTCAAATACTATAAGACTTAAGACATTTTTAACTACGGATTCCTCAATCTAACAATAATGGGAAGAATTGATTCCGTTTTGGTAACAATTGGACAACCGAAAGTAGTAATTATAAGAAAAAAATCATCTAAATATTATTTATCGACAATTTATGTAAATACTTATATTAAAGAACGTTAAATTCTTTATTCGATAAATATAAATTCATTATTATGTCTTCTATAGATTTAGAGATAAAGAAATGCATATAAAATAATTTGATGTAAAAATTCTCAGATCAAACTACTTCAAGGCAAGAAATTCAAATGTTTGTAATTGACACATAAATGTCACCCACTGTCAAACATATTTGTATGCCACTGTCAAAAATATTTGTACATCGTTATGAAGATTATGTAAATAAATAAAAAGTTAACAACGCAAAAGAATATACGTAAAAAAGAATATAAAAGGAATTTGCAAAAAAATGACGAATATAAAAAAAGAAAGTAGAAAAAAAATTCAGGATATTGAATATAAAGAAAATGTAGGTATTTATTGTACATAATTTATATTAAAATATCCCATAGATTTTGCAAATATATGTGAGAATTATTTTGTAGTGAGACAATCAGGTAAAATATGTGGCGATAGGTTATGTGCTGGCCACATCAGATTTTTAGTCTATGTAAATATAAAAATCCAAATACGATTAGAAATTCACAGATTAGGCTGGAAGCTTGGTTCAAATTTCAAGAAATTGTAAACATTACAAAATAGGCATAATACTCATATTCATGTTACTTCTAATAGTTTAGAGATCACAATTTGGTGATAAACTGGATATTTTACAGGTAAATTAAATTATTTACCAGCCTATCACATTTTCTGGTGACCGTTAATGAATAGAATACACATTATGTTCGTATTAAAACAATTTGTTGACCAGAATTTAGTGTTTCGTCTCTTTATTATAGTTATACGTCTGCAAATACACGGAAGACGGTGATCGGTATGAATTTGTATCTTGTAATTAAACTGTTACGTAAATACGTAGTGCGCAAGCGCTTATTTTTATAGCGAGACTCTCGCGACTCTCGTGCGAGAACGAGACGAGACCCAAAAAAAATTGCGAGAACGAGAGCGAGATCGAAATTACAGATCCGAAAACGAGACGAGATCGATATTTTATCTTTCTCGTCTCGTCTCGCCTCGCGTGCATCACTAAACATAAACTCTTAAGGTGCCAATTACAGCAATGAATATCGGATTTATTTATTTTATTGTAATTTTATTTTTGTTTTCTATAATTTAATACTGCACCTACTGTAATTTTGACCTATATAGTGCTGCTGTATTGAAACATGTAATGTTTACTTCAAATATGTCGTATTTTTCATATATTTACAAAAAAATCTGTTGTGATTCTTAGAATTGTGTGACCATAGAAAATGCCGACAAAGATATTTTACGACTATAAGCCTTAGGGAAACCTGTGTTAAAACAACCATATTGTATTTGCCATAACCTACAAAAACCACTTTTACAGGATTACATACTCGTACTAATTCATTAGATTCCGTCAAACCACTGGTAACACAAACCTGTAGTAACATGAAAATTCATTTCATTTCAACCTTCCCATCATCTTATATTCCAACCACACTGACCATACTGTCCACATCCTTTGCCCGCCATTTTACCGCCCATAAATAATTGAAATGTCCGCCACCAGAGTGGCGCTGATGTTTCAGGAAATAATAGTATACAATGCAGTGTAGAACGAATATATTATGCATGATCTACTATGCCGAACATGTCTCCTGCATTATTCTTCCAAACCCACGCCCGCTGGCAAATCATTCATGAGGGAATTTGATACCTAAGGTTTTTGCTAATGGCAGATTTGTGTAAATTTTTTCCTGGTTTTTAGGGATTATTTGGAATTTAAATATATAAAATTTAGTTGAACTTATAGGGTAACTGTGGTTGTGTTTAAAGTTGCTATATTATTATAAGTATTTACAACAGTTTTTAATTATATTTATACTTTATCCATTTTACCTATAGAGAGGTGTGAAAATAGGAGTAGTTTGATCTTGTTGTTTGATTGGATAATATCGGGGTATCTGGATCTATTTCTCGTATCTTTTGGTAAATGCGACGTCGTAATTGTTCTATATTTGCAGCTTCAAATTCTTCTATTGGTCGAGGTACATTGGGAAAATTGTCCAATTTCGAAACAAAGTCTACGTTGTTTTCGTTATACCATTCTTTAGTTATTCTGGCGTAATGGCATGAAGCTAAATCAGGCCAAAACATTATATCATCATTGACGTGATGTGTATTTAAAAATTGAAGCAATTTGGAGAGGCATCTTTGAATATAAAGTTGTGCAGTTAAGGCTTCTCCACGAACACGATCAATGTACGGCTGAAAGATATATCCGGCTTTAGATTTATCTTTGAATTTGACATTGCGTGGTGTGTTTTCCATGTCATTAGTATAAAAACCATCGTTTCTTTTAATCTCTGAATGAGACAGAGTCAAATATTTCTCGTCATCCATTACAATAAGTTTATTGAAAAAATGAATGCGCCTTAACGCACGACAACATCTAGGGATTCTTTCTAATTGGACCACGGTATATTTTGGTGCCTTTCTTCTTTTTCGAAGCACCACGTCATTTCGAGAATGTGTTCTAAAAACAATGGTCTTCGAAACATCGAATCTTCTGGCTGCAGTTCGTTGTGACACTCCAACTTTGTCTTCAACGGCTGCAATTAATCTTTGTTATCTCACATGGTTCAAAATTTTTGGTCGACCACTTTTGGACAAATTAACACAGGGTATACTTTCTTCACAATTTTTTATTGTCCCATAAATTGTTGCCACAGAGATATTGTACTCGCGATAAACTGCAACAATATCACACTTAGGCATTCGCCCAACAAGATTGTTTCAGGATATTATTCCATTGTTTACATGTACAAAAGTAGGCTGGTAACTAAGTAATAACTGTATCTGTATCATAATATTATGACCATACTGACTTGTCAACAACGGTCTACAAAATGAAAATAAAATGAAATGAAATTATAATGCTCTTTATTAATACATACAGATAACGTTAGCCTATCATTCTAAATACGGTCTACTTTATTCTAAAGTAATAAACATGGGGAATAAAGCACAAAATTTGAATATTTGTCATATTGATATATGTCAAAATAATTGTTCTGTTAACCATAGCAATCTGAAAGTAGCATTAATGAGAAAATTTCAAAAAATGATATCTATCAATAATGTCTTAATTTTCTGAAACCGATAAACTATTGAACAAATCACGGATGATATTAATCATAACAAGCCTTAGATGTCTTAAAATCCTCGCTCTACGAGCTCGGATTTCAAACTTACATCTGCGACAGTTATGATGTACATAACATTCCTAGGTATGTTAATAGCTATTACGAATATCTAGCTTATATGACATTTTGCTGCATCAAATCGAAAAAACAACTGTCAAAACGAAAACAAGCTAATTGTGATATTTTGTTTCCAGCGACAATTTGATTAAACGTTATTTGGTATAAATACAAAACATCTAAAAACTTTCTCAAAACTTCAGGACCATACGTTATTACTTCTAATAAACTGAAAAAAAAATCAAGCACTGGTTCTCAAAATATGGATACCAACTTTTTTATTTTAAATAGAAACATGTTCTTTTTATTTGCTTATTCTGAATCTATTTACTGATTTAGGACTAAAATGGAATAGCCGACCATTTAAAATTTGTTGTCAAACCAACGGTTAACTTTTGGTTTCTATAACATGTTCTTTTTGATTGACGGTTTGGGAGTTATCCTACGGTTTTAAAACCAGAAATTTGACCGTCCCTAATCCCCTGTAAAAATTTTGATAAAAATTTCTGTAATTTTTTTTATAAAAACGTTCCATGAAAAGTACTGCATCCCACTGTAAAAAATTTTACGCGTTTGTATGGAGTGTTGTATAACTCATGAAAGAGAATTGGCGCCAAAGGTACTACTAAAACTCATTTTGTAGACGTTGTTCTGCAGAGGTAGTTGCGTTTTGTAATTTCATTATGAATAACGTTCATTCAAATAAAAAAATGTTATCTGCAATAATTGTTGGAGTAATGGGTTACACAGTTATACAAAAAATTAAAAATCAGAACATCGCTGGTGGACTAGTCTATGACTGGAGAAAAGAAATACAAATCGCAGTGTTTAATTAACAGACACACCAAATTACGAATAGAAGATGAAATAAACTACAGAAATTTTCTTCGAATGAAAGACCATTTCTTAAAAATCATGGACATGGTTCGAAAGTAAAGTAAGAAACGTGACACTCAATTAAGGCAGTGTATTTCGGCACATGAAAGATAGGCATTGTTCTATCTAGTGTACACATAAATTTTGAAAAATTAATCCTTTTATCATCACTACTTAAAGGGTACGACGCGAGTATATAGGTGAATAAAGTCCATCTTAAAATGTTTAAACTAGGCGGATTTGTATGTGCTTCTCATTTACTTCATATTTTATTTTTGCAAATTTGTATAGGTAATTTAAAATACACTTTCTATAAATTATAGATCAATATATTTATACTAATACTACGTAAAATTATTGGTTGAAAAACTTTGTTGGTTACGATTAATGAGTATTCTAATAAGATTCGGACGGAAATGTAAAAGAAGAAAAAAGAAATGCAAAGAATAACGCATGTAAATATTAAATAACTTTAATACTTATTTTTTTTTTGTATTGCCTGATTATTATAAGATAATAACATTTAACAGTTGAAAATCGCACTTTGCCTGGCGTATTTATTATAATATTCAGGCGATTTTGGGTGGTATAAAACTTCTCCATTTCTATATAAATCAATTAAAACGCTGTCTGTTCAGGCAACCACATTACACATTTTGATTTTGCTTCATATTATTTCCAATTTCAATATAAACAAACGCTCACCACTGTTCAAATAATGTCAGGGAATAGCTGTCTTTAGAAAATTATTTTACACATGGTTCAAGCAATCGCATTGCGCACGCCCGCATCAACATCCAATTATAACGCAGCTTTCAACAAAATGAATACAGACTGCTGTATTTATGTGACGTCACATCAAAATTTTTACGTGACGTCATGTAAATACAGTTTTCATAAAAATTCTGTCAAAACGGTTTTTATAAAAATATTTACGTCCATTTTTATCAAAAATTTTACAGTGGGATACCGGCTTAACGGACAAATGTTTTAAAATCTAGTATCGAATTTATCCAAATAATTAAAACGTAAATCAGACTTTATTGGAAGTTTCGGGCGTTAATGCGTATTTAAAGATGTGATTAGATCGCCTTGATCCGATGGCAAACACACGACAAGCTTTGGGCTGTGCTCGAATGAGTTCCCTCTCCATGCGTATAGCGTTGGGTGTGTAATCTGTTTACCGTGCATTGCAGCCTGGAGATGGAGACGGAGTGCAAGGCGATGTCACCATGTGTATGTTCACATCCTCTAGGCGCTAGAGATGGACAGAACACAGGGGTGTAGCAACTCAAGTGATGTGATCAATCACACTACAAATTGGGAGAGATTTCGAGGTGCAACAAATAATAAATGCTAGCATATTTCGCAGAAACATTATAAACACCGAACCACCGAACTCATTATCTATATCTATGTAAAATCGGAACGCGCGCGCGAGAGAGAGAGAGACAGAGAGAGAGAGAGAGAGAGAGAGAGAGAGAGAGAGGGAGAGGAGAGAGAGAAATACGAGTAGATCTATCTTTGTTTATTTTTTATACAGTTTAAATAAAATATTTGTTCATGAGTCCCTAAATAAGAGGCTGCCGGAAAAGTTTCTACAATCTATAGCTGTCGTCAAATAAGTATGGACTGGAGATTTCTACATTGTTGCCAATACGGCTGTTACAAGAACTTTAATATGCCTTCTATACTTTGTTCCATTTAAGCCATTCAGTATTGCAGAGCATAGGGAATAGTTTTAACGTCTCTGATTGGCTGAAATTGGAGACAAGAGACAAGTTTACCCAATGTAATTTCGGCTACTTCAAGTTTGCGCTGTTGTCAGCTCCATCTACTGAATGGCTTAAATGGAACAGAGTATAAATATTAAATTTATCGCATTTATATTCGTCCCTAATTTTATAATAATTTAAAATATAGGTCCAAAATAAGGCTATTGCAAGAATTTTTATATGCCTTCTAAGTATTAAATTCAAAAAGATATCATTATTTAAATAACCTCAAATTTGAAATTATCACCAAATATCCATTAGATATTTTACAATTAATTTTTGAAATTTGGATATTTTGAAAAAGTCACGTGATCTGAAACAGAATGTGACGTCACAACACATACATGTTCATCGGCTCCAATTGGTCCCTTATAGTGTCAATTATTTTGTTTTGTTACAAGTGTTATGATAAATATATTGTCAAAGTTGTCAAACAAGTGTCAAATTTTTGAGTTTGGTTCGTGTTAGATAATACAAAATTGAATATAAAATGAGTAATTTACAGTGTCGTATTGTGCCTTCTTGCAAAAATGCGCTAGGAACAAATCTACTATTGAATTTATAAATATGCCAAAAGATGCGAAGAAAAGAAAATTATGGCTGGAAGCAGTAGGTCGAAGTGCTGATGGTTGGGTTTTTACATTCTATTTTACCTTAACTCTTTAACACACCTTATTTCGGCAACAGTAAAACAGTGTGCATTGGATTCCTTGCCGGTTTCTTATTTGTCTTTTTGTTTTAAAGTACATATAAATTACTTTGCAATATGAGCAAAGAACGAAAAGATATTAACAACGTCAATTGCTGCGTTTATGGCTGTCATTCTCGGCTCGGGGTAGTAAGAAATTATCTGTCCCAAAAATTGGTGAGAGGAAGTGTGACATTCAAAATAATTTTGTTAAAATGGAGTCTATCGAAAAAAGAGAGGGCTGGATTAGGAAAATACGAACTGGAAAACAAGTGACGAATCATAAGATGGTAACAAAAATGAAAAGTAATGTATTATTATTACCTGACCAATTCATGAGTAAAATAATACACTTTTCACTTTAATGTGTAGCATTCAATATATTTCTTACACTTGTAATTAAAACAATTTGAAAGATATTTGACATTGGTCATATTTTAATTTTCTTAACTAAGTAAAATAAATACATCTAATCTCATGAGGATGTGACGTTAGAGCACTTGTTTAAACACAGCCCAATTTTTTTTTAGTCTGTAGCTTTATGTTCATTAACGCCACATAAAAATAACCCACGATTCAACAATTCTCCCCCTTCTATAAAATTTCAAGAAGAAATTGTTGTCTCCAAATAAGTAAACATTTCCTTAGAAATAAGTCTAAGATAACTTTCTTCGAATGTCATTATAATTTACACAAAATTATTACTAACACTATTTATAAAAAGTTTAATGAATTTGTTAGTATACTTCAAAACAATTGTAGGTTATACAATGTTTCTGTATGCGATCGTATAGCACATTTTCAGAGCACGTGTATGCTACAACACTAGCGCCACCATCGGTACTTTTAGTCGCCAATAGTACTTCTTGTAGTGACAGTCATTTTCATAAAATGTGACATTTTTTACAAGATTCAGTCATCATTTTCGTACTTACGAGGGAAATTTATAAAGAAATCTATCTAGTTATAAAAAGACACTTTGAACTTGAACAATACTATATTTTTCAACATAACTTCCTTCAACACTATACTGTATCTGGTTTAAGATTGCAGTGGTGTAAAAATATGAGCATTTTGATCTTGTTGTTTGATTGGATAATATCGAGGTATTATCCAATCAGAAGACAAGATGAAACTACCCCTATCTTCGCACCACTGCAATCTTAAACCAGATAGAGTATATATATAGTTATTTTAAAAATTGGGAAAGATTTATTAGTTTAAAAAAGTTATTTATCTATTTCTAAGTTACCATACTTTTACAATTCTTTTCCAAGATCTATTCTGTAAGTTCTTTGCCAACGTTCCTATAGGTGGGAGTGTTTCGTGTTGCCGGAGGCAATGCGATGTGATGAGACACATGCGACCCGAGGATTAGCCTGTGTCAACATAGAGGACATTACACGGCCCGACGCGCTGCACTGATTGCTATCTCGTCCTCCTCTTCAGCCGTGGGAACCTCGAATCCTAACATATGCCAATGATACATCCTATAACCCTCTGTACAATCACTGTTGTCTTATCATTACCAATATGAATTTGGATATGTTAAAGTCCAACAATGATAAAAAAAAATAAAGCATCGTTATTCGAAAGAACATAAAAAGTGACCTAATGAGATGCAAATCAAATGCAATGTTCCCCTGACGGCTCAACTCGATCCTAGGTGATATCCCGTGAACGCCTTGCTCGCCCGATCTAACGTCATGTGATTTTTTTAATGGGAATATCTCAAGTCAGAGGTTTTAAACACCACCCTACAACAATGTTTCAGCTGAAGAATCTTATTCGGCAAGAAATAGACCAAATTCCGATGCAGATGTTGGAACGTGTAGAGAAGAACTTCAGAAATCGGTTGCATCAGTGCATAGAGAGCGGTGGCCACCACCTTCAAGATGTTTTCCATGATTTAAAACTTGAAATTATGTTCTTTTAATATCAAAAATAAAATTTGTCTATCAGCATTACTTTTTATTTTTCAAAAAAAAAGAAGTTTCTACTGTTTCTAGGAGACATCCTATATAGATATTAATGGGCTTGGCTTGGCTTGAAAAAGCTGGTAAAATCAAGCCAAGCTTACCGTTCAAAAAACTTGATTTTTCAAGCCAAGCCAAGCTTAACTTTAAACAAGCTTGAATTTTCAAGCCAAACTAAGCCTTCGACTGTCTTGACTTGAAAAAGTTTGACAAAGCCAGGCTAAAATTTTTCAAGCCAAGCCAGGCTTTGTTTCCATTAAGCCCAAGCCAAACCTAACTTAAAAAATCTGGTGTGGCCAATACAATACCTCCCGCCATTTGCAGCCCGACTCAAAAAAGATTAAGTTAATTCTTATATTTGGATTAGCGAATTTTACTCTAATTTTGACAGTTTATTTCTTAAAATTTAAATATGGTCTAATCTAATCCAACTACCTTTTTTTAAACCCCTCAACAGGATTAAATAACTGCGTTTTGTTTGTTTAAAGCGTAAGCTCTGGGATTTAAATTACCTATATATAATTTATAAATTTATCCATAAAATATATAGAAAAAGTATTAATGCAAATTTATAGAAAATATAATAATCTTTAATTTTTATAATAACATTAATCTCGAAAAAATAATAATAATAATAATAATAATAATAATAATAATAATAATAATGCATTTATTTCCAAACAGGTTTAACACCCAATTACAAGGAAAATACAAAACAAATAGAGAATATGATAGTGTACACAAAAATAGTGCATAGTTATTCAAATAACAAACATTTACAAATTTATAAATATTGAAGGTTTAACAAAACAAATTTTCATTCAAAAGTTTCATTCATAATAGATGTGATAAATGATAAGCTATCTTCAAAAATGTCGCATTTAGAGCAAATTTCATTGAAATTATTGCACATAATATTAATTGGAGATTTTTTTAGCAAATTAGTATGTGGTCTTGTGCAATAAAAAGTATTATTTATACGTGAGTGTAAGCGTGGTATATAAATATTAATTTTATTGAGTAGCCAGGGACAATCAATGTTATTTTGAATTAAGTTATATAAAAATTTTACGGAGGCTATGAAGCGTCTTTTTTGCAGAGATGTAAAATTAAATTGCAGTAATAAACGATCATGTTCAAAACCTCTGCATGGGTAATGTCCTTCTGACAAATAATAAATGAATTTGAGAAACTTACGCTGCACGGATTCAATAATATCTATTTGATTTTTATAAATTGGATACCATATGATACTAGCATATTCTAATCTTGAACGAACAAGTGTAAAAAATAAAATGTATAAAGTAGTATTTGAGAATTCTCGGCAATTTCTATAAATAAAACCATAGGTTCTGAAAGCCTGGGTAGTTATATCTTTAATATGAGGTTCAAAGGTAAATTTTTTGTCAAAAAGTACTCCAAGATCTTTATGAACATCAAGAGTATCTAAAGGAACAGCATTAATGTTATATCTGGATGTTACGTTATTTTGCCCTCTACAGTAAGTTACAGCTTTGCATTTGGATATGTTTAAATATAAAGCATTTGACTCACACCATGTTCTGATAGCATCGAGACTACTTTGTATGATATTACTATCATCTTCAGAATTAATTTCATAATATAGTTTTAAATCGTCAGCAAAGAGCAGACAATTACATAATATACATTCTGTAATATTATTAATGAATAGTAAAAATAATAGAGGTCCCAGGTTAGACCCTTGTGGTACACCTGATGTAGGAGTGAAAGACTGAGACAGAAAACTGCGATATCTAACAAAATGTTTTCTATTGCACAAAAAAGATTTCATTAATAGTAAGATGGAATCAGAAAAACCAAAGGACTTTAGTCTGTTTAGAAGTATATTATGATCAATTTGGTCAAACGCTTTCTGAAAATCTAAGTATACTACATCCACTTGACCACGATTATCTAAAATCTCAGTGGTAAACTGACAAAAGGTAGCCAGGTTAGTTACAGTAGACCTTTTTTCCATAAATCCATGTTGTAATGGCGAAATGGCATTTTTGACATCTTTATAAATTTCTCTGTATATAATGGATTCGAAAATTTTTACAAAATTACAAAGGACAGAAATAGGTCGATAATTTTGAATTGAAGTAGAATCACCTTTCTTTAAGACAGGGCAGACAGCAGCTTGTTTCCAAATGTTGGGAAAAGTAGATGAAGATATACATAAGTTAAATAAGTAGTGTAACGGTGCTGAGAAAGCAGAAGCACAGTCCCTTACTAGAAAACTAGGAATCCCATCTAAACCTGATGTCCAAGAATTTTTCGATTTTCTTAAAGCATGAAAAATATCGTTTTCATTAATTTGAGCTATATTTATACATGAGGTAAGGGGGGTAGAGTCAGTGATCTGTGGATCATTATCAAAATTAGATGTTGCATAAACGCTATTAAAATATTGTGCGAACGCATTAACAATTGCATCAGAGGAAGAGAGCTCCTCGTTTTGAAATTTCAATACTCCTGGTATGCGAGTTTTTCCTTTCTTAGTATTAATAAATGACCATAATTTTTTTGGATCTTCTGATAAACAATTTTCTGTCTCAATCAGATATTTTTTATAAGTATTCTTAATTAGTGATTTACATAATCTTCTATAGTAAATAAATTTATCTTGGTAGTAAGGAATTTTATATTTTTTATACTTTACATGATATTGCGATTTAATACGTATAGTGTTAATTATTTCATTGTTGTACCATTGTGGATATTTTTGACATTTCCGAGTATTATTTTTAAATGTCATTAAAGGAACAGTAGCGTCGAATATATTTCTCAAAATCACATAAAATTCATCACAAGCAACGTTAATATCACTATAATTTTCTAAAACAGACCAGTCAGTGTCAAGAAGTTTGCTATATAGTAAAGGAAAATTCGCTTGTTTAAAGTTATAGCGTTTAGTATGATTATTAATGTCAAATGGATTGTTATCAAATACTATATCGAAATTTAAATTTAATGTAGGATGACGTAAGTCCTCCTTTACTAAAGGGCAGCTATCTCTAATTAATTTACATGGGAAATTTGTAAAAATTAAATCAAGTAAATGACCATGGTTATTTAATATATTGTTCATCTGATATAAATTGTGAAATTCCCTAAAATTATTTACTAAAAATTCAGGTTTAGTAAGATTTAAAGTATTATATTCAGGAATGTTGAAATCGCCCATGATCAGTATTTTAGCATCTGGTATAAATAAATAACATTTAAAGATATTTTTCGAAGAAAAACTATTTTGAGCTTCTTGTAAAGTGCCATTTCCGATTATCCGATTTTTACCAAAATCTAATTGGCTCTTTCCATTACAGAAAAAGTTCGAAATACAAGGTTTCAAAATTTTTTGAATGATAGTATTTGAGTTAGAGTTGAAGATCCACTCATACACACAGACATCATCGTGAAAATGTGAAAATTAGATTCTAGGGACCTTAAAACATGGTCATTTACCAAAATCTCGATATGCGATGTTTAGCACGATCCCTATACCTCCCTTACCAAGGATAGCGGGAGGTAAAAATCTGATGTGGACACCACACGACTTCCTTGTACGCAAGACCAATATGGAATACTCGTATAGACCCAATTATAAAATTGCAGGTATTTGACGTAATTTAACATAACATTAATTTTTTTATACTTTTTGTCCTAATCCATAGCAAGTTTTATTACAAAATCCAATATGTATATAATTTTTAAATTTACATATCTAGCTTATACAAAGGGCTAATTTAATAATATTGGATGTGCAAGACGCAGAATTTAATTCTCTAAAACTATTATTTGAAATATTTATTTCTAAAATCAAAATAAAACCATAAAAGTCTTATATACCAAATTTGAAAAGTTTTGAATTACATTTTAAAATAGTTTTTCATTAAAATCTATTATAGACTTCAAGTAAAGTACCACTTCTGGAAATTATGTAATGGCCGAAAAAGAAAGTGCACAACTCGATGTTATAGCAATCCTAAATACAAAATTTCAACTTTCTACGGGTTACCATTTTTTAGTTATGCGAGATATGTACGTACGTACGTACATATACAGGCGTGACGACGAAATTAGTCAAAATGGATTCAGGGATGGTCAAATGGATATAAAACCGAAATTTTTCGCGATTAGAATACTTCCTTTACTATATACAAGGAAGTAAAAAGCTTAAATTTTCAAGCCAAGCAAAGCTATTTTATTTCAAGCCAAGTAGCTTGGTTTGGTGAATCCTTAATCCTGTATTACAAGATTTTTGCCAATAAGCAGTTCAAACGTTACTAGCATTTAAACTCACATGAAATTTCTGTTATATTTTGGACTATACGGCTAAAACAACGATGTTCCTGAATCTCACAAAACCGGAAGTAGAATTCAGGACCTTTTAACCCTAAAAAGACGCATTTATCGCATTTATATTCGTCCCTAATTTTATAATAATTTAAAATATAGGTCCAAAATAAGGCTGTTGCAAGAATTTTTATATGCCTTCAAAGTATTAAATTTAAAAAGATATCATTATTTAAATAGCCTCAAATTTGAAAATATCACCAAATATCCATTAGATATTTTACAATTAATTTATGAAATTTGGATAATATTTTGAAAAATTCACGTGATCTGAAACAGAATGTGACGTCACAACACATACATCTTCATCGACTCCAATTGGTCCCTTATAGTAGTGTCAATTCTTTGTGTTTTGTTACAAGTGTTATGATAAATATATTGTCAAAGTGGTCAAAGTTATCAAACAAGTGTCAAATTTTTGAGTTTGGTTCGTGTTAGATAATACAAAATTCAATATAAAATGAGTAATTTACAGTATCGCATTGTGCCTTCTTGCAAAAATGCGCTAGGAACAAACCTACTATTGCATTTATAAATATGCCAAAAGATGCGAAGAAAAGAAAATTATGGCTGGAAGCAGTCGAAGAGCCGATGGTTGGGTTTTTACATTTTATTTTACCTTAACTCTTTAGCACACCTTATTTCTGATATAAATTCAGCCATCATCCAGCTTTCGAGTTTCGGTAAACTGTCCGACTTAGCTTGAGTGTATTCTATATTAGCCATTATTACTCATTTATAATGGAAAATGTCAGCGTCAAATGTCAAATTAGAAATTTGTTATTATTTATCTAAATAACAAAAATAAATGTAGGTGATGGAAAAACTGTTTTTCTATTGGCTGTGAATGACGTAATGTATGTGCTTCTACGACACAGGAGTGGGACTATTTTTGGCACCAATATTCGTATTTAATTATTTACGAAAATAACAACAAATTATTAAAAAAATAAATATTAATAAGAAAAATATTGCACAAACTTTCATTTAAAATACTTTTTGAAAAATGTGAAACAGGCTCATTATTAATAATAAAGGAAACAGCCTTTTGTTCGTATTCTTTCAGTCACCTGTATGTATGCATATACAGGCTGTCTCACAACTCGCGCCCCAGAGCGAATGAGGAAACACGAGACAGCACTCGGATGTGTAATATCGAAGAAAAAAAAATCTAGCTTAAAAGATATTCGAGAAAAGATGTCTTAAAATTGACCAATCAGAGACCTACACCTTTAACGTGTGTTTGTCGTCATTTTACGTTACTAGGGTTTTATACAAATCAAATCTTCTTTAAAATGTGTGGGCGACTGTAGTTTTCGAAAAATGTCAGTGTCAAATTAAATTTGACAAGGTGAATAAAAAAGGCAAATTCTTACCATGTATTCAGCCGCTGATTACTTAGAAATGATTATAATTTTCGGAGAATGTGGACGTAACGCCAGAGAGGCAGCACGAGTCTATTCGAAACGTTTTCCGGATAGAAATCTTGCTAACTTAAATTTGTTGACAGTGAAAAGTCAACTCTAAAGTATCAAAATTACAGTAAGTCAAACAAATTTTGTAACTCACTAGTAGTATTTTTTAAATCTAGCAACCAGTTTTATTTTGTAATAATATCATCACACATCAAGATATCCTTCCGGGATTGGTGGATTAAAAAGTCTTCCATTTGTTGGCAACCTATTGTCGTCGGCAAGTGTTAGTTTCGTCTGGGCGCGAGTTGTGAGACACCCTGTATATGTGTGTGTGTCAATTGACCTTAACTCTCTACTTTTTAATAACACAATTACACATACTACTCAATGATTGTATAATTACAAATTGTATACAGTGCACTTATCGTTTTAAAATTTGAATCAGGCATTCAATAAGAACAATCTTCCCCCATTCACCACGCATTTTAATATCTAATATCACTTATTATTCTCTTATGAAGCCATGCCATGACCCCTGCTGTGCCATACTGCACTTGATACTCTCCCAAACCGATGCACTTGTCCGCAGCTGCGTCCGATTCCGACCCCGGAACCCAACATGTATAACCCGCACGTCTAATCGCAGAGGACTATGAATATTAAGAGGTGCAAGTGTCTAAGTGGAGGGAGACACGATTGTGTCAAGGATACTTTGTTGAAATGAAATGCTAAATTGAATTATTGGTGTTAGTTACTCAGGGATACAAGTGTGACATAACAAAATTTCGATATTTGTCTTAAAAACAATATATACAGGAAGTTTTTAATTTTTTTTACAGCCTTGTACATAGTAAAGGAAGTATTGTAATCGCGAAAAAATTCAACGGAAATATCCATTTTGACCATCTCTGAATCCATTTTGACTAATTTCGTCTTGACTTCTGTGAGTACGTATCTCACATAACTGAAAAACGGTAAACCATAGAAAGTAGAAATTTTGTATTTCGGACTGCTATAACATCTAGTTGTGCACCTCCTTTTTTGGTCAAAATAATTGTTCTGTTAACCATAGCATTCTGAAAGTAGCATTAATGAGAAAATTTCAAAAAATAATATTTATCAATAATGTCTTCATTTTCTGAAACCGATAAACTGTTGAACAAACCATGGATGTTATGAATCATAACAAGCCTTAGATGTCTTAAAATCCGAGCTCGTAGAGCGAGGATTTCAAACCGACATCTGCGGCAGTTAAGATATGCATAACATTCCTAGGTACAGTGCCGGATCAAGTCAGCGCGGGGCCCGTAGCAAATGTGAACAGGGGGCCCTTGAATTGCATTACGTATTATAATTTAAGATGTAAATAAAACAAAACATTTACAAAAGGATTTTCTTGATTTAATGTGGGCATATGTAGAAATTACACTCGACAAATCAATATTTTTAAGTAGATCATTTTCTATATTCATAATAGTGAGGTCATGCAAACGGTCTTGTCCCATCGTGTTCCTTAACACATTTTTAATTCTCTTTAATGTTGAGAAAGAACGTTCTCCGCTGCGGTTTGTGATCATCAAACTCAAATAAATAATAATTTTTTGATTTGTATTTTTTTGGGCACTGACGCGGGGCCCCCCAAAGGCGCAGGGCCCATAGCATTTGCTGCCTCCTGCTACATGGCTAATCCGGCACTGCCTAGGTATGTTAATAGCTATATTTATATATTTTTTGGTTTTTGTTATAAAGCTTGCTAAAAATAATAAAAAATAATGTTAATGTCAAATTACGTCAAATACGTGCAATTTTATAATTGGGTCTATACTTCATGTTGGTCTTGCGTACAATGAAGTCGTGTAGTGTCCACATCAGATTTTTTTAAAGTAAATTCAGTTTCATAAAATGTAAATTCTATTTCTGAAAAGTAGTACCAAGAAAATATATTTTTCGTACCTCCGTCCATTTTGACTAGTATTACAGAACTCAAAATCGTCCAGAAATGCGCTGTTGCTGACCTAGGCCGATAAAAGGAGTTGGCATTACTGTTCTGGTGATATGTCAATTTAAGATTATTTTCAACACAAGAATTAGCAAAATGTTTACAAATTTTAAGGCTAAATCTTTAATTGTTGTAACTTAAATAACTAAATTTTATCATAAGAATAATAATATGCTGTCATTATTTACATCTCGTATAGATTAAGTTCCAATCCATCTTTAGGACTAGTTTGTTTTGTAACTACAACTAACTTCACGTGAATAAAATTGAGTTTCCGCCATCTGTCATTAAAAATATATGGAAGTATATAAAATATGTATAACTAATGTTTGTATGTTATATTTTCAATAGATATAAAATAATTACGCATTTTAAGCTCAAGTGTAAGTAATTATAATTAAACTTGCAATGCAAAACCGATACAAATATATGTTCATTTTTTAGGTTATGTAACATAGAATAAAGTGTAGAGAAATATACAAAGAATTTATGGAGAAGTCGGTACAAAAAAATCTTGTGTGTCACACGCCCAGAAACTGTTTTGCGAGACCTCGTATTTGCAGGCCTCGCTTTCAGCTCGGCTTGTCAAAATAAACTCGGTCTCGCAAATGTTCAGTTTCTGGCCTAGTGATACAAATAACTATTTCCGATTCCCGATATCATAAGTATGCTATTAAGACATTGTATGTTTATTTATTCACAATAATGGGGTATTCCGGTGATATGGAAATAATGCAAAATAATAACGTTTTTCTATAGTTTACATCTTCATAAGGTAGGAAAATATAATAAAACATGTTTAATAAAAACTTTTAATTCATAATTTAATGTTAGAAAATTGGAATTTCTGCAGCTCTAGAAACGTCCTTGAAATTTGTGACGTGAAATTGATAATTTGTTGCTCATTTCATGGTAGATATTTACGTTTAGAATCATATATGGTGCCAGTAGTTAACACGCGCGTATATTTCTTGTTTGACATTTCGTTCACTTTATTTGCAGCAATTCTCGAACAAAACATAGCTTCGGCTTTTAACATTACGTATTTCTGCACTCACGTATTGTGAGTTATGGAGAAAATAATCATTTATGGCAGAATCCACACCAGGTGAATTACCATAATTAGCCTTTTTATAATCAGGTTCCATAATTATGAATATTACTCGTATTTTTATAACAAACAAACACAGGACAAACACTGTAATGTACGCTGCTACTGAAACCATGTGTAAAAAAGCAAATGGCTGTCATGAACATGTGGATTTAGACGCTGAAGTTTGTTGCAAATGTCACTATCGATTTGACGTAATAAGCGCGCCAATGATAAGAAAATTTGAATAGCAATGAAATTTTTAAAAATTCATATCTCACGTGATGTATACATTTTCTTACTCAAAATTAGATATTCAGAGTCCTACTGGTATGTACTAATGAAAAAAATTATTTTTAAAAAATGTCGGAATACCCCATTATAGTAGTATGCGAATTCCTAACCTTTTAGAGGTTGGAAAATACGTCTTTCCTAACTGTAATGACAATTTCTTAGCTGGGAAATGACTGATTACTCTTCCACCCCATGGGTTGTAAATGTTTAAGTAGGGTTGCAGACGAAACATATTATGAAATTTATTCTAATATTAACAAAAAGGATTTTCAAATGAATCATAGTCTTTGAAAATAATGTTTCAGGTTTTACAGATTTTGTTTATAACCCTGACTGACGTAGACTGTAAAGTCTTTTTGGGTATTGAAGCGAGGGTTCGGCGGCAATTAACCCCTGTGCTGTAATCGGCAGTCCTTGCCCTATGGCTAGCGATAGCGAATGCCGTATATTTGCTGTTGTATTTAAATGAGTTTAGCTCCGTACATCACTTCACTCCCGGCTGTTTGCTCACATGTTTGCGTCTCAAGTATTACACACTACACATCTCTCCTCTGCTTCTGTTGCTATTTGCCAAACAACTGATTTGTTTTTCATGTCCTCACACAAATGCGAGAGCTATTAATCCTTCAACAGTAAATACATCATGTCTAATTACTTTCCAATTCCCACACATATTGAACATATATTGTGACGAGTCATGTATGGAACATTGTAACTTCTATTCTATATGGAATTTCTTTGCGGGATATTCTACAACAATGGAGTCTAAGACAAAAATACATATAAGTAATATTAAAACTGGAACTAGCGCTAATTCGGATTAGATTATTAAATTTTCTACAGATTTGCATTCATACTTTTTCTACATATATTATGGATAAAATTATAAAATTATCTATATTTTAAATCCCGGATCCTCCGTTTTAAACAAACAAAACTCTTTGCTTACACAGTTCATATCTCAAATGTATGTAACTGACGAATAAATGTCACTGTCAAAGAACTAATCATTTCAAATTAATAATAACGTTTAAAAAAAAAAGTAAATAGAACAATAGGAAAGGATATCAATACAGTTTCCAGCATAAGTAAATATGTAGGTATGCATTTAGATTAATAAAAATTAACGATTCGCAAAAAAGTTTAAGCTAATCATTTTTGGATTAGTGAATTCTATACTATCCCAGTATTTAAAATTTAATCTTCATTTTGTTGTCAAAAAAGGTAGTTACTTGGATTAGATTAGACTATATTTTAAGAAATAAACTGCCAAATTAGAGTAAAATTCGTTAATTCAAAAATAAGAATTAGCTTAATCTTTTTTGTGATTCAGGCTGTAAATGGCGAAAGGTATTGTGTTGGCCACACCAGATTTTTACCTCCCGCTACCCTTGGTATTGCCTGTGTATATGTGTGTATATGTGTATGGATCCTCCACTCTCAACTCAAATACTATCATTCAGAAAATTTTGAAACCTTGTATATCAAACTGTTTCTGTATTGGAAAGAGCCCATTAGATTTTGGTGAAAATCGGATAACCGGAAATGGCACTTTACTAGAAGCTAAAAATAGTTTTTCTACGAAAAATACCTTTAAATGTTATTTTTTCGAGATTAATGTTATTATAAAAATTAAAGATTATTAAATTTTCTATAGATTTGCATTAATACTTTTTCTATATATTTTATGGATAAATATATAAAATTATCTATAATTTAAATCCCAGAGACTACGCTTTAAACAAACAAAACTCAGTTATTCAAATGTATGTAACTGAAAGATAAATGTCACTATCAAATAACTAATCATTTCAAAATAATATTAGTAACGTTTTAAAAAGAAAAAATTAAATAGAACAATAGAAAAGGAATTCAATACAGTTTCCAGCATAAGTAAATATGTAGGTATGTATTTAGATTAATAAAAATTAACGATTCACAAAAATGTTTAAGCTAATCGTCATTTTTGAATTAATGAATTCTATTCTATGCCGGTATTTACAATTTAATCTTCATTTTATTATAGCTCCGATGGTGCAATGGTTAGAGCAACGCCTCATGTTATGAGAGCCCTCGGGGCTCTAGGTTTGAATCCCACTAAGGCATAGATGTGTGTGAATGTGAACCCACTCTGTAATTGGGATGTAATCCTGTTGAGGGGTTTAAAAAAAGGCAGTTACTTGGATTAGATTAGATTATATTTTAAGAAATAAACTGTCAAAATTAGAGTCAAATTCGCTAATCCTAAAATAAGAATTAATTTAATCTTTTTTGTGACTCGGGCTGTAAATGGCAGGAGGTATTGTGTTGACCACACCAGATTTTTTATCTCTCGCTAAGAGAGGTATTGTATTCATGCTAAAAATCGCATGTCCAGATTTTAGTGAATAAGCACGTTTTAAGGTCCCTAGAATCCGATTATAACATTTTTACGATGATGTCCGTATGTGTGTGTGGATGTGTTGATGTTGGATCCATGATTTCTCAAATACTATAAGACTTAAGACATTTTTAACTACGGATTCCTCAATCTAACAATAATGGGAAGAGTCGAGTCAGTTTTGGTAACAATTGGACAACCGGAAGTAGTAGTTACAAGAAAAAAATCATCTAAATATTATTTATCGAAAATTTATGTAAATACTTATATTAAAGAACGTTAAATTCTTTATTCGATAAATATAAATTCATTATTATATCTTCTATAGAATTAGAGATAAAGAAATGCATATTTATTAATTTGATGTTAAAATTCTTAGATCAAACTACTTCAAGACAAGAAATTCAAATGTTTGTAATTCACACAAAAATGTCACTGTCAAAAATATTTGTATGCCACTGTCAAAAATATTTGTACATCATTATGAAGATTATGAAAATAAATAAAAAATCAACAACGCAAAAGAATATACCTAAAAAAGAATATAAAAGGAATATGCGAAAAAATGACGAATAAAAGAAAAAGAAAAGGAAAGAAGAAAAAAAAATTCAGGATATCGAATATAAAGAAAATGTATGTATTGTACATAATTTATATTTAAATAATTATTTTGTAGTGAGACATGAATATGTGTATTTGTATTTTAAAATATTTTTCGTTTTATGGGGACAACCAGAGGTAGGATTCTGTAACTCGTCCGTTATCAAAAGGTACCGTTATCACTATAACAACTTATTTTTTATAAGATGATTGGCATACTTACGTCATAGTTTTCAAATAAAATGTCATTTTCTATGTAACCATACCAGTACCGTTTGATAACGGACGAGTTACAGAATCCTACCCCAGGTAAAATATCTGGCGAGAGGTTATGTGCTGGCCACATCAGATTTTTATTATTGCGAATATCTTCAAGTGTGAAATAATGTTGAATTTTGGTATGCACCTCTTTAGGGCACTTATTTATGTAATTTCGAATGACAATACTCAAATTTTTTAATTACTGTTGGATTTCGAATTACAATTGCAAAGTTTTAATTTCACCAAAAATTAGCACACCTGTAATTCCATATGCTAATACATATGCATATTATTATAGCAGCTATAATATCGGTACTATATTGTTACGTTTTAACTAACAGTTAACAAATAGTTTAACTAGAGTTGAAAACACCGGACATTAACGTTGTAAAAAAAATTTGGTAAACATTTGACTGCCAATCTGCAATCTGGGGTAAGTATTCGTTGGGGCGGTGTCCCGCTGATAATCCGCCCCACATATGCGATGTGGGAAGTGGGATGTATATTTGTCCGGGTTGGACTAATCTCAAACACCACAGGAAGCCGCACACGTGTGCATGGTCTTTGGTCCAACGCAAATCTCTACTATTGTTTCTTTATGTGTTTTATTTCTCTATGCCAATAGATACAGTTAACCCTACTTGGATAAGATTGAGAATATTAAAAATAGTCAGTGATGTAACAGGAGGGAGGTGCAGAAGAAGAAGAAGCTGATCTTGTGCGCTTATTTATTTTCCAACAGTAACACTCTTTAGTCTGACTGGTGGACGCTTGGATAATTATATACCTACATAATTACTGTTTTTTTATTCGAGGTTGGCCAAATATCAAATCCATTTCTTCATGAAGGCCATATCACACTACAATCATATCTCTGACTCTTTTTCGCTGACTTATTTCGTATGACAAACTCGATCTATCACACAGCAAGTTCGAACAACCGTTTTCTCTGACTTCTAGTGGATTTTCATAATTAAAGTTGGTTATGGTATAGTTTTTTTAATGATAATATATTTCAAATTTGTTTGACATATTATTACCTCCCGTTATACCGTAAGTAAGAGAGGTAATGTTACCGGTCCAAAAATTCGATGATGAGTTTTCAGTTAATAAGCACGAATTAGGGTCCCCACAACTCGTTTTTACTATTTTTCCGATGATGTGTGTGTGTGCGTGTGCGTGTGCGTGTGCGTGTGCGTGTGCGTGTGCGTGTGCGTGTGCGTGTGCGTGTGCGTGTGCGTGTGCGTGTGCGTGTGCGTGTGTGTGTGCGTGTGCGTGTGCCTGTGTGTGTGTGTGCGTGCGTGCGTGCGTTCGTGCGTGCGTGCGTTCGTGCGTGCGTGCGTGCGCGACCGCGTGCGCGTGCGCGTGCGCGTGCGTGTGCGTGTACGTGTGCGTGTGCGTGTGCGTGTGCGTGTGCGTGTGCGTGTGCGTGTGCGTGTGCGTGTGCGTGTGCGTGTGCGTGTGCGTGTGCGTGTGCGTGTGCGTGTGCGTGTGTGTGTGCGTGTGCGTGTGTGTGTGTGTGTGCGTGCGTGCGTGGGCGCGCGTGCGTTCGTGCATGCGTGCGTGCGTACGTGCGTGCGTGCGTGCGTGCGTACGTGCGTGCGTGCGTGCGTGCGTGCGTGCGTGCGTGCGTGCGTGCGTGCGTGCGTGCGTGCGTGCGTGCGTGCGTGCGTGCGTGCGTGTGTATGCGCGTGTGTGTGTGTGTGTGTTCGTGTGTGTGTGTGACGATTTTTTCGTTCACGATAACTCTTATAACGAACTTCCAAATATTTCTATTTTAAGCTTTCTGCATTCATATAAAGAGTTGATTAGATTTAGGGCAAAATTGTATAACCGGAAGTGATACTTTACATGAAGCCCATAACAGTTTTTAATGAAAAACTATATTAAAATATAGGTAATCAAAAACTTTTCGATTTTAGTATTTAAGAGTTTTATATCAAGAGAAAAAACTTATTAGATTTTGCCTAAAATTAATAAACCAGAAGTGATACTTTACTTTAAGCTGTGAGCAGATTTTCGTGAAAAATATAATATGATAAATTCCAAAACTTGTCAAATTTAGTATTTAACAGGAATAACATAATAAAATATAATCTAAAATTTGGTATTACAGACTTTTCTATTTATTGGTACAACAAATTAGATTTTGTTTACAAACGATCAACCGGAAATGATACTTTACTTAAAGCTCATTGCTAGTTCAAACATGGAATTGACGGGAGGTCATGTGTTGGCCACATCAGATTTTTTCAAATAAATGAATGAAAACGATGGAAAATAATCCAATTTGTAGACTGAGACAAGATAATAATTTTATGCGCATCAAACAAAAAATGTCAAATTTAGACGTTTTCTGCAGTTATATTTTATACCGTAAAGTTGCTTTCAGAGGTAGTTGCGCATGCGCAGTAGAGAAATCAGCGATAAATAGTCAGAGGAAATGAAATCGATTCCATTTCATCTGACAGCAGGATCTATGACTTCTTTGTAGCTATCACACTAATGTAAGTCAGCGATATGAGCTGAAGTCATAGATAATGCGTGACAAGTCAGAGATACTACTTCTAGTGTGATAAGGCCTTCACAATGATTCTGGATCAGATTAAAATTCCAAATCATTCATTATGTTTACTTATGAAAGCAGATAAACAATCACAGATAAGAAATGTGACTTGTCATTTTCTTCACAAAATGTTTATTTTTACAAAATGTACATTTCGGCTACACTGTAGCCATTATGAGTTGTACAGTAATCTTAAAATTAAAAACAGCCAGTACTTATACAAAAGAAACCCATTGGTTGATACCTCCCCCAATCAAGTACCGCTATAATCTTAGGAATACCGTTTCTTTTGTATAAATACTGACTGTTTTTAATTTTAAGATTACTGTACAACTGACGAATGCTACAGTGTAGCCGAAATGTACATTTTGTAAAAATAAATATTTTGTGAAGAAAAGGACAAGTCACATTACATTTCTTATCTGATAATTCCTTCACGATAACTCAACGCGCACGTGCTGACAATTAGTACATAGCACAGACCAGTGGATGGATCTGACAGTCCGCGGATGCGTTCATGTATGCGTCCGAAGTCTGTATAGGAACAAACATATCAACAGTCCGATGGATTGTACAACAATCGGTTGGAATGATATTTTTAAAATGCGCATGCGTCTGACATGCATATGAAAGTCCGGGCTGGCTGTAGGAACAAACCTTATATTTTATATTTTATTTCTGCGTTCTTTAAAATGCTGCTCAATCTTGCAAGCCTCGTCACGAAATATTTCACTTCATGTCATAATGCTTGAGTTTACACTCTTGTTGCGTTAATAACTATTGTATATCCTCTTGTGTTGCAATGAATTTCTTTCTACCCTACTTTTTATTGGTTTTGTACAATAAAATATTGAAATGTGGTACTTCTTTATGGCTCAAATGGTATTTTCAAGAAGATAATAAATTATAATCATTACTTATGATATTTAATTCATAGTGAATATTATACCATCTACGCCACTATAAAAGATGATGACGCAGCATTAAGAACTAATAAATTCCGGCTGAGTTTAAATATTTGTATTGAGTTAATAATACTGCATTGGTGATTTGGTCACCCCACATTCGCATTTAATTTGCACGTAGCAGCCGAGATAATCCCGGATGAATTATTAGACTGATGGCCCGAGATGGGAGCGAAGAGGAACAGAACAAAGCCAACGGCTTAGCGAGCGCAGTGTCACTTTTGCATTCCACAGACACATGGCATCAAGTATATGACTTTCATCATGCAGAGGATCAGACACTTGGGTTGTACACTGTACAGAGTACAAATTAAATGATATCTGCATTGCAGGGTGAATCAGTAGGCGCAGGAGAGAAACTTAACTTTTAATATGCGATGTCATTTCGATGAAATAGAGGGTTGTTCTATAAAAGTACTATCTATAAGACATAAGACTGTTCGTATGTATGGTTCTACCCGCACGAATTTGTAACTTCTGTGAGAAATATGTTCGTTTGATTGTGTACTCTAAGTTGTCAGCACTGTGACCGTTTGTGTTTTGCATTAACTCGTCAAAACTGTATAGTCTGGCTAGCGAATGAAAGTTGACGTTTAAATTATTTAATAGATGTGATTTCTTTTAAAAACTTTTCCCTATATTTGATTTGAAAGGAAACTGACCCTTATGTATTCCGTTACAGAAGTTTAGAATTGTACCCAATATCACTGGAATATTAGGACGCATTTAAAATGATCTTAGCAACAGGATTCTGGGATGTATTTAAAAAATTTAATACCGAAAATTATGATTCGTTCGTCTCAGGTGTATGCAACCCTTGAGTCGGAATTGCTATTAGAGGAAATTCAAAATAATCCTATTTCATAGAATTGCCAAACTAAATAGTTTAAAGATCAAAATATTTTGTTATAATCAACATAACGAAAAATGTTTAAAATATTTTAAACGCACCCCTGTTTTGATATTCAGTTACTCTAGTCGGCCATCTATTTTCAGCCAGACATAGTATAGTAGGATAATTGATTCAGTCGCTTCCAGCAATACAACAATAAATATCGTAATCATAAGAAAGCGGCATATTGTATTATTATAACATTAGATACCAACGAGCTATTACTTGACCCGCTCTGTTGAAATAAAGACATGCATTGCTTGTAGTGCTGTCAAGAACCAGAAAAATTTAGAACCGGGTACCCGGTTCCAAAACAGTCCGGGTACCCGCACCCGGTTCTTGGAACTGATCTTCGGTTCCGAGTAATGGAACCGATTTTCGATTCCGGTTCCCGGTAATGGAACCGATCTTCAGTTCCGGGTCCGGGTAATGCAACCGATCTTCGGTTCCGGTTCTAAGTAGTGGAACCGATCTTCTGTTCCGGTTCTGGGTAGTGAAACCGATCTTCGGTTCCGAGTAGTGGAATCGATCTTCGGTTCCAATTTCGAGTAGTAAATTCGAACTTCGGATCCGAGTTATGGAATATTCAATTATATTTTTAAATTAGCCCACCATTCTTGAGAAACATACATATTTTCTGTTTTATTTGAGAAATATTATTGAACGATATTAAAAAAAATTATGTAATTTAGTTGAAAATATCTGTAATGATGTGTAAATATTATTACACCAAAAGCAAGAGGATGCTAAAAATGTATCCGCATAATATAGTAAATAATTGCAGATTTCAGTTCCGTATTATATTTTCAATTTTCATTCAATATGGTTTCAATAACTTGACCTTGAGTCATATTTTGAGGTAACGGTACCTATACGTAATGCCAATAGCGACCATAATATTTAAGGGACAAAGCAAGGGATATTTCCAAGAATTTCACTTACCTACTTATACATTCTGTTCTAATCTTTACATTTGATCTCTCAATTATGTAGGTAATATAAATGAATATTTCTTATTTCCTGGGTTCATAACACTATTTAATAAATTACGGAGTGAAAATAGCGTGCCTCACAATTTGTCAAAAAAAATTGTTTATTATTTTAAAATACCCACTTGAATTAACTTTAAGATTAAAAGAAACCGAAAGGGGCTACAAAGCACAAATCCTATAGAAATTTAAACAAAGGCGCCGGTTGGGCAGTCGGGGGGAAAAGTACCGATGTGATTCGATTCCAGAACCAAGAACCGGGTAGTTTAGGCCTCGGAACCGAGAACCGGGTAATTACACATTAAAATAACCGGGTACCCGGGTAATTTTGGGACCGGAACCGGTTCCCACCACTACTTGAAATATTAAGGGTTCGCTACCTAGTGTGAGTTCAAATGTTCAAAACTATGCCCTATTCCCTACAATACTGAATGGCTTAAATGGTACAAAGTATATATTCTTGCCAACCTGTACAGGGATTATTGAAATTATACATGTACATTTTTACTAGTTTCAAGACGTCTAAAAATTTAAATGACCAAATTATCGTATCAGATAAATAATAAAATTGTTTTCCAAAACTCAATCACACTGTACATATTATCTCTGTATGTAGACATATTGTTTGGGTTATCATCCCTATGATCAGTGGTGAAGTGATAGTCCCCATCCACTTGTACCGGGTGTCGCACGAGGCGTTGCGTTGAGGGTTGTACTTGTACGCCCCCTGAGATTCGCGATGGTAATATTGCACTCACTAGATGACTGCTGACACGTGTCTAAACAGAAAACGTGTTATGTAAAACACCAACTCTTTTCTTTATTGTTGTGAGCTGATATAGATGTTCAGTAAAGACATTTATTTAATTCATATAAAAATGGTCGGTTCTCAAGCGTCGTTTGCTATTTTCATGTGTGAGTGAAACGAAGTAACGTATATCCCAAAAGTTTCGTCACAAATTTGTTTAAAACATTTTAAACAGTAATAATGGTTTTACGGCAATTTTTCAGAACAGATATAATTAACAGCTTTATAAACAACAAATTTTTTATTTTAAATTAAATGTAAAGGTCCATAGTCTTTAACAATACGCAGTCTTCTGGAAACATCTCGCATCAAGCCTTGGACCGTTGTAACATCAATCTCTCGAATTTTTCTAAAAATCCGCCGTCTTAATTGTTGCTCGTTTTCGGCTTCCCAACCTCCATCATACACTTGTCGAGACAAAATGGCCCAGAAATCTTCAATTGGCCGAGCCTGTGGTAAATTTGGGGGGGTTGTCGTTTTTTGGCACAAAAGGTATGTTGTGAGCATTCAGCCAATTTTGTGTTTCGCGTGCATAATGGCAGGAAGCCAAGTCCGGCCAAATCATAATGGGTCGAATTCAGCACTCTTCTTTAACTAAAGAAGCTTATCTAAAAATAACAAAATAAAGAGAGACATATGCATCGATGAATTAATAAGAAAAAGATACAAGTTGTTTCCATAGATACTAAAGACGGTCACTACACTAGTGAAGAGTGCTGAATTCGACACATCATCTTGAGCATGATTCTGGTGGATAAAATTAATCAATTTTGTTAAGTAATTGTTAATATAACTTTGACTGTCCACAGCTTCGCCTTTAACTCGCCCTATATAAGGTCTGGAAATCCCACCAATTGATATCGCGCACCAAACTAAAACTTTATCAGAAAATTTGGCCTTTGGCTTGTATTTTATATCGTCTGGACATTCTTCTACATTGTCCGTGTAAAAACCGTCGTTTCTTCTAATTTCGGAATTACTTAGAGTAAACTACTTTTCATCATCTATGACGATGACTTTATTATTTGCAAAATGAGTGCGCCTTAAAGCACGGCAACATCTTGATATTCTAGCTAACTGATTTGGCGCATATTTAGGACATTTTGCGATATTCTATACCTTCTCTCTTCAGTTCCCTGGGTATTATATTCTTGGAAACACTGTAACGCCGTGAAAGTCTTCTCAATGACTGTCCAATTTTATTCTTGGCACTTTCGACTAACTGGTTTGCTCTATGTTCAGTTAACACTTTAGGTCTTCCACTTTTCAAAAGATTTACGCATGGTATACCTTGCTCACATTCTGCTATCGCACGATATATGGTTCTCCGCGACACATTTTGATTTTCAAAAAGTCGGACTATTTGAACCTTAGGCATCTGCCCAATTAAATTATAAACGCTTTCGATTTCGGTAACTGAACTGTCATTAAAATGACAAATCAACTTTTGTATGCAAAGCCAACCCGATATTTTGAATTTTTTTATTTTTTTCATAGAGTTGTATTTTGTGACAAAACTTTTGGGACATACGTTATGTTACATATTATTAGTAAAATTTTACTGTCGAATTTTTTGACCAAATATTCGGCCTAATTCACTAACATAGTCGTTAGGTAACAACTGAGATTTAAACAACGATGTTTAGCAACTCTTATAACAACTGTCATTTAATTGGTATTCAGTAAATACATAATTAACGACATTGTTAAAAATGGTCGTTGTGAACAATCGTTGTTAAATATAGCAGTGAAGTTATTAACAAGTGAGTGAAAAAGCATGTCGATTCTTAATATTTGTACATATTTCTACTGTATTGACAACGTAAAGTGACATATTTTGATTAGTTTGACGGGTTTGACGTTTGAGTTTTTAATGATGAGTGATAAGAAAATTCGGGGTGCAAGATGTTCCGGGGAACAATATTCTTCTCTAATGGTAGATTTCATGATGATTTTGAACTAATTAAATGACAAAGCTAGTTTTGCATTTTATTTCTGATAACTGCTAGTTGGACACTTTGCAAATCGTTGATTGACTTCACGGAAAATTCAAATCTGGCCCTGTAATCTTGTTATAAGATCTATAACCACGCGTAGAAATGAAGTGTTAGGAGAATCTGATGAAGTTCTGCAGTTAAGTTAGTATACATGTTTATTCAATTCATATGGTTGAATGCAACCGATTTCGAAGTTTTAAGAATCTCATCATGATCATCAGCGTCTAGAGGTTATAGTTTGGAATAAATGTAAATCTTTATTCTTGTAACATGAGACCTTCGAGTATATACTGACTCAGTATACTTGAAGCATATGAGACCATCCAATTCATGAATTAAAAAAATCTGATGTGGACACGACTTCCTTGTACGCAAGACCAATATGAAGTATAGACCCAATTATAAAATTGCACGTATTTGACGTAATTTGACATTAACATCTAGTTTTTATTTTTTTTGTTAATTTTTGTCCTAATCCATTACAAAAACCAAAAAGTATATAATTTTTAAATTTTCATATCTCGCTTATACAAAGGGCTAATTTAATAATACTTGATGTGCTAGACGCAGAATTTAATTCTCTAAAGCTCTTATTTGAAGCATTTATTTCTAAAATCAAAATGAAACTATTTTATTGAAGAAAAACTGTTAACAACTTCAGGTAATATATCAGTTCCGATTAGCCTGTTTTAACCAAAATTTGCTATGTTATTCCAGTTGACATAAAAGTCTTACATACCAAATTTAAAAAGTTTTGGATTATATTTTAAAATAGTTTTTCATTCAAATCAATTATAGGCTTCAAATAAAGTACCATTTCTGGAAATTATGTAATGACCAAAAAGGGAGGTGCACAATTACATGTTATAGCACTCCTAAATACTAAATTTCATTTTTCTACGGCTTATCGTTTTTGAATTATGCGAAATACGTACGTACGTACAGACGTCACGACGAAATTAGTCAAAATGGATTCAGGGATGGTCAAAATGGATATTTTCGTTGAAATCTGATAACCGAAATTTTTCGCGATTACAATACTTTTTTTATTTTGTACAAGGAAGTAAAAACACAAGCTTTCAAGAAAAACAATTTACCAACGCTTGTTCAATACTAACAACGGGAGAAATGCAGTTGCTAGATTAACAACTCGACGTAACGACTAGTTGTTAAATTTTAACAACTTGATGTAATACGGCTGGTTTATGATGGATTTAAATTATAAATATAGATTTACATTTGAAATTTACGATTTATCTTGCTGGTTTATAGTGAATTTAATGATATGAAATATGCCCATTCAACTTATATTGGGTCACGTGTTTTGACACAAATGGGATGACAGTTATATGATATTTATCATTTTTATCATAATCAATCTGTATTGTTCTACAGATAATATTAATTATATATCCATATTTTCAGAATCCATTTGTCAAATCAAAATTAAAATGTTTCAACTGTCACTTGAAACTGTCATTTTCCCCACCAAAAAATCATTGTTTGAAATACTGTGAAATTATTGCACGCATTTACAAATTTACATTTAGAATATAAAATATGGTGATATTTTAAAGGTAAATTCTAAATCATAAATTTCTTAAATTCATCATGAAGCAGTAAAGGCAGATATGTACAATTTATATTTATAAATTTAAATTCGTAAATCTAAATTTGTAAATTAAATCCATCATAACCCAGTTAATAGTGAATTGGGATTTTGAACTTAGCAACTGACATTCAGTTTAACAACTGAAAAAAGTTGTTAATTTTAACAACTTTGCTTAGAAAATTAATCCAATTGTATCCTTACCTATAAATAGGTGGACAGTAAAAGCCTTAAACATTTCAGTTGTCAACCTACAACTTTTAGAACACTTCTTGTATTAAAATTAGATTTTATCTTATGACTAAAGATATCATCCACCCTAAATTAACAATTTTATTCCTCTTCGTGCTGCCTCCTCGATTGCGAACGACTATAATTTTAATTGAACATTTAGCATCACCACCCTTCCCTAACGTAAAGTGTTGAAGGGATGTAGATTTCACGCCCTTGCAACCACTGCAACGCTGATTGCTGAAGCCACGTGTCTGCCACGAGCGCCACTGCGATAGATATTTGTTTATTGCTTACTTACAAACCAACGAGTACTTGTAAAACATTCATTACAAGCTTGACTACAGAGTGAAAAAGATTACAAGAGATAAGATCGGTGATAGAAAACGTTATATAAATATTTGAGAAGTGGTCGAGCATGTTACAACGCCAAAGCTGTAAATGTGAAATAGAACAAGAATATTGTAACGTGTATTTATTTGAAATTATTATTAATTAAAATAAATGTTTATTAAATGACAAATCATTATTAAAATTATGATATGATAAACAAATATTAAATACTAATTTAGACTAAGAATATAATTAATTATTTAAACACTAAGATTATTTATTTAAACAATTAACAAGACTATTTATTTTCACGGTATTTATATCACTATTATATATATATATATATATATATATATATATATATATATATATATCACATTTAACTATCCGACTTCCGACGTCCACAGCATCTATATATTCAACTGAGTTCCACAGCGTCTGTATACTCAACTGCCCGGACAGAATTCACCCCTTTAAACTCTCTTTCTGAACTGTCTTCAACTCTACCAATTGAATGACTTCCTGATTAACTGCTTTATACTGTACTAACAGAACTTTTCCACAGCGTCTGTATAGTCATCTGACTTTCACAGCGTCTCTATACTCAACTACCCGAGTTTACCTTCCCTCACGGATCTTCACTCGTCAGCTCATTTCCACTCTAATCTACTCTCTACTTACAGAACTCTTTTACAGCGTGTGTATACTCAACTGACTCCCACATCATCTGTATACTCAACTTCTTCCACAACCATATTTAAAAGTTAAAAAATAATACCTCCCGCCATTACCGCCCGAGTCACAAAAAATATTAAGCTAATCCTTATTTTTGGATTAGCGAATTTTACTCTAATTTTGGCAGTTTATTTTTTAAAATATAGTCTAATCTAATCCAAGTAACTACCTTTTTTGATAATAAAATGAAGATTAAATTTTAAATACCGGGATAAAATAGAATTCACTAATCCAAATATGAGAATTAGCTTAAACTTTTTTGCTAATCGTTAATTTTTATTAATCTAAATACCTACATACCTAAATATTTACATGTGCTGGAAACTAATGATTTTCTTTCTTATTGTTCTATTTGTTTTTTTTTTCTTTTTAAAACGTTACTATTATTATTATTATCCTGACCGACGCCAAATATTTCAAATTTTAAATGGCACAAAATTGACCCCTGTGGTGCGCTCTCCACGCCAGCAATGTTAATAGTTCTAGTTTAGGAATAATTTATTTGAATTTTCGCTTCATATTTAGAACGCAGGGGCTCCATTCCTCTTAAAACGTGGTCATTTACCAAAATCTCGATATGCGATCTTCCTTACCAAGGGTAGCGGGAGGTAAAAATCTGAAGTGGCCAACACGACACCTCCCGCTATTTAATTTTCATTAATTTTAATATACATACTAGAAACTATATTAAAATCCATTCCATATAACTATGGTTCTAGTTATTCCTATACCTCCCTTACCAAGGGTAGCGGGAGGTAAAAAAAGTGCGCACAAAAGTCCGTCTAGAAACCATTCCTTGACTGGACTATATTTGTAGAATATGTAGTTTCCAAAATAGTGTTGGAGAAAAGGATTTTTAGCTTCTACTTGTATATTCAAATTTAAACTTCTGCTGTCTCATAAAATGTAAACTTTGAAACATCCTGTAAAGTTTATTATATATATATATATATATATATATATATATATATATATATATATATATATATATATATACAGGGTGTAAATGAAATAAGTGCATTAAATTTAACCAGTAATGTAACTCGACGAGAGCAACAATATTTCTTAATAACTTTTTCTCGAAATCGCATATTTTTTTAGCATTTTTACAACGCCGTAAATTGACGAGTCGTTCCACGTATTTTTCTAATAATTGAATGCAGTAGCAATAGCTATGAAAAATTTTGTTTTAGCAATTGACAGTCTTGTCAGTTGTTGCAATTAAATTTTGACATTAGTAATAAACTTGTTTATCAGGTAAAATTCTGTCAAAATGCTTACGTTTACAAATAGCGAGTACACAGACATTGTAATTACTTACCTATGGTTTATTTATTTATTCGTATCTTTACTACATTTTAATTTGTGGTTGATATAAAGACAGTGTTATAGAGTTGCCAACGCATTTAGACGAAGCGTTTCCAAATCATACTGTTCCTAATATTCGCACATTTGTTAATCTTGTACATCTTTATCACAATACGAAGTGTCACATATGACTATTATAGATAAAGCAACAGTTGTATCCATATCATGTGCAAAAAGATCAATGTTTTCAGCAGACTTCGATTTTGGGAATGGCTCATAATGTTCATTAATGAGACTGAATTTACTTGGGAATGTGTATTTATTATGCACAATACACATTTCAACAGACGAAAATGCTGTAAAAAATTTCATTAAAAAATGTTTGGACGGAACAATAAATGGACGACTAATTATTGGTAGTCATGTACCTCGTTTAAATGGCCAAAGTTTGTACTTACATTTTTTGAATAACGTATTTAAACTATTATGATTTATCGACGATAAATAATCATCTCATAACCTAATAACTATGCTTTTGCTCTTCCTCCTTGTCTTCCTCTATTCACAGATGATTAAAAGCCTGGTTTAATACACAACTTTATAATTTTGTTATCCAAAATTTAAATTTCTTTATTTTAAAAATTGTACGATTACGAATTAATTAATAATAAATGTAATTTCCGTTAATTCGTTTATTAATTACTGTGACTGCAAGTGTAACCGATAACCGACAATTTTTGAGCTGTTTGTATCCCACTTGCATACGGCAGCAGCCATTTGTTCTCCATGGGCGGGTAACGAAATATGCAGCAAATCTTTAAAGAATTATAACTCAAAATCTAAAAGACTTAGAAAAAAATGTTATTAAGAAATATTGTTGCTCTCGTCGAGTTACATTACTGGTTAAATTTAATGCACTTATTTCATTTACACCCTGTATATAGGTATATATATATATATATATATATATATATATATATATATATATATATATATATATATATATATATATATATATATAACAAACAACACATTTACTATATAGAAAAATATTATTAATTTTCTTGTAATACACACAATATTTTGTTTCTCCTGCCATTTCTGTAAAGTGTCTGTTCTGTTGAAAGCAGATAGTTGTGTGTAAATAACTGGTAGGTTTAATATAGCGTTGTTGTGCTGTGCCAGTGCCAGTGTCGATGCCAGTGCCCTGGGATGAAAGAAGAAAAAGCGGCTATTGATTGCGCCCTTTATTGAGTGCGAGTGCTTTGCTTTGCCGACTGTCGACTGCGACTGCAGCCCAATATGTACTTTATTAGTTTCCTATTTCATTACACCTCTACACACGCGAAGCCTTTTTCGCCTCCATCACACTTTTTAATTTATTGCCCGCTCAACCATCAAACAGCAAGTGGAAGTGGACTGTCTTCTCCAGCAAAATCATAGTTGATATTATGATATTAAAACCTTGTCTTTTTCATAGTTTAGTTTTTAATTTATATTTGCTTTTAATTTTTACCTAAAGCAAAAAAAATCTGATGTGGCTAGAACAGGGATGGCGAACCAATGGCACGCGTGCCATTAATGGCACGCGACACAATATTTTAGGCACGTCACTGATCACAAAATTCATTATGATGCACTACGAAAAAAGTGTGATTTTTCAGAGAGATTTTCTCAGTTCAAAGAATTATCGGAAATACTCAAGTTTATTATGTACCCTGATGTGACGTCATTTGATAAACTGAATTTGTCCCAATTCGATTGGTTGGAAATTGAAGAATTTGAAATGCAGCTGATTTATTTCCAGTCTAGTTCAATATGGATTCAAAAATTTATTGAACAAAGGAAAGAGTTAGAATTAATTGAAACAGAAAGATTGACAAGTAATATAAGTGAAAATGCTAATAACAAAATTTTGGAAACATGGATTGCGTTACCAGACACAATTAATTGTTTGAAGAAGCTGGCTCATGCTATTTTAACAATATGTTCATCAACCTATGCCTGCGAGTCATTATTTTCAGAGATGAATAACATTAAAGACTCGGTTAGAAACCGTTTGACAGATGACTCCAGTTGAGCATGCATTCTGCTAAAAGTAACATCTTACAACCCTAACATATGTTATTTGTCATCTAATCTGCAACAAGAGACGTCACACTAATTTTACTTTAATTTAAATTACGCGTATAATTGAAACATTGAAAAATGTTCCTATTTTTTGTAGTAAATAAAGAGTTTTGAGTTGATAGTATTTATTATTATTATTTTCCCAATAATCACAAAGTCAAAATTATTTGATGGCACGTCTATGACTTCATTAAACATTTTTTTAGAAAAATGGCACGTTGATACGTAAAGGTTCGCCATCCCTGGGCTAGAACATGACCCCTCCTACCAATTGCATGTTTAAAATAGCTTCCGGTTGATCGTTTGTAAACAAATTCTATTTTATTATTCCAATAAATAGAAAAGTCTATAATACGGTTTATCATTTATAGTCAAAATATTATAATTTTTAATAACTTTTGTATTCGACAATTTGCATATTTCTTTTCTTTCAAAAAATATCACACTGAACTAATAAATAAAAATCTGGTGTGGCCAACACAATACCTCCCGCCAATTACAGCCCGAGTCACAAAAAAGATTAAGTTTTTTAAATTAGCGAATTTACTCTAATTTTCAGTTTATTTCTTAAAATATAGTCTAATCTAATCCAAGTAACTACCTTTTTTTTAAACCCCTCAACGGGATTAAATCCCAATTACAGAGTGGGTTCACATTCACACACATCCATGCCTTAGTGGGATTCGAACCCAGAGCCCCGAGGGCACTCATGACATGAGGCGTTTCTCTAACCATTGAGCCACCGGAACTATAATAAAATGAAGATTAAATTTTAAATACCGGGATAGAATATAATTCACTAATCCAAAAATGAGGACTAGCTTAAATATTTTTGTGAATCGTTAATTTTTATTAATCTAAATACATACCTACATATTTATTTATGGTGAAAACTGTATTGAATTCTTTTTCTATTGTTCATTTTTAAAGCGTTACTAATATTATTTTGAAATGATTAGTTATTTGACAGTGACATTTATCTGTCAGTTACATACGTTTGAATAACTGCATTTTGTTTGTTTAAAGCGTAGACTCTGGGATTTAAATTATAGATAATTTTATAAATTTATCCATAAAATATATAGAAAAAGTTTTAATGCAAATCTATAGAAATTTTAATATTCACTAATCTCAAAAAAAATAACATTTAAAGGTACTTTTCGAAGAAAAACTATTTTTACCAAAATCTAATGGGCTCTTTCCATTACAGAAAAAGTTCGAAATACAAGGTTTCAAAATTTTCTGAATGATAGTATTTGAGTTAGAGTGGAGGATCCACACACACATACATACACAGACATCATTGTAAAAATGTTAAAATTGGATTGTAGGGACCTTAAAACGTGGTCATTTACCAAAATCTCGATATGCGATTTTTAGCACGATTCCTATATACTATTATTCACGAAAGATGATTATTCAAGGTCATTTGTTCAAAGAAAGAATACACATCACTTTATAGCAGTACCTTAGAAACATTTTGAATTGGAAAGAGAAAGATTATTTAACCTATGTCTGTTTAATTTATGTGGTGTGACAGATATACGTAAATAGTGGCATTACTTTCTAACACACTGTATATAATAATGACATATGTCGTAGAATTGCAGATACCTAATTATCTACTACACTGCCCTCTGTGCTAATATTTACCCAGTGGCGTTGACGTTTAAATCTAATTATTATTCCTTGGTTTATAGTTAAGTCCATGTTTTAGTATTTTGCCAAAACATAAGTGAAGAACATAAATCTTTCAGAAAGGCATTATTTAGAAAGAAACATAATTTTCAAATGAATTACGCTTGTTTTTTCAATTAAAATGTGTCCATAAATATTTCATATTGTACGCCTATGCATACGAAATGCAATGAAGTTATCTGCAAGTAATATTATATCAGACGGCGCACAAATGACCTTGAATAGTCATCTTTCGTGAATAATAGTTTACCTCCCTTACCAAGGGTAGCGGGAGGTAAAAATACAGGATGTCTCAGGACGAGCTTACGCTATTGTCATTTTAATAACTATTCAATACCATTTTACGAAATTTGATATTTAGGGTTTTCCGACATGCCTTTTTCAGCTAACATATCATGATATGATAGAACCACCTTCCTTAATTATCAAGGGCTCAAATAACTTAGTGACTCTTTCTCGCCTCTCGCCCACTATAAAATACTTGATTTCACATGAAATTGATACGAAAGTAATGTAAAATTTCTGTGACATATGAAGTGTTTGAAGGCCCCTCCATACAGTTCCCTCACCTTTATTCTCGTTATTGGTGGCTGGCCATGACTACGGCTTTGTGTTTACGTGCGAGTGCTGGTAAAGAATGCGTGTAGTTGCGCGTGTGATGTGTCACGCATCACGTGCTGATGCTGCTTGTCTACCTGTGCTACACGCCTCATCACCGGAGATTATCTCCTCCTTCAGATTGCACTGCTTCAAACGGGATGGGGGATAAATGTTGTCGTCTATCTATTCTTTTCAAGTCAACTGTTGTTATACACAACAGTTGATGTGGCAGACGAAGATGGCTAATTGTAAATGATGTGAAATGATCACTGTCAAACATTGTAGCTACTTGTAGAACAATCAAGATTTTTACCTCCCGCTACCCTTGGTAAGGGAGGTATAGGGATCGTGCTAAAAATCGCATATCGAGATTTTGCTAAATAACCACGTTTTAAGGTCCCTACAATCCAATTTTAACACGATGATGTCTATGTGTATGTGTGTGTGTGTGTGTGTGTGTGTGTGTGTGTGTGTGTGTGTGTGTGTGTGTGTGTATGTGTGTGTGTGTGTATGTGTGTGTGGATCCTCCACTCTAACTCAAATACTATCATTCAGAAAATTATGAAACCTTGTATTTCGAACTTTTTCTGTACTGCAAAGAGCGCATTAGATTTTGGTGTAAATCGGATAACCGGAAATGGCACTTTACTAGAAGCTCAAAATAGTTTTTCTTTGAAAAATACCTTTTTCTACAGTCTATATACAAAGTAGCCATTTGCGCTCTCTTTTGTCAACGCAAAATGTCACTTTGCCGCTCTAGAGCGACAAAGTAGAAAAAACGCTCGCTCCTCAAATTTCTAACTATACAATGTTGAGAAATGTTACTTGGCTACATTCTTAATGGAAACGTTTAGTCATGAATTAATGACACTGTAGTTACACATTACCCACTTACATAACCAAACAAAATGCCGCACTGCTGTGAAAATAAAATAGGGCTTTCATTTACAAAAACGAAAGTATAAAATGCTTAGATTAGATTGAAGCAATAGCTCAAGAAGAATGGAAAATACCGATAAGTAAAAATAAATAAAAAATAAATTTTTGTTATGGTGGAGGACCCCATTGTGGCGACTGTAGAAAAAATCTTGTGTGTGTTTCGAGCGCAAATGGACATTGTCGATTTCGAGAGAATGCCTCGCTCCTGCGTCGCGCGGCAACAACCTCTCAATCGACAATGTCCCATTTTGCGCTCTTAATACACAAATAGCTATTAAATGTTATTTTTTCGACAATAATGTTATTTTAAAAATTAATATCTATCTATTTTATGGATAAATTTATAATATTATCTATAATTTAAATCCCAGACCTACGCTTTACACAAACAAAACTCCTTGGTTGCGCAGTTATTCAAATGTATGTAACTGCGACAGATAAATGTCACTGTCAAAGAACTAATCATTTCAAATTAATAATAGTAACGTTTTAAAAAGAAAAAAGTAAATAGAACAATAGGAAAGGAAATTAATACATTCGCAAAAAAGTTCAAGCTAATTCTCATTTTTGGATTAGTGAATTCTATTTTATCCCGGTATTTAAAATTTAATTTTCATTTTATTATCAAAAAAGGTAGTTACTTCGATTAGAGTAGACTAAATTTAAAGAAATAAACTGTCAAAATTAGAGTAAAACTCGCTAATCCAAAAATAAGGATTTTTTTTTTGACACTCGGGCGGTACATGGCGGGAGGTATTGTGTTGGCCACACCAATTTTTTGTTTAGATTTTGTTTTCAAGAGAAGATAATTTAGTTAGTTCCTATGAAAGTTAAAACTGTCAATAAAGGTTTTATGAGCATGATTATTTTGATACTTTTATTTGAGAGAGAAAACCAAACCACTTAATTTGTTGCTTTATAAGAAGATTTTTTTTCAAACGTCATAGAAATGGCATTTTTATGACTTGATTCACAAGGTAGAAATAAAATTGAAAAAAAATAATGTGTTCTTCGGAATAAAAGTGTCTTTGTGTGCCTCGCATGCAATTGTCCGACTCGACTTCCATATGCTCGCCACACAAAGTATCACTTTTACTCCTAATAACACAATATACTATTTTTATGATACATATTTTTAATTTTGTGACGACATTTTTCATTATTTGAACCGAAAAGATATGCAAAAAAATAAGTAAATGTAAATTTCTCGACAACCCGAGAAGATCCGAGAAATTACCCTCGAGAATTCTCGAGACCCGAGAAATTTATAAACTCGAGAAATCATGAACCCTTTGACTATACCTATATGATAAACCGGAAGTAGAACTTAATTTTGCAAAAACATAAGCGGAGAACAGAAATCTTTCAGAAAGACATTATTTAGAAACTAGAAAGAATAGTATATTGTGTTATTAGGAGTAAAAGTGATACTTTGTGTGGCGAGCATGGAAATTTGCACGACGAGAGAAGCGAATCGGACAATTACATGCCAGGCACACAAAGACACTTTTATTCCGAATGACACATTAAATTTTTTTTTCAAACGCACTACTTTTCTTTTTATTCGCCAATTCTATGTAGTTTCTATGGATATTTATTTTATTTCTACTCCGGCGGCGTAGAAATTTCTAGTGGCGTAGAAATGAAACTTCTACCTTGTGAATCAAGTCACAAAAAATGCTATTTCTACGACGTTTGAAAAAAAAAACATAATTTTCAAATGAATTACTCGTATTTTTTTAGTTAAAATGTGTCCATAAATATTTCATGTTGCACGCCTATGCATACTAAATGCAATGAAGTTATCTGCAAGTAATATTATATCAGACGGCTCACAAATGACCTTGAATAGTCATCTTTCGAGAATAATAGTTTATAATTTGAATTATATATTGATTATACCTATATGATAAACCGGAAGTGGTACTTAATTTGGAGATTGGAAAGAACAGATTTTCGAGGAAAAACAATAAAATATAATCTAAAATTTGGTATTACAGACTTTTATATTTATTAGAACAACAAATTAGATTTTGTTTGCAAACGATTAACTGGAAGTGATACTTTACTTAAAGCTCATTGCTATTTCAAATATGGAATTGACGGGAGATCATGTGTTGGCCACATCACATTTTTTAAAATTTGCATAGATGTGTAAATACTCATGAAAAATAACATACATAAATTTCATTAAAAACAGTCGTAAATAATGCTTCATTATATATTTATTGTGATATAGAACCACCTTAAAAACATACACATACATATGTCGATAGGATCTGTAACTCAAGTCATATTATGATTTGCAGTAGGTAGTTAATCTGCCATTTTCCAGTCCATGTATTTTAACCATGTGTGAAATTCAGCATCACATATGCTACATATGCTGCTAGGATCAGGCTTAGCTTCACTCAAGCTCTCCTGGCTTACTGCCTGCCGAGAGATTTCATGGGAGGCTGAAGACTATCTATAGCTACTGTATCATTCGAAGAGTTGTGAAGAATAAAATTATGGATATAGCGATAGCGGAGAGATTATCAGGGCAAATGTTTATACTGCATCAAAAAGCGGAAAATGTTTATGAAGCCGGTGTTACAGCGGATAAGTTATAGACTTTGTTGACGTGAAGCGAGCTTTCAACATCAAAGTAATGTGGCCGGCATTATTAAATACATTAAAACGGCTTCAACATTTCTCTAAAAATCTATTATCCAGTTCAGAATTATAGTCAGATGAGTTTGAAACTCAATAACTTGCTTAAAATAAATTCAAAAATTATGAAACACTTCATTGATGTCTCACATGAAAATGTATGAATGGAAAAAAATTAAATTTTAATACGTTGTAACCATAGGATTTGTGAATATTTTAAAGTTTTTTTTTGTCGATTTATTTATATTTTCATTTTAACAATTAAAATAGTAAAAGTGTTACATCTCAGCTTCTGTTAATAATTAAAAATTGAAATTGAAATGTTGATTCAAAATGCAGTTTTTATATAAAATATATTTATTATTCTCTAACAGTATTTTACAGCTATAAATTATTTATTTATTTATTTATTTTATTTAGAAAAACCAACAGCCTAAGCCAAACAGGTCCCCGCGAATTTACCAAAATGTATACAACACATGTATATGCATGAAAAACATAGTTATTTACAAAATATAAAGTTACAAGAATATAATACAGTTAAACATAAATATAAATGCATATAGAAGAAAGTATTTATCACAAATAAAGAAATATATAATATAATATATAATAAAGCTAAACGTGAGGTTCCGTTATGTAAACACTTAACATTTTTTAAAATGTGTAAGACTGACATTAAATATGTCAATGATAGTACAAAGATTATTGTGTGCAATAGTAATTCGATGCATTGGCGAATTTATATAACTATTTGTGGCACAATTTTCGACTTGAAACTTGATTTGAGATCTAGTACATCTGGACGATACAAAAATTTTTAAATATTGTAATAGCTCGCTGGTAATAATTTTATTGTGTATTATTTTGTATAAAAATATTTGATCATACATTTTTCTTCGCTTTACTAGAGATGTCATATTAAGAACTAATAATCTGCATGCATATGACTCATATGGAATCTGTAGCCTGTAATATAATATTCTTGTAATTTTTTTTTGAATTTTTTCTATTGTATTTATATTGAAATTGTAAAATGGGTTCCAAATAAGTGAATTGTATTCTAGATGTGATCTAACTAAGGTATTGTATAACAGATTGTATGATTTGATATGGGTGAAAGACTTTGTTGTTCTTATTATGAATCCCAGCATTTTTATAGATTTCTTGATTATAAAGTCAACATGTTCATTGAATAATAATTTATGATTAAATATTATTCCAAGATCTCGCACAGATGTTTTCGATTCTAATGATTCATTGTTAACAAAGTAATCGAAAATAATTTTACCATGGTTTCTAGTGAAGCTTACAGAATGACATTTTTTAACATTTAAGGAGAGATCATTTTCTTTACAATAGTTACAAATGTTGTTCAGATCTGATTGTAGTTTTCGGCAGTCCTCAAGATTGTCTATAGGCCTAAAGAACTTTAAGTCATCCGCGAATAAAAGGCATTTGCTATTTTGAAAACAATCAGATATGGAATTTACATATAGGTTAAAGAGTAAAGGGCCTTGCGGCACTCCCGAAGAAACATCTATTTCTCTAGAACAATGACCTCCCAATACAACAATTTGTGACCGATTTCTTAAATAAGAATCTATCCATCGTAATAAGGATCCATGGATACCACATTTACCTAATTTGTCGATTAATTTATCATGATTCACTCGATCAAACGCTTTGGTAAAGTCGGTGTATATAACATCTACTTGTTTCCGTTTATCCATATTTTCAGCTAAATACTGAGTAAAAGGAACCAAGTTTGTAGTTACTGACTTACCAGAACAAAACCCATGTTGTTCAGGTATAATAGTTGTCTCAATATCTGATTTAATATTTTTCACAATTAGTAATTATGTTGGAATCAATATATCCTATAGCAAAAATTTAAAATTTTGTTTCACCTAACCACGAATCTAAAATTATAAAGTTTTTGAATGAATGAACAGAATAACTTGGTGTTCATATAAATGATTCTACAGAAAGAAAAAGAGAAGTTTGGAAAATATTTAGATTCGTGCATAAAAACAGAAAAAGTTGGGATTGTGTTCAGGCTCATCACGGCAGATGCAGAGATGGTGGTAACACTGAAGTAACAAACAAAGGGAAGCGAGCTAAGCTGTTGCCAACATCAATTCTTCAACTCTTCTTTTAAAAATATAAAATATCGTACAAAGACGAAATTATACTTACGAGTAATTTCGTATTTATATAGCCTGACTGAAAAAAGGGACAAATGCCTCTTTCTTTATTTTTACTTTTAGACTTATCAAATGAGGCTAAAAAAGAACCTTTAAGACAAAGTGTACGCAACAATTTTTAGGCAACTATTAGAGGTGGGCGCGGGCCGTGATTTTGTCGGGTCACGATGGGTCACGACGTGATCCACGTGATCGTTAGTATAATTTAAATTTTGCGTCGTGATTGGACGTGAGCGTGAGGCACTAAAAAATTAATCGGGCGTGAGTACAAGTTTTCTTCTATTTTTACCTTCCGTCACCTTTAGGTAAGGAAGGTATTGTCTTTGGTCAAAAAATTCGGTGGTGAGTTTTTGATGAATAAGCACGTTTTAGGGTCCCTAGAATACGATTTTTCTATTTTTACGATGATGTCTGTATGTGTGTGTGTGTGTGTGTGTGTGTGTGTGTGTGTGTGTGTGTGTGTGTGTGTGTGTGTGTGTGTATGTGTGTATGTATGTATGTGTGTCTGTGTGTGTGTGTGTGTGTGTGTGTGTGTGTGTGTGTGTGTGTGTGTGTGTGTGTGTGTGTGTGTGTGTGTGTGTGTGTGTGTGTGTGTGTGTGTGTGTGTGTAACAAAATTTTCGTCTACGATAACTTCCATACCACAATTCTAAAAATTATAATTCTTTCGTATTTCTCTTCGTTACATCCATGTGAAGAGCTGATTAGATTTTGGTTAGAATTGGACAACCGGAAGTACCCTCATTTGAAGATTTTAACAGTTTTTCTTGAAAAAACTATGTTAAATATCATTTTTTCACATTTAATGTTTTTATAAATATTAAAGAATATTTTATTCTCTATACGATTTGACTGCATTTTATTCTTAATATTAAATGGATATAGAGTTAAAAAATTATAAAGAAATTAAATTTCATAAAGTAGCCATAGCTGTAGAAACAGCTACTATATTAAGAAAATTTTGATTGAAAGATGTCAGTGTCAAGTGAAATTGACATAGTGTGTTTGTCTTATAATTTTACTGAAAATATAGGATCTTTTGCTATAAATTATCTGTATGGAATTTGCATAAAATACATGCAACTGCCGGAAGGTAAAGTACAAGAAATATAATCTTTAGCAAGGAATTTTCTGTATGAAATTTGTACAAAATACATAGAACTGACGGAAGGTAATGTGCTGGCCACATCAGATTTTTTATTTAAAAAATGGGGTATGTGACCATATTCGAATTTTAATATATATGTCATAAAATATAAAAACAAACCACTATAGATTTTCATTATAATAATAAAAACGAAACATTTATTTGTAATAATCTTGTTATTGTTTGGAGAAGGGATATATGCCGTAAGTATGGTAGAATCGTGGACGAAGACAGGTAGACTGCGGAAAGGAAAGAGACAGTTATAAATCAGCCTATCAGCGCCGCGTTTATGTTATGGTAGGCGTGGCAGGGTGGGGCATGATCACATCTGGGTATAACTATCTCTTTCCCTCCCAGTCTAACCGTCTTTTTTCAAGCTTCTACCATTGATACGTCACAAATCCCTTCCCCAAATTTTTAATAATTATTTTCTCGTAAAGTACGAAAAATTAATCGATGTAAAAAAATACGGGTATTTTATTTTTTTGTCTAGTATCATATTATGTAAAAATAAAAATTTGGTCACATACCCCAATGTCAATTTTTTTGCATAAAAATAGTGTTATTGTTGTACCCAAAATTGTATACACAGTTGCTCCGATTTCACTAAAGATATACAAATCTTTAAGCCCGTTTGACATGATCATAATTTTGTTAACAAATTTGTTACCAAATTTAAAATGATATTTGTGAAGGAATAGAACAAACCTATTTATACATAAACCAATGAAACCAATCTGTTACTTATTACTTAACTTATTACCAATTTGTTAACAAATTTGATAACTACTTAAGACTGTGTTAAGCAGGCTTAAATGTACATAGAAACAATTACGTGACATGAACGTGACCCGCCGGGCGTGAGTGCCAAAATAAAATCGTGAGCGTGAGTGATCGTGAATCACACATAAAAAGTCGTTCGTGATTGGTCGTGATTACATTTTTAGTTCCGTGAGCGTGCGTGATCGTGAACAAAATGTTACTCACGCGCCCACCTCTAGTAACTATTACCACGTTATTAATTTTTATTTTAAAATATATTTCATATTTGATTGATTCATGTGACAAAACAATCTGCTTATTGTTAAAATATATTACAAATTAAAACCTAAAAATGGAGATAAAATAACTAAAATAATTAATCTTTTGAGCCGGCAAATTAGTTATAGCGATAGCAGTAAAGATTTTTCCAAAACTCCCCTTAAAATTTATAAAGCTGCATGTAATAAATACAACAATGAATTTATTTGCTATTTAAAAAAATGTTTGACAATAGGAAAGTTTTCGTATTTTTGATTTTTTTATATGTTTTTACTTTTATATTCTGTAAAATTTTAAAAAATACAAAAGATAAAAATCTTAAACTTTTGCAATAGTCTATGTGCCCAAAACGTACTTCATAGAAAGAGAAACAAAACACGGCTACCTATTTACGACAATTTAATTTCTGTGTTTATCGTATTTTTACCTCCCGCTACCCTTGGTAAGGGAGGTATAGGGATCGTGCTAAAAATCGCATATCGAGATTTTAGTAAATGAGCACGTTTTAAGGTCCCTAAAATCCAATTTTAACATTTTCACGATGATATCTGTGTGTATGTATGTGTGGATCCTCCATTCTAACTCAAATACTATCATTCAGAAAATTTTGAAACCTTGATGCAATTCGGATAACCGGAATTGGCACTTAACTAGAAGCTCATAATAGTTTTTCTTCGAAAAATACCTTTAAATATTATATTTTTGAGATCAATGTTTCTACAGATTTGCATTAATACTTTTTCTATATATTTTATGGATAAATTTATAAAATTATCTATAATTTAAATCCCGGAGCCTACGCTTGAAACAAACAAAACTCCTTGGTTGCGCAGTTTTTTAAATGTATGTAAATGACAGATAAATGTCACTGTCAAAGAACTAATCATTTGAAATTAATAATAGTAAGGTTTTAAAAAGAAAAGAGCAAATAGTACAATAGGAAAGAAAACAATAGAGTTTCCAGCATGTGTAAATATGTAGGTATGTATTTAGATTAATAAAAATTAACGATTCGCAAAATTTTCATTTTCGGATTAGTGAATTCTATTTTATCCCGGTATTTAAAATTTAATCTTAATTTTATTATCAAAAAAGGTAATTACTTGGATTAGATTAGACTATATTTTAAGAAATAAACTGCCAAAATTAGAGTAAAATTCGCTTATCCAAAAATAAGGATTAGCTTGATCATTTTTGTGACTCGAGCGTAAAATGGTGGGAGGTATTGTGTTGGCCACACCAGATTTTTTACCTCTCGCTAAGAGAGGTATTGTATTCATGCTAAAAATCGCATATCCAGATTTTAATGAATAAGCACGTTTTAAGGTCCCTAGAATCCGATTATAACATTTTTACGATGATGTCCGTATGTGTGTGTGGATGTGTGTGTGTGTGTGGATGTTGGATTTAGTATATCTCAAATACTATAAGACTTAAGACATTTCTAACTACGGATTCCTCAATCTAGCAATAATGGGAAGAGTCCAGTCAGTTTTGGTAACAATTGGACAACCGGAAGTAGTAGTTACAAGAAAAAAATCATCTAAATATTATTTATCGAAAATTTATGTAAATACTTATATTAAAGAACGTTAAATTCTTTATTCGATAAATATAAATTCATTATTATATCTTCTATAGATTTAGAGATAAAGAAAGGCATATAAAATAGTTTGATGTAAAAAATCTCAGATCAAACTACTACAAGGCAAGAAATTCAAATGTTTGTAAATGTCACTGTCAAAAATATATGTATGCCTCTGTCAAAAATATTTGTACATTATTATGAAGATTATGAAAATAAAAAAAAGTCAACAACGCAAAAGAATATATGTTAAAAAGAATATAAAAGGAATTTGCGAAAAAATGACGAATATAAAGAAAAAGAAAAGGAAAGTAGTAAAAGAAAATTTCAGGATATTGAATATAAAGAAAATGTATGTAGGTATTGTACATAATTTATTTTAAAATATCCCATAGATTTTGCAAATATATGTGAGAATTATTTTGTAGTGAGACATGAATATATGTATTTGTATTTAAAAATATTTTTCGTTTTATGCGTACAACCAGGTAAAATATCTGGCGAGAGGTTATGTGTTGGCCACATCAGATTTTTTGTTTTACGTTTACATATTTAAAATAAAATAATTTACGGGTGATTTAACTAACGATAAATTTAATAACGTTTATACAAAAATATACGCTATATTTTATTACTTTTATTGCATTAATAGTAATATTGTATGTATAGTATTGCAGTAATGTGGAAAAATCATTACATTTTAACATGACTATTTCACTCATAAATTTATAAGCCAATCCAAATACAGGATTCTACCTAGTTACCAAGTTTCATTTCGACAAAACAACGTCAGAAAAAATCGCACCCTTTAAGCCAATAAGATGTCGTATTTTTACAAGTAAGTGAGTTTTGACAGCGAAATTTTTTTGACGTTTTAGAAACATATTGTTTACATACCCGTCAAAGTGTGTAATATTTTCAGTGTTGTCAGTTTTTATCAAAAACGAGTCGATTGGGACAGGAATCTATTTAAAACGTTGAAAAAGCAAACTTAAATATCACACCTCAAAACACAATAACAGTTATAAAAATTTTGTCAAGAAAAAAAATATATTGTAACGTTTTTATTTATCTGGGTGAAGTGTAAATATTAGACAATTATTATTAATTAAAATAAAAGTTTATTATAACAATAAATAGATATTAAATATAATTAAAAGATGATAAATATAACAAACACTACGATTAAACAAATATTAAACACTAATTAAGACTAAGAATATTATAAAACACTTAAACACTAAGGCTCGTAGTATGATCACGGTTTTAACTAAAACACTGTTTTAAGAAATGTCAAATTTGATTATTTAATATCAATAATAAATTTTATTAAATTTATCATAATATGATTTTAAAGCAGAACATAGTTTGTATTCAAACAAATATTTTTTAAAAAATCGTTCTTTAAACATAAGGGCGAAATTAAATATTGAAATTTGAATTTGACATTTCTTAAAACAGTGTTTTAGTTAAAACCGTGATCATACTACGAGCCTAAGATTATTTATTTAAACAATATATAGATCACTTATTTATTTATACAACTGTATTTATTTATATTCACCATTTGTCTACTATCTGTTTATATCACCAACTGTTTAACACTCAACGCTTATTTATATCAGACTGTCCAGTGCCTTCGCTAACGGTGCTTATATACCCTAGCCGAAAGTTCCAGAACTCACTGGAACACTTCTAGATAAAACACAATAGGTTACATCAACCGCGTAATTAAGCAGGCTCGAACCAGTCGGTTGCGTCATCGCTAACAATAGACACTCGCTCGTCCCTGCGACAGCGGCGGTGACAGCTACGGGGTCAGAGGCGGTAACAGAGGCGGCGACGGCGGGTACTGCACATTACAATATAAATGATTACCTGGTTTTTATTTTGGAAATAGTCATCCGAATACCATTCGTGGTTAAATTTTATCCTGGAAAAATTTTCCGATTGCTTTACTCGAGCCTTTTGCTAATTTATCTCGTGACGTTGATCAAAAATCACTCGTTTGACAACTCGTGATTTTGTTGTCAATGCCACTCAATAAATTGCTAGGCAACCAGCTCTCGTAACAATCTGAAAATTTTCCGGCAAAAATTTATCACTTATGATATTATATATGACTAAACTCACCCATTGAGTTCGTAAAATAAAAGCGGCTGTAAAGTGGTCTTTGACAGATATCAAACTAAAAATGATACTTTACAGTTGCCAAGGGATACGTAAAACGTAAAACAACAATCTATGTAACACCTGCCTAAAAAAATATGTTAAAATAATTGTTTTGTTAAGTTGAGAAAGGATAAAAACAATAAATAAATAAATTGTATGGAAGTTCTATGATGATATAGGATAAGATAAAGGTATATGTAGTAGTGTTGAGATTATTTAGCCGTCGGCGACGGCATCTCAATATCCTGTCTGATTGCACACGGCACGGAGCGACTAGACTATTTATTGGAATCCTTCATATCGCATTGCAAAAATCAAACCCTCCACTTCTATCAACCTCCTTTGCGAACAGTACATCCCAAACGGTGGAACACCGACATCATAACTTGTTTTCTCTATCGGTAACCACCGATTCTCATAATATGGGTATTCATGATTTTTTAAATATGTTAAACATGTTAATCTTGATAAAACATTTAAACCTCTATTTTTTTATTTTTGTAACAAATGAATACTACCCGAGAAAAAAATAAAGTTATTAAAATATGTTTGTGGCATACGGCCCCAAAGGGTAGAGATACTACTTATCAACTGTTCGACAGAATTAGAATGATAAAGAAACTAAAGTGCAATACAAAATACAGTTATGTTATGAAATTAAAATCTTCTGATGTTACCAACGTAAAAAAAACGCTAGTTTTTAATATTTTGGACAATAAACCAAATTGATTTAATAAATTTAAGGAGAAGTCGGCACAAGCCTTAGCTTTGCAAGTTTCCATAGCCGCCGACTTTTAGATTTTCGTGTGGGGGCTAACAAGGGGCAACAGAAAATTTACCAACTAAAAACTATATCTTAAAATTGGAACATAAATAAAATTTTACAAAAGATGCGAATTTATCGTATGACTTAAAATCTGTACTTAATTTTTTTTAAATCGACTTTTTTAAATTTACGGCGAAACTCAACATAAGGCAGATAGAACATAAAGTTCAATTGTATGTATGTTGAAAATATATTCAGACTGATCAAAAATGCCTAAAGTGTACCGCTCCATACAATTTTGACATTTGCCGCTTAGATAGTATGACAACATTACTATTTCCATGGGCGTATCTTTCAAATTTGGAAGCAGTCATAAGAATAATCTCAAGAATCGTGTTCTTTATGATCACCCGAATGAAAATATGCTTCAAAAGGAAATCTGTCACGCTCTTCGTTAAAAGCATAATGAAATGAAATTAAAAATTTTTCAGGAAGGTATCCGAAATAAATATGAAATGAATCAACGTAGGGCAATGATATTAAACAAATATCATGCATCTGTCATCATCTGTGATATGTGGAATGTAGTTTTGATGAATATGGAATATTAGAATATAATTTTGACATTATTTTGGAACAAAAGTGATCACGTGACCTTCGACCATTTTTGATTACACATACAATTTTTGGGGTTTCGTGGCCGGGTGCCTGAGTGTCTGGTCGCGAATCTGGGGAACCGGGTTCGATCCCGACATTCCCGACCGACGCCAAATATTTCGAATTTTAAATGGCACAAAATTGACCCCTGTGGTGCATTCTCCACGCCAGCAATGAGTGCCCGTGAGGTGACGCCTGGTAAACTATTATTCATGAAAGATGACTATTCAAGGTAATTTGTGAGCCGTCTGATATAATATTACTTCCAGATAACTTCATTACATTTCATATGCATAGGCGTGGAACATGAAATATTTATGGACTCATTTTAACAAAAAATATTTTTTTTGAAACATATGTTTCTTTCTAAATAATGCCTTTCTGAAAGATTTATGTTCGTCACTTATGTTTTTGCAAAATACAAAAACAGACTTAACTTATAAACCAAAGAATAATAATTTGATTTAAACGTCAACGCCACTGGGTAAATATTAGCACAGAGGGCAGTGTAGTAGATAATTAGGCATCTGTAATTCTACGACATACGTCATTATTATTTATAGTGTGTTAAAAAGTAATGCCACTATTTACGTATATCTGTTACACCACATAAATTAAATAGACATAGGTCAAATAATCTTTCTCTTTCTAATACAAAATGTTGCTAAGCTACTGCTGTAAAGTGATGTGTATTCTTTCTTCGAACAAATGCCCTTGAATATTCATCTTTCGTGAATAATAGTTTAAACGCCCGCACGGTACAAATATGTCATCATCATTACCGATAGCTGTGTACAAAGCAGTTTGGCACACCCAGCAATGGGTAATATGCCGTGATGATGTATTTATATTTATTTATTTATTTAATACAATTTTGTATAAAATTTATTTCACAGGAGTCTACAAAATCTACCGTAATTTTCAATAAAATCTAATAATTTTATTATTAATTTCAGACAATACTGCATTTTAAATCTGGTAACACTCGTGCCAGTACTATTTATTAGTCCGCACGCGTTACTCACATACAGTACTTTAGTTAATACAATATGATAAGTTGAAAATTTTATAAAATAAATAATAAAATAGGTATACATTGTTACTTTGTATAAGTAATTAATGTATTAAAACTTCATACAGTCAAACTTCGATAACTCAAACCATGACTTGCCACAAAAAAAGTTCGAGTTATCAAGAGTTCGGGTTATTAAATAAAATGCATATGTATAAATATTATTTATATATGTATGTTTTTATTTGAGTAAAAATCACTTACCTTATGATATATATAGATTGATATGTGTATACAGATCAAAGTTATAAACATTATTTTAGTGTAAAAAAAGTCAGTTATTTGTGACTGACGAGAGAATTTTTTATTTTGATTTTCAATAAAAAAAAAGGTTCAATGTTATTTTAACCATTATACAGGGAATCGGTTGTGTTGATTGGTTTTTAAATACGAACACAAAACGCTCAACGAATTTTCAACCAACTCGTTTGAAGGTGGTTACTACAAATCATCCTCCATCATATCACTTTCGCAATATCTTCATCTGTGGGAAACTCCGAAGTAACAATATCATCATCCACATGTATAAAATCATTTAAGGTGGCACCTTCTGGTGTAATTTTGACATTTTTCCAAGCTTCATATTCCAATTGCAATTGAATTTCTTCCTCACGTTTTTCATTTATATGTCCACTTATGAAAATCAAAGGAATTTCATCCTCTTCGTCCCACTCAGAATACTGACCAAAGCCGGCTTTTTTAAAACAGTAGACACTGTACACTGCTACTTCTTTCTTTCGTGAACCACTTTCCACTTCTTTGATCTGTCTAAATTTTTCATCAATAGATAAAGTTTTTAAAGTACGTTTTAATGACATATCAGCAATGAAAATGTCTTAAACGTGATAAATCAAGTAGGCACAGTATTTTTTTTTCACTTAATAATAATTAACAAAGCATATGTTTGAACTTCAGTAGTACAGAAGCCGAACTGCCTCCATCATCATGTTATAAAAATACCTGTTACAAAATCACGTAATAGGGGATTTCCCTCAGAATTCGACTTACTGAAGCTGGCGCCAAATATTCTGTTCGAATTATAAAGATATTCGAGTAATCGAAGTTCGAGTTATCAAGCAAAAATTACCCATAATTCTCACTCTTGGCGCTATTGCCAACTAGTTTGATTCGAGTTATCCAAAATACGAGTTATCGAAGTTCGACTTACTGAAGTTCGACTGTATTTCAAAATGAGTGTACTTTTTGTTGGTACTGCAAAAAATTTGTGTGTGTGGGCAAAACCCCTTCCGATTTTTCCGTGTGGGGCTGAAGCCCCGAAGCCCCCACGTAGTCGGCGCCTATGCTCGTTTCACTCACACACGCAAAAGGGCGTGACTCTCGTATATAACATTTTGGCGAGCACTGTTTGTGAGGCGTACGGTGGGGTATTTTGCCGTGCTATCCCACTCGCTCGTTTACAAGACTCAAACATCGAAGATCCAATAACATAGTTTCACTAGACTTTACAAGATATTGCACATGTTCCCGGATGCTTTGTTCTCTATTAAATATTTGCATGCTCTCTACCACTACATCACTTTCATGTCTCTTCTCTTTCTACAACACACCAAAGCTACTAAACAAATATCAATTAACTACATCTATTACTAATATCTAAATATATTATATTTCTATATACGAATACCTATATATTTTACTTTTTGAAAACTATGATAATACATAGGATTGTTTTTGATTTTACAGATTTTTACCGTCCGTCACCTTTAGGTAAGGAAGGTATTGTCTTTGGTCAAAAAATTCGATGATGAGTTTTTAATGAACAAGCACATTTTAGGGTCCATAGAATATGATTTACTATTTTCACGATGATGTCTGTATATATGGATGTATGTATGTATCTGTGACGATTCTTTCGGATCGCATAACTCCAATACCACCTTTCCAAAAATTATAATTTTTGCGTATTCCTTTTCTTTACATCCATTTGAAGAGCTGATTAGATTTTGGTTACAATTGGTCGACCGGAAGTACTCTAATTTGAAGATTTTAACATTTTTTCTTGAAAAAACGCTGTTAAATATCATTTTTTCCAATTTAATGTTATTATAAATATTAAAGAAGATTTTATTCTCTGTACGATTTGATTACATTTTATACTTCATATTCATTGGATATAGAGTCAAAAAATATAAAGAAACTAAATTTCATATTCTATAACCAAGGAAACATCTACTATAGGGCGCGAGCAGACATGTGACTCGAGCGACCTTGACGTGCTAGGAATCAGCTGATTTGTGTGCGCTTGTCATTTTGACAAGAACAATGTCACTTTGACAAGATAAATATTTTGACATATTTTAATTTTGAACTGTTTAGAAGTTATTATTTTTAATTTCATGTGTTTTACTGTCTGAAAATTATATATTAATAACATTTTAGCAGTTCAAAACCAAAATAAGTCAAAATATTGGTCTTGTCAAAGTGACACTGTTCTTGTCAAAACGACATGCGTACACAAATCAGCTGATTCCAAGTACGTCAAGGACGCCCGAGTCACGTGTCTGCTCGCGCCCTATATTAAAAAAATTCTGATTGACATACGTCAGTGTCAAGTGCAAATGACAGTATGTGTTATAATTTTACTGGAAATATATAGAATTTTACAAGAAACTTTCTGTATGGAATTTGTACAAAATACATAGAACTGACTGAAGGTAATGTACTGGAAATATGGAATCTTTTGCAAGAAACTTTCTGTGTGGAATTTGTACAAAATACATAGAAATGACGGAAGGTATTTTGTTAAGACATCAGATTTTTTTATTATTCACATAAGAGTTTAACATGGAAAATCTAATTTTTGCAGACTGTTGCCTCCCGTTTTAAATCAAAATGATGGTTGTGGTTTCAATAGAAAGATAAAAATTTTCTGCGTCAAATCACACCAAATACATGAGAAATCAGTTTTTTGCAGGCTGTTAATTAAAATAATTATTAAATTTTTGAAGAAAAAGAAAAACAAATGTTTTGACATTTTATGTGTCAGAATTTGTTAGATATGATTTTTTACAAAAAGTAAATTAATTTTTATAATGACTATTTCACTCATAAATTTATAAGCCAATCCAAATTCAGGATTCTACCTATGCTCTGTTCCATTTAAGCCATTCAGTAGATGGCAGTGGCAACAGCGCAAATCTGAAGTAATCGAAATTACATTGGGTGAACTTGTCTCTTGTCTCTAATTTCAGCCAGTCAGAGACGTCAAAACTATTCCCTATGCTCCGCAATACTGAATGGATTAAATGCAACAAGGTATATAGTTACCAAGATTCATTTCGACAAACCACCGTCACAAAAAATTTGAGTGAAAAGTGAGTTTTGATAAGCGAATTTTTTTTTGACGTTTTAGAAACATATTGTTTACATACCTGTCAAAGTGTGTATATTTTTAGTGTTAACAGTTTTTATTAAAAACGAGTCGTTTCGGATAGGAATCTATTTAAAACGTTGAAAAAGATATAACACCTCAAAACACAATAAAATTAGAAGATATTTTGTGTTTATTTTTATTCTTCGAACCAGTTGCTATTTTGCGTTATTATAATATGATTAACATTTTTTTTATTTCACATCTAAAAAATGTACGGCGCACCAAAAAATGTTACGCACCGGGCCCCAGTCTGCCTCTCGGCGCTCCTGTTTATACATAATTTCTATTTTTTTCCATTTTCATGCAATATGATGTACGTACTCGTAGGTATAATAATTGTGTTTTATTGTAGTGTGCTTGTCACTTATGCTTGTAGTTTTGTGTTGGCGAGTGAAGTAATAAAGGCATCATATAGAGGAACAATGCGCCGAGAGTGGCGTGTTATAAGATTCCACGCAAACAGACACCAAGACAACACAACCCAACCTACAGGCACGGCCTAAGCCACAAATCCTTATCCTTTTATGAATATACGAGCATGTGCTACTAAGTACTAAGGTATTTTTTCTCGAAGTATAAAATGACACTTTTACTTCTAATGTTCTAAAAAAATTAAAACGTTATTTTATGACCAAGACAAATATCGTACGGACTATACTTATAGGGCGCGAGCAGACACGTGACTCGAGGGACCTTGACGTGCTTATAATCAGCTGATTTGTGTGCGCATGTCATTTTGACAAGAACATTGTCAATTTGACAAGACCAATGTTTTGACTTATTTTGATTTTGAATTGCTAAAATATTAATATTTTATAATTCTTAGGTAGTAAAATACATGAAATTAAAGTAATAACATTTTAGCAGTTAAAAATCAAAATAAGTCAAAACATTGGACTTGTCAACATGACATTGTTCTTGTCAACATGACATGCGCACACAAATCAGCTGATTCTAAGTACGTCAAGGTCCCTTGAGTCACGTGTCTGCTCGCGCCCTATATGTGCACACCGCACAAAAGTAGTCAGCGCCGACAGCGGACAAAAATGACAAAATGGTTACTCATTGAAATATAGCAAGGTTAGTTTTATGTAAGAATAATTTTGCAATTTCTATTTTATAAAATATTTGCAACATATGCGAATGATAGGATGTCAAATATTATGTGATACATTTGGGGATGTAATAATTCTCACAAAATTATCGATTTTATAAATTTCCTAGAAGATTATATGAGGAACAGATGTTTTCGAAAATAACTTTTTCTTCTACTAATATGAAAAATTCTTTTAGGTATACATATTTTCTTATTGTAAAATATACTTATCGTATGAATAAAATTCCAACAATGGTCGTCTGATTGCAATAATGAATTATATAAAAATGTGTTTCTTAAGTTCATATTTGAACAATTTATAATACAAGCAGGGGTGCGCACAGTGGGGTGGTCCAGTAGGTCCGGACCGCCCCTAAAATTGACAACTATTATATAAAAACAACAAATACACATGGAAAACTGCTAAGCAAATGATAAATAATTAATAAAAAATCACGAAAACCTACGTTACTCCTCATCACTAATTAGACCGCAGTCTCGAATTTGACATAATTCGTCTAGTTATTATAGATTTTGTACATGTAATGTTAATGTTAAAGATAGAAATTCACATGGTTCGTATTTTTCGTGTATTTTCTTTTCCGAGCTTGTGACACTGATTCCACTTAGAACCTGGTATATTTTTAATGAAGAATCTTCTTCATTTATTGCGAATATAAAAGAAAGGTGCTAACATCAAACACTGATATCATATCGTGATATGTAGAAATTTTCTTCTTTCTATTCATTCCAGTTTTCCAACTTTTTAATCTCAATTTCCATGTATTGTGCATCTTGTAACATTTAACTAATATTGTAAATTATAATATAAATTTAAATATGATAAAATGATTTACACAAATCACACATATTATGAGAAAAATTATATTTTCTGCCACAGTACCTTCGCTGGTATTTTGACTTTTTTGATTGTCACCACATATATAGCAAAAATTAGGTAGTTTTTAATTTTTGCCGGACTTTTCAAATCACCTTCACCCTCGTAGATCCACTTGGTACTAAATTCGGCCGTTGGACAAGTGGGATGGATCTGTAAAGTATACGACACCGTTTTATACAATTGTTACTTGTTAGATTTTAGATTATATTTATACAGCAGAAATATCAGTTGCCAACAAACTGCATGTAAAGATTAGTATGTTTGTAAACGAGTGGTTTGTATTGAATCCAATCCAATCCTGTATAGTGTTGAGTATTGACCGGGGTGGCATGGCATGGCATTCATTTCATTTCATTGAACGGTATGCAAAGGGCAGCGAGCGGTGTAGACAGGCAGGAGACACAGAGGCGCGAGGATAAATCTTATTACAGGCGAATGCGACGCAGTCAACACAGGCATGCGGCAAGCGGCATTCGCGAACCGAACCAAGCAAGCGGCCATGCTTAAATTAAATATTGCGGCTTCCACACCGATGCCAACAACAGTTGTATGTTGCGTGACATAACATATCCGGAGTCAGGCCGTTCCTAGTGGATACCTAAAGCTGCGTTCAAAACCAAATAATTCCAATTTGAATTTCTGCTTTATAATTTTTACCTCCCGCTACCCTTAGTAAGGGAGGTATAGGGATCGTGCTAAAAATCGCATATTGAGATTTTGCTAAATAACCAGTGGCGTAACTAACGGGCCCGCATTGCGGGCGGGCCCCCGGCTCTAGAGAGGCCCCAATTTACATGATTTATAATTTTGTTACTACTGCGAAATTTTGAATTTAATATTTTTTTTAGTAGCGACATACAAATTTATTTAGTCTTTTATTTTTTTAAATGTCAATTTTCAAAAATAATATTGGCTAAGGGGCCCCTTATCCGCTATGTAAAATCAAGCTCTTTACTTTCCATCACATTTCGGCTGATAGAATTTCGATTTCTTGGCAAATATTTTCCTGCAACTGATCCAGAGTTTTCCTTTAAAATAACCCCATAAAAAAAGTTTGGGGCTGTCAATTGGCGGCCAACGTGTATTACCAAAACGTGGAATTAAATAACGATAAGAGAATGATTTTCGCAAAATTGCTATTATTTAGACGGTACCATTTTGTCGCATCCAAGTTTTTATGTACGTCACGTCAGATGGCCCCATACCTAGTATCAATCTAAAACTTCATGAGAAGTTAGTGCTAGGTTTGTGCTGGTTTGTGCTAGAATCTTAAAGTTTGTGCTGTTTATTTGCGCCAAATATTAACAATTGAAATGGGGAATCTGGCGTGACACTAAGAGTAAACCCCTTTTGTTTATAACAATATTTGGATAATAAGACAACACGCAGTTAGTGCTAGGTTTATGCCGCTCAGATTCAAATTATGAAAGTTTGTGCTGTTTATTTACATCTACTATTAACAATTGAAATGGGGAATCTGGCGTTACACCAAGAGTAAACTCATTTTTTTTAAAACAATATTCGGGTATTAATAACGTCCGTAGTTAGTGCTAGGTTTGTGCTGCTCAGATACAAATTATAAAAGCTTGTACTGTTTATTTACATCTATTCTTAACAAATCAAGTGGGGAATCTGGCGTGACACTAAGAGTAAACCCATTTAGTTTATAACAATATTTGGATAATAATATAATCCACAGTTTGTGCTAGGTTTGTGCTGCTCAGATTCAAATTATGAAAGTTTGTGCTGTTTATTTACGCTTGTATTAAAAATTGAAATGGAAAATATTGCGTAACACCAAGAGAAAAATTGTATCCAAAATGTAATCACCTACTGTAATCACCTGTAATCACTGATACGATAATTTTGATTACGTACAGAACACTAATTAAATAGTTACGCGACACCCTGGGCATTGCATAACATCCTGGGGTATGAGACAACGAGCCAACGGATTTGGGCAGTTAGAAATCACACGTTGAAGTGAACGGCCGCATAGAATAGTTCCTTAACTTACTATTATCGATTCATGTACGAATACCTTAATTGTTGTATATATATTTGAGAATATACATTGTTATTTTTGGGCATTAAACGGTGCTTTTATTTATTTTCAAAGTGGAGCTTACAAAAAGATATTAATATGACAATAAAAAAGCCAATTTTTTATTATATATCAAGATACTTGATTGGTTAAAAATTATAACCAGTCGTTAAAAATTAATGACTGAGTTACAGAGTGTCGTAAAGCTGTATGTACTTTGACGTCATATTTCGATCAAGTGACTTTTTCAAAATATTAAACCAATTTTAATAATTAATTATAAAAAAATGTAATATAATGGATATTTGTTGAAATTTTCAAATATCAGGCTATTTATCGAACAATATTTTTGTAAAATTTTATACTTAGAAGGCATATAAAAATTCATGCAATAATTCTATTGAATTGGGATACCTGGCGTGACACTAACTCATTTTGTTTGCATGAAAATCTGAGTAATAATACAACCCACAGTTAGTGCTAAAAAATTTGCTGCTCAGATATGAAAGTTTGTGTTGTTTAAATCAATATTCGGGTAATAGTAACGTCCATAGTTAGCGCCAGGTTTATGCTGCTCAGGTACAAATTATAAAAGTTTGTGCTGTTTATTTACATCAATTAATAACTATTGGAATGGGGAACCTGGCGTGATACCAAGAGTAAACTTCTTTTGTTTTAAACAATATTTGGGTAATAATAAGGTACATGGTTAGTGCTAGGTTTGTGCTGTTAAGATAGAAATTATAAAAGTTTGTGCTGTTTATTTACATCAATTATTAACAATTTAATTGGGGAATCTGGAGTGACAGCAAGAATAAACTCCTGTTGTTTAAAAATACGAGTAATAATAAGGTAAGTGGTTAGTGTTAAGTTTGTGCTGCTCAGATACAAATTATAAAAGTTTGTGCTGTTTATTTACATCAATTATTAACAATTGAATTGGGGAATTCAGCAAGAGTAAACTCCTATTGTTAAAAACAATATTCCAGTAAAAATAAGGTAAGTTGTTAGTGCTAGGTTTGTGCTGCTCAGATACAAATTATAAAAGTTTGTGCTGTTTATTTAAATAAATTATTAACAATTGAATTAGGGAATCTGGAGTGACAGCAAGAGTAAACTCCTTTTGTTTAAAACAATATTCGAGTAATAATAAGGTAAGTGGTTAGTGCTAGGTTTGTGCTGCTCAAGTACAAATTATAAAAGTTTGTACTGTTTATTTACATCAATTATTAACAATTGAAATGGGGAATCTGGAATGACAGCAAGAGTAAATTCCTTTTGTTTAAAACAATATTCGAGTAATTATAAGGTACGTGGTTAGTCCTAGGTTTGTGCTACTCAGATACAAATTATAAAAGTTTGTGCTGTTTACTTACATTAATTATTAACAATTGAAATGGGGAATCAGCAACTCATTTATTTAAAACAATATTCGAGTAATAATAAGGCAAGTGGTTAGTGCTAAGTTTGTGATGCTCAGATACAAATTATAAATGTGTATGCTGCTTATTTACATCTATTATGAACAATTGAAATGGGGATCTAGAGTTACACTACGAGTCAACTAGTTTTGTTTGAAATATTTAATATTTGGGTAATAATGTCCTTATTTAGTGCTAGGTTTATGCTGCTCAGGTACAAATTATAAAAGTTTGTACCATTTATTTAGATGTCACATTAATAATTAAACTAGTTCTGGGTATGCGCTACTTATTAATTATATAATAAGCAGCACAAACCTAGCCCAAGCTGCGGTTTGTGTTATTATCCAAATAATGTTATAAACAAAAAGGATTTATTCTAAGTGTCACGCTAGATTCCCAAATTCAATATTTAATATTAGGCGTAAATAAACAGCACAAACTTTCATAATTTGGATCTGAGCAGCACAAACCTAACACATACTGTGTATTATGTTATTATCCAAATATTGTCATAAACAAAATGAGTTTACTCTTAGTGTCACGCTGGATTCCCCACTTCCATTGTTAATAATAGATGTAAATAAACAGTATAAACTTTCATAATTTGTATTTGAGCAGCACAAACCTAGCACTGACTATGTACGTTTTTATTACCCGAATATTGTTTTAAACAAAAGGAGTTTACTCTTGGTGTCAGGCCAGATTCCCCAATTCAATTGTTAATAATAGATGTAAATAAACTGCACAAACTTCTATAATTTATATCTGAGCAGCACAAACCTAGCACTAACTATTGACGTTACTAATACCCTAATATTGTTTTAAACAAACGGAGTTTACTCTTGGTGTCATGCCAGATTCCCCATTTCAATTGTTAATAGTAGATGTAAAAAACAGCACAAACTTCTATAATTTATATCTGAACAGCACAAACCTAGCACTAACTATTGACGTTACTATTACCCTAATATTGTTTTAAACAAAAGGAGTTTACTCTTGGTGTCATGCCAGATTCCCCATTTCAATTGTTAATAGTAGATGTAAATAAACAGCACAAACTTTCATAATTTGAATCTAAGCAGCACAAACCTAGCACTAACTGCGTGTTGTCTTTTTATCGAAATAATGTTATAAACAAAAGGGGTTTACTCTTAGTGTCACGCCAGATTCCCCATTTCAATTGTTAATAATTGGCGCAAATAAACAGCACAAACTTTAAGATTCTAGCACAAACCAGCACAAACCTAGCACTAACTTCTGATGAAGTTTTGGATTGATATTGCGTATGGGGCCATCTGACGTGACGTACATCAAGTTTTTTTATTTGGGATACCAAAAATGTATGAATCAATTCCCTGTAACTTTCACCAGTGGACTGTGCCACCAATTTCATTTAAAAAAAATAAGTACGGGCCAATCTCATTTTCATAGTAAATGTTACAACATACAATGACTTTGGTGGGATGTTAAAGTGCCTAATCTTGGATTTTCAGGCCTCCAATATTGGTTATTTTGCTTCTTAACATATCAACTCAGATGAAAGTGAGCCTAGTCACAATTTCCACAAGTTCTTGTAGTATGTAGTTGTTCATGATAAACGCTACAATTAAAAACTGGCCCCAAATGCTTTTTTGCGGGCGGGCCCCCAAACTCTTAGTTACGCCACTGTAAATGACCACGTTTTAAGGTCCCTAGAATCCAATTTTAACATTTTCACGATGATGTCTGTGTGTATGTATGTGTGGATCCTCCACTCTAAATCAAATACTATCATTCAGAAAATTTTGAAACCTTGTATTTTTAACTTTTTCTGTAATGGAAAGAGCCCATTAGATTTTGGTGAAAATCGGATAACCGGAAATGACACTTTACTAGAAACTCAAAATAGTTTTTCTTCGAAAAATACCTTTAAATGTTATTTTTTCGAAATTAATGTTATTAAAAAAATTAAAGATTTAAATCCCAGTGCCTGCGCTTTAAACAAACAAAACGCAGTTATAAAAATGTATGTAACGGACAAATAAATATCACTATCAAAGAACTAATCATTTCAAAATAATATTAGTAACGTTTTAAAAAGAAAAAATCTGATGTGGACACCACACAACTTCCTTGTACGCAAGACCAACATGAAGTATAGACCCAATTATAAAATTGCACGTATTTAACGTAATTTGACATTAACATCTATTTTTTTATTTTTTTGTTATTTTTTGTCCTAACCCATAGGCAAGCTTCATTACAAAAACCAAAAAGTATATAAGTTTTAAATTTATACTATTATTCACGAAAGATGACTATTCAAGGTCATTTGTTCTTAGAAAGAATACACATCTCTTTACAGCAGTAGCTTAGCAACATTTTGTATTAGAAAAAGAAAGATGATTTGACCTATGTCTATTTAATATATGTGGTGTGACAGATATACGTAAATAGTGGCATTACTTTCTAACACACTATAAATAATAATGACATATGTCGTAGAATTACAGATACCTAATTATCTACTATACTGCCCTCTGTGCTAATATTTACCCAGTGGCGTTGACGTTTAAATCAAATTATTATTCTTTGGTTTATAAGTTAAATCTATGTTTTTGTATTTTACAAAAACATAAGTGAAGCACATAAATCTTTCAGAAAGGCATCATTTAGAAAGAAACATAATTTTAAAATAAATTACTCTTATTTTTTCTATTAAAAAGTGTCCATAAATATTTCATGTTGCACGCGTATGCATACTAAATGCAATGAAGTTATCTGCAAGCTTTGAATATATAATAATACCTACTAGTATTGGTAGGGCACTCATGACATGAGGCGTTGCTCTAACCATCGAGCCATCGGAGCTATAATAAAATAAAGATTAAATTGGATTTACTCAAACATTTTTGTGAATCGTTAATTTTTATTAATCTAAATACATACCTATTTACTTATGCTGGAAACTGTATTGAATTTCTTTTCTATTGTTCTATTTACTTTTTTTCTTTTCAAAATGTTACTAATATTATTTTGAAATGATTAGTTCTTTGATAGTGACATTTATCTGTCAGTTACATACATTTGAATAACTGCGTTTTGTTTGTTTAAAGCGTAGGATCTGGGATTTAAATTATAGATAATTTTATAAATTTATCCATAAAATATACCTATAGAAATAGTAGTTTGTACAATAAGAGTGGATATGATGTCCATATCGCATGAGGATGAAGTTTGAGCACGACGCCGTAGGCGGAGAGTTCAATCATCCGAAGCCGATATGGACATTCCTCTCGCGTTGTACAGCATACTTTTTCTATGACTAACAAAAAGAAGGAAAAAACGAACTCTAGAAATTTGAAATTTTATTGAACATTATTAATTTTTGTCATTTTATGTACTTGTTTTCTTAGGTTTTCTTAATGACATTTGTTATGAAAATAATATTTTATTTTATAAGTATATAATACTTTTACATACTACTTACAATTTTTTATTCCCAAATCTAAAGGATAACCTTGACTTGGCAATGTGACATTTCATACCGTTCTGATTCTTATTTTTTATACGTTATTTTTAAATACTTACAACTAATTCATAATATAATTCAGTAAATTGTTATTAAATTATTCAAATTTCTTTTTATACCGAAAATAGTTCTATCTAAATGATAACATTGAATTGTCAAATGTGACATTTGTGTCGTTCTTCTTCTTAATCTTGTAATAAATGAATTGACAGTTGGCTAGGTTACACGACTTACGAGATTTGTGATTCGTGGATTTCATATCCATCCTAGAATGGATATGAAATTATATCCGTTCAGTTAACTAGTATTGCCTACATATCCATTCTGCAGATTGTGAAGAAATGATAACTTTTTCAAGTGGGAGTAGAAAAAAGTATTAACGCAAATCTATAGAAAATTTAATAATCTTTAAACACACAGACATTATTGTGACAATGTTTAAATAGGATTCTAGGGACCTTAAAACGTGGTAATTTACCAAAATCTCGATATGCTATTTTTAGCACGATCCCTATGCCTCCCCTTACCAAGGGTAGCGGAAAGTAAAAACAAAATGCGGCTGTGCAATTCTTTTAAGTGGTAATGTGCTATGTACACTAACCATCTATAACTAGATATTTCTCGTATTTAAAATTTACAAATATTATAACAAAGTTTGTATTAGAACATTTTAAATTTTGTTAACAAAATCCTCCATTTCCTTTGACCACATCACCATTTTTCATTTAAACATTTCTTCTCACAAAGCTACAAAAAGCAACCAAACCAAGCATTCTCATAACAATTATGATTTCTCTTACAAACACTACCCGCATACCATTACTTCACACAACATACAACCTGTCCTGATCCCGCTTTGTTAAGCCCCGCCCTCGTCCGCCATTTCCCCCACCACGCTGGTGTGGGGTGTCGCCATAGCAACCCAACCCGTTGGCTCGGTGGTGGGGTGGACAAGTTGGCTTCGCTTGCGGAACACGGTAATGTAGACAAGTGATAGTGATTGGGATTTTCTCTCTTCTTTTGTAAGCACAGACTCGGTAGAGCGATGCGAGAGAAATGTTGGGTTATGAGATAGATAAGAATGTTGTGATGATGAATAAAGATCTAGTATTTGTTTGCAAATAGTACATTGACTTTTATATAGCCACCTATAATATTTGTTTAAAGATTATTTCTAATATTTCTAAATTATCTCATTTTTCTCGAAATTTTTCAAATACATTAATAAAAAATTATACATCGTGGAAAAGAGAAAAAAACGGCGGTTTCTATTTTTTCAAATAATTATAGGTTGCCGTTTGAAAAATAAAAGTTGATAGTCGTATCTTGTAAACCTGACTCTATAAAAAATATCTACATCTGCCATCAAATAGTATATGTAATATAATAAATCTTTTATATGAGCCATTTTCTCTGTTACTTATAATAAAAAAGTTAAAGGGGGGGGGGCGTCTTCCCAGACTCACCTTATATATATATATATATATATATATATATATATATATATATATATATATATATATATATATATATATATTTATTTATTTATTTATTTATATATAGGGTGTAACATCTAAACGAGCTACCTCAAATAATTTCTATAGATATTATTAAAGATACAATAAAATACTATAAGGCAATCTTATAGAAGGCGCAAAGAGGGACATCCGAAGACAGAAGAATATTTTGTTTTAAACCAGTGGTTCTCAAATTAAAATACCTTGTTATATTTTTACCTCCCGTCATACCGTAGGTAAGGGAGGTAATGTTATCGATCTAAAAATTCGATCGTGTTTTCAGTAAATAAGCACGAATTAGGGTTCCCACAACATGTCTGCATGTGTGTATGTGACGATTTTTTCGTCCACGATAACTATTATAACAAACTTCTAAATATATCTATTTTCCGTATTTAAGCTTTTTGCATTCATGTAACGACTCTATTAGATTTTGGGTAAAATTGGATAACCGGAAGTGATACTTTACTTGAAACCCATAACAGTTTTTATTGAAAAACTATATTAAAATATAATCCAAAACTTTTCAGTTTTAGTATTTAAGACTTTTATATCAAGAGGAACAATATATTAGATTTTAGCTAAAATTAATCAACCAGAAGTGATACTTTACTTGAAGCTCTGAACAGATTTTTGTGAAAAAATATATTATGGTATACTCCAGAACTTGTCAAATTTAATATTTAAGACTTTTATATAAAGGGAAGCAACATATTAGATTTTGGCTAAAATTGATAAACCGGAAGTAATACTTTATTTGAAGCTCTAAACAGATTTACATGAAAAATAAATTGATACAATCCAAAACTTTTCAAATTTGGTATTTAAGACTTTTATAATAATGAGAACGACGTGCTAGGTGTTTTTTAAAATTGATAAACCGAAAGTACTACTTTACAGGAAGCTATAACCAGATTATCTTCAAAAAATATATTAAAACATGATTCAAAACTTCTCAAATTTGGTATTTAAAACTCGTGTATAATTTGAAACAACCTTATATTTTGACTATACCTATATGATAAACCGGAAGTGGTACTTAATTTGGAGCTCTTAACAGATTTTCGAGGAGAAACATAATAAAATATAATTTAAAATTTGGTATTATAGACTTTTCTATTTATTGGAACAACAAATTAGATTTTGTTTAGAAACGATCAACCGGAAGTGATACCTTACTTAAAGCTCATTGTTATTTCAAACATTATTTTTATTCAATTATTCTTTTAGTGCTTTACATTAACTAGTGAAACTAGTGGTAGAGCTGAGTAATAAAACATGTGTTTATAAGCGCGCACTTATGCAGCACATGCATATATGAAGTTAATTTTAGTGGTAGACGTAAGAGACGACGCCGACGCCGAGCGTCGCTGATGCATTCCGCACGTCTTGTCCAACTCGTGTTGTCTGCACTCGCTGGAATATCAGACAACCTCATAAACACAACCTAATACAGCCAAACGGTTCACATGCATGTGCTTTTATTATATTGCGGCCACTACCAAAGATTATTGATAATAAAGAAAATTTATTTTGAATGACTACATATATAGAAGTATTTGCAACTGGTCGAGGGCGACTGGGGCGACAAAATAATAAATCTGCAGAATGGGCCCGTCCAAGTCTTCGGCTTTTTAGAAATTACATGTCGCATATGATTTTTGAATATAAATAAATGAAAACGAAATAAAAATTGCTATATATTTTGTATTTTTATACCGATGATAATGTAATTAAAGTTTTTAGCGTAAAATGGTCGCCATGTTGTGACGTCAGCATCACTACAGACGTCCAGTTACCCTGTGGAAATGTCAGTATAGAGTGGCTCATTTATATTTTGTTCGTAATTCGCGATTGGCTTTACACACACTCTAATATACACATATTTAATAATATCGGAGTAATTTTTATTATGATCAAATATTAAATTAACTTATATTATAATTTATGTTTTAATTATTGTAATCTCAATACTTACCATTGTAATTATATAGTAAATAGTAATGTAAATATTGGTTTACTTTATATTATGAACTATGTTTTAATTATTGTAATCAATACTGTCATTGTTGTATTTAATTATAAATAGAAAATAGTTTAAATAGATACTATTTTAATTATAATAAAGACGCATGGTGAGTGTGATTACCTCCAATATTATACAGGGTGTAAATGAAATAAGTGCATTAAATTTAACCAGTAATATAACTCGGCGAGAGCAACAATATTTCTTAATAACTTTTTCTCGAAATCGCATATTTTTTAGCATTTTTGCCACCCCGTAAATTCACGAGTCGTTCCAAATATTTTTGTAATATTTGAATGCAGTAGCAATAGCTATGAAAAATTTTGTTTTAGCAATTGACAGTCCTGTCAATTGTTGCAATTAAATTTTGACATTAGTAATAAACTTGTTTATAAGGTAAAATTCTGTCAAAATGCGAGTACACAGACATTGTAATTACTTACCTATGGTTTATTTATTTATTTTTTTACTCGTATCTGTACTACATTTTACTTGGCATCACGGTTGACATAAAGACAGTGTCATGGAGTTGCCAACGCATTTACACGGAGCGTTTCCAAATCATCACCAAATCATTCTGTTCTTAATATTCGCACATTTGTTAATCTTGTACTTGTACATCTTTATTACATCACAATACGAGGTGTCACATATGCCAATTTTAAAAAAAGCAACAGTTATATCCATAACATGTGCCAAAAGTTCTATTTTCAATTTGGGAATTGCTCATAATGTTCATTAATGAGACTGAATTTACTTGGGAAGGTGTATTTATTATGCATAATACACATCTCGACAGACGAAAATGCTGTAAAAATTTTCATTAAAACATCTTTGGACGGGAACAATAAATGGACGACTAATTATTGGTACTCATGTACCTCTTTTAAATGGACAAAAGTTTGTACTTACATTTTTTGAATAACGTATTTAAACTATTATGATTTATCGACGATAAATAATCATCTCATAACCTAATAACTATGCTTTTGCTCTTCCTCTATTCACAGGTGTTAAAGCCTGGTTTAATACACAACTTTATAATTTTGTTATCCAAAATTTAAATTTCTTTATTTTAAAAATTGTACTATTATGAATTAATTAATAATAAATGTTATTTCCGTTGATTCGTTTATTAATTACTGTGACTGCAAGTGTAACCGATAATCGAAAAATTTTGAGCTGTTTGTATCCCACTTGAATACGGAGCAGCCATTTGTTCTCCATGGGCGCGCGCCGAAATATGCAGCAAATCTTTAAAGAATTTTAACTCAAAATCTAAAAGACTTAGAAAAAAAAGTTATTAAGAAATATTGTTGCTCTCGTCGAGTTACATTACTGGTTAAATTTAATGCACTTATTTCATTTACATCCTGTAAAAGAAAGTCATAAATGGTAACGTATGTCGGTTTTCTCTACTTATGGCGGAGTGACGCTAACGTCACAACTTTCGCGCCAAAACTTTAATAATTATTTTAGGCGTTATTAATCATAATTTCAAGAAAACAAAAAATACGGAATTTCTGTTTTCAAATTCTTTGTTACATATAAAAAATTGAAAAAAGTTGGACAGGCCCATTACAGTATTGTACGATAGATTACGTAATGTTAACCCTTAGTCTTTGTGGGTCTACAGTGGATCACATTTCTGTATAACTAGAGATGTGTTGCCCTCTCTTGACAAACTAGCAAGATTTTTCATATACGAGTACCTTATTGGTATGGTCCTGAGTTATAGCCAGAGGCGTAACTAAGGGTTCGGGGGCCCGCCCGCAAAAAATTTTTAGGGCCCGTTTTTAGTTGTAACGTTTATCATGGAGAACTACATACCACAAGAAGTTGTGGAAATTGTTACTAGGCTCACTTTCATCTGAGTTGATATATTTAGAAGTAAAATAACCAATATTGGATGCCCAAAAATCCAAGATTTTACATCCCACCAAAGTCATTGTATGTTTGGCCAGGGTTTTTTTTATTTTTTAATGAAATTGGTGGCACAGTCCATTGGTGAACGTTACAGGGAATTAATTCACACATTTTTGGTATCCCAAATAAAAGAACTTGGATGCGATAAAATATGGTATTAGCAAGATGGATCAGAATCATATAGTCTAAATAATAGCAATTTTAAGAAAATCATTCTCTTATCGTTATTTAATCCCACGTTTTGATAATACAAATTGGCCGCCAGGTGTCTTGATTTGACAGCCCCAAACTTCTTTTTATGGGGTTATTTTAAAGGAAAACTCTGAATGAGTTGCAGCAAGATATTTGCCAAGTAATCAAAATTCTACCGGCTGAAATGTGATGGAAAATAAAGAGCTTGATATTACATAGCGGATAAGGGGCGCCTTAGCCAATATTATTTTTGGAAATTGACATTTAAAAAAATAAGGGACTAAATAAATTTGTATGTTGCTACAAAAAAAATATTGAATTCAAAATTTCGCAGTAGTAACAAAATTATAAATCATGCACCTTGGGGCCTATCTAGGTCGGGGGCCCCTTAGTTACGCCACTGGTTATAGCATAGCTGGCTAATTATATGATATTTAATTTCTTTATAATTTTTTAATTCTATATCCATTTAATATGAAGTATGAAATGCAGTCAACTCGTATAGCGAATAAAATATTCTTTAATATTTATAATAACATTAAACATGAAATAAAATTTAACATCGTTTTTTCAAGAAAAACTGTTAAAATCTTCAAATGAGGGTACTTCCGGTTGACCAATTCTAACCAAAATCTAATCAGCTCTTCACATGGATGAGGAAAAGGAATACGAAAGAATTATAATTTTTGTAATTATGGTATTAGTATTAGTTATCGCATTAAAAAAATTTGTCACACACAAACATACAGACATCATCGTAAAAATAGTAAAATCGTATTCTAGGGACCCTAAAACGTGCTTATTCATCAAAAACTCACCACCGATTTTTTTGACCAAAGAAAATACCTTCCTTACCTAAAAGTGACGTTAAGGTAAAAATTATAAAGAAATTAAATATCATATATTAGCCAGCTAAGCTATAACAGCTGCTATATTAAGAAAACTCTGATTGAAAGGTGTCAGTGTCTAGTGCAGTTGACAGTATGTTTGTGTTATAATTTTACAGGAAATATAGGAACTTTTGCTAGAAATTTTCTGTATGGTACGTATTTGTATAAAATACATACAACTGCGTTAAGGTAATGTACAAGAAATAGAATCTTTTGCAAGAAACTTTCTGTATGACATTTATACAAAATACATAGAACTGACGCAGGCACCGGACTACCGGACAGCTAAATGAATGTGCCGAAACACTATCATAGTTCCAGGAAGCAAACTGTAGAGGCGCGACAGTGCTTAAATTTTAAGAAAAGGGATTAAGTCACCTTTGAGTTCAAAACATTTTGCAATATTTTGAATTGTAAAGTGTGGTAAAGTGTGTAAAGTCACATAAATCATCACATGTTTAATAGTCTATAGTTTTAGTTATAGTGCTAGTAGTGATTTTCGTGATTTCTCCAGTTTTAAAGTGTATTATCTGTGTTGACATAATATGGAATTGAAATTCAATAAGCTGATGAACATTCCAACATTCGTTGTGCTGTTTGATATAAAGTGCAGTACAAAGAAGCAAATAGACGTTTACTTTTAAATTTAATGATGAAATGTCGTACCATTTCCAATATCCTTTTATCTTTCATATAAACAAACATTAAAGCAGAGGTTTATGTCTATCTGACAAGTAATTTTAAATTTATTTAGAAATGAATTTATAGTTATTGTATTGTGATTATTTAAAATATATGCATGTACTTATACTCAGTTTTCTTATTGTCTTTTATTTTAAAAATTCAAAATTTCAATTTATCTATACATGACATGTCTCCTATGTCACAAACTACCAAGCCGACCAAGCCATCACAGTGTGCGTTAGTTCATGGAAGCAATCTGTAGATATCACTATTTTGTATTTTGAAAAATACATTAACTGTCCTATCTGTAGTTAAGGTGATCCGTGAACTGACGGAAGGTAATATGCTGACCACATCCGAATTTTTATATAAAAATAAAATGGAATTAGCGGGAGGTACTGTGCTTACCATATTTTATTATTACAAACTATAATGTACATATAAACATCATAATGTTTTACAAATATTTGATTATGTAAAATCCCACAGTCCCAACCTGTGGTGATTTATCCGTCATCCACATATCAAATTCCATCCAATTCCAACACATGATAACGTTATGCAAATACATACTCAACGCTGCTGTCGACTGCATTGCATGCGGAAAGCGGAAAACACTAGCACACGTGGCATGTGAGAGAGAGGGAGATAGCGAGAACTAGCTGTCTTTGTCTCAAACGCAATCGCAGTGCGCTTGCGCTAAGCAACACTCTGGGGTTATTGAGTGATTGGAGCAGAAAGAATGGAGGGGGAAGGAGTGGGGATAATTAGGGGTGGGATGATTTGGACTGTTGGAATGTTGTATTGGAATTGGAGTGGAATAGATATGATATGGTTTTCTTAGAAAGCAGTATAAATGTTGATTTGGTTTAGGTTATTCTTGCCGCAAAAATGTATGATTAAGTGGGAGGGGATTGTATTTAATAATAAAACTGTAATCATATTTATATTAGTTGCACCTGTGTGGTTTTCTACATTCTCGTATACGGTGTGTCTCATTGACAGCTGCCACCATTGAGATGTCAAAAGCTATAAGAGATACAATGTCGGTTAAATGGTACTTTTTGTGCACCTATGGGGCCAACTCAGATATGCTTCTGTTTTTCCAAAAATTCTCATAGGGCACTAGATAATGACGAAAAACTAAATTTGGTCGATTTTTTCATTGATCAAAAATCACTCGTTTGACAACTCGTGATTTTTTTGTCAATGCCACTCATTACATTGCTAAGTAACCAGCTCTCATAACAATCTGAAAAAATTTCCGGCAAAAATTTACCACTTATGATATTATACAGGCTGTAAATGAAATAAGTGCATTAAATTTAACCAGTAATGTAACTCGACGAGAGCAACAATAATTCTTAATAACTTTTTTTTTCTAAGTCTTTTAGATTTTGAGTTAAAATTCTTTAAAGATTTACTGCATATTTCGGCGCGCGCCCATGGAGTACAAATGGCAAGTGAGATACAAACAGCTCAAAAATTGTCGGTTATCGGTTACACTTGCAGTCACAGTAATTAATAAACGAATCAACGGAAATAACATTTATTATTTATTAATTCGTAATAGTGCAATTTTTAAAATAAAAAAATATAATTTTGGATAACAAAATTATAAAGTTGTGTATTAAACCAGGCTTCCTGTGAATAGTGGTAGACAAAGAGGGGCGAGGCAACGAGAGGAAGATCAAAAGCATAGTTATTAGGTTATGAGATGATTATTTATCGTTGATAAATCATAATAGTTTAAATACGTTATTCAAAAAATGTAAGTACAAACTTTTGTCCATTTAAAAGAGGTACTTGAGTACCTATAATTAGTCGTCCATTTATTGTTCCCGCTCAAATATGTTTTAATGAAAATTTTTACAGCATTTTCGTCTGTCGAGATGTGTATTGTGCATAATAAGTACACCTTCCCAAGTAAATTCAGTCTCATTAATGAACATTATGAGCCATTCCCAAAATTGAAGTCTGTTATGTGCTGAAAACATAGAACTTTTTGCACATATTATGGATATAACTGTTGCTTTTTTTAAAATTGTCATATGTGACACTCCGTATTGTGATGTGATAAAGATGTACAAGATTAATAAATGTGCGAATATTAAGAACAGAATGATTTGGTGATGATTTGGAAACGCTCCGTGTAAATGCGTTGGCAACTCCATGACACTGTCTTTATGTCAACCGTGATGTCAAGTAAAATATAGTACAGATACGAGTAAAAAATAAATAAATAAACCATAGGTAAGTAATTACAATGTCTGTGCACTCGCATTTTGACAGAATTTTACCTTATAAACAAGTTTATTACTAATGTCAAAATTTAATTGCAACAATTGACAGGACTGTCAATTGCTAAAACAAAATTTTTCATAGCTATTGTTACTGCATTCAATTATCACAAAAATATTTGGAACGACTCGTCAATTTACGGGGTGGTAAAAATGCAAAAAAAATATGCGATTTCGAGAAAAAGTTATTAAGAAATATTGTTGCTCTCGCCGAGTTATATTACTGGTTAAATTTAATGCACTTATTTCATTTACACCCTGTATATGACTATTTCACTGTCATAAATTTATAAACCAATCCAAATTCAGAATTCAACCTAGTTATAACAAGTTTCATTTCGACAAAACAATGTCACAAAATTTTTTTCGCACCTTTAAGCCAATAAGATGTCGTATTATTACAAGTAAGTGAGTTTTGATAAGCGATTTTTTTTTGACGTTTTAGAAACATATTGTTGACATACCTGTCAAAGTGTGTATATTTTCAGTGTTATCAGTTTTTATTAAAAACAAGTCGATTCGGACAGCAATCTATTTAAAACGTTGAAAAAGCAAACTTAAATATAACACCTAAACACTATAAAAATTAGAAGATTTTTGTCAAGAAAAAAAATCTGATGTGGCCAGCACATAACCTCTCGCCAGATATTTTACCTGGTTGTACGCATAAAACGAAAATATTTTTAAATACAAATACATATATTCATGTCTCACTACAAAATAATTCTCACATATATTTGCAAAATCTATAGGATATTTTAATATAAATTATGTACAATACATACATTTTCTTTATATTCAATATCCTGATTTTTTTTTCTACTTTCCTTTTCTTTTTCTTTATATTCGTAATTTTTTCGCAAAATCCGTTTATATTCTTTTTTACGTATATTCTTTTGCGTTGTTGACTTTTTTTTATTTTCATAATCTTCATAATGATAATGATGTACAAATATTTTTGACAGTGGCATACAAATATTTTTGACAGTGATATTTATGTGTCAATTACAAACATTTGAATTTCTTGTCTTGAAGTGGTTTGATCTGAGATTTTTTTACATCAACTTATTTTATATGCATTTCTTTATCTCTAAATCTATGGAAGATATAATAATGAATTTATATTTATCGAATAAAGAATTTAACGTTCTAAAATAAATTTTCGATAAATAATATTTAGATGATTTTTTTCTTGTAACTACTACTTCCGGTTGTCCAATTGTTACGCTTTAAACAAACAAAACGCAGTTATTCAAATGTATGTAACTAACAGATAAATGTCACTATCAAAGAACTAATCATTTCAAACTAATATTAGTAACTTTTTAAAAAGAAAAAAGTAAATAGAACAATAGAAAAAGAATTGGGCGGAGTTTAGAATAGGGTCCAGCTTTAAAATGCATTTTTTTTATTGGACTCTATTATTTTATGTAAAATATCATATAAAAACATGAAATTGGAGCTCGGAAACATGTTTTAATGGTTTTTTTTAACAAAAATTTGAGTTTTTGACAAGTTAACCTCTTTGGATGTGTTATGTAAATTACTATCAAAGATTGCAAATTAAATATACTTAAATCTGTCACTGACCTTAAAAATCCCCAGTCGTCACGTTATAGGCAAACAATACTTTAGACACACAACAAATAACACTGAACAAAGCTAGAAAAATTTATATGAAAGCACATTTGACAGACACTACACTACACTGAATTTTTCACAGATTACTACCTGTCTTACCGACATGCCGTCTACATAAAAATCGCGCGAAATTTAAATTTTCAAAATAACGACTATACAACAGTAAACTTCATTTTAACCAAAATTTAAATAATAAATGTATTTTAATAACAACAATTAATTACATATTACATATTTTTAAATACACAAAACTCTTCAGTTCGGTTTAACTTGAGCTGTGAACATTTCTTGTAGAAGATAAACCTGTCTAAATTGCTAGGTATATGTGCTTTCTTCCGTCCCAAAGAAGTCGTTTAAACTTTGGCAGTTTCGAGCATAACTAAATATGTATATAGGTATGTATTTAGATTAATAAAAATTAACGATTCACAAAAATGTTTAAGCAGCTAATCCTCATTTTCGGATTAGTGAATTCCACGGATGAATTCTATTCTATCCCGATATTTAAAATTTAATCTTCATTTTATTATAGCTTCGGTGGCTCAATGGTTAGAGCAACGCCTCATGTCATGAGTGCCCTCGGGGCTCTGGGTTCGAATCCCACTAAGGCATGGATGTGTGTGAATGTGAACCCACTCTGTCATTGGGATTTAATCCTGTTAAGGGGTTTAAAAAAAAGGTAGTTACTTGGATTAGATTAGACTATATTTTAAGAAATAAACTGTCAAAATTAGAGTAAAATTCGCTAATCCAAAAATAAGGATTAACTTAATCTTTTTTTGTGACTCGGGCTGTAAATGGCGGGAGGTATTGTGTTAGCCACACCAGATTTTTATCGTACGTGTTACAGAGGGGTATATGATATTCAGCGACTCGAACCTCGAACTGTTTTATACTGAGCCCTTTGTAGTTGATAGGGATAATAATGATAAATAAATAATATCCATTGTAAAATTAATGTCCTTTTCGTTTCAGACACTTATTTATTTTGATTATAAAACAAAGCATGTAGGTGTAATTGATGTGGGACGAATTGGCGTGGGTTGTATTGGGATTTATGGTGGTGCGGTGTAGGGACAAATATTGACAGACGATGCACCGCGCACAAAGCGTTATTACACTACACAGCGAGGGTGTAAAGGGGGGCAGGGGTGCGGTGCGCACAGCCATTGTCTCCCTGCTTTGTTTTCACACACTTTGAACTGCTGTGCTGCCTTTGTCTTAAGGAGATTTACCCGCAACCAATACCTTCACACCCAACCGACCAATCATACCCTCACTCCATAAATGTCCTACACAACTTTTTATAATGTTAATTTTATTCATCTTTTAATATACCGTGTGTCTATCTTAAAGGTGTACATAGGAGATTAACATGGGAAATCAGTTTTTTGGAATTTCCTACTCGCATAATTATTTCAAACAAAAACGCGTCAAATAAAAGTTTTAGGGCACAAAATTCTGCATCTATATCAATAAACAGAATTACCTTTACCTGCTTTGTAACGACAGAAATTAAATATGAAAATGTTGAAAATTACGTTGAAAATATCGACAGCCATGGAATTAGACAAAAAAGAAATAAATGCGTGACGTTTGATCTGTCCTATAATATAACATCCTTTACTTTTCAGAGGCGGTAAAAATTTTATCGTAGTTTTAACTGGAGTGAATTAGGGGCTGAAATATTGGAGAAAACTAGTTCTATTGGATTCAAAACCGATTATTATTTTGCATTTCCTCGCTCTGGGACCGATACCAATCGAAATCGACTATAGATAGACTCAAAAATTATAGAAAATTCATATAATTTTTCACATTCGCGAGTTCTCTGCACGAATTAGTGTAGACTCCACTCCTTGTACGATGCATTTTTCATTGAATTTATGAATCAAAGCTATAAGGTTACAAGTACTTTTTATTACGAGACTCGCGAGATTTTTCGCTTCTCACAATTGTTACATCAATCTCGGCTCGAATTTTAAACGGCAATCTCGCTCTCGTTCTCGTCTCGTATAATACAGCGAGACGAGACGAGATGCGAGAGTACTCTCGCCTCATCGCTCATCACTAACGTCACTCAAATGCTGCTTGCCAGCAACAGACGCTATCGACAGGCGGGAAAAAAATCACGCATGCGCACAAAGGTTCAAGGCCGGCTCATGCAAGCGCGCTTGATTCAAATCCATCAAGTTTTCACAAAAATAAATAAGGTCGGATACTTTTCTAACAGATCTCGTATAATCGTCGTGTAAGCAATTATGAACCGAAAGAGCTTGTAAGTAAAACCTATTTTCTAATGCTATAAGTTCACCATATACGGTTTTTGCTATTATAGTCGACAGAGCCGTAATCAGGACTTTGACGCCTGTTGCAAAAAAAAATTGCGCCCCTATATCAAGAAAATAAAAACAAAAGAAAGTTCTGATGAGCGGTACGCAACTTACTAACAACTTATACTTACATGAACTTTTTCTAAAATTTAAAACATCTGCAAATCGGCTTACTTCTCATATTATCATTTAAAATTTTGACACGATTAAAGATATACAATATTACGTATTTAATATGTGTCGAAATTTCAGATGAAATGATTTGCAGTTTGCAGATATTTAAAATTTTAGAGAAATTTCATATGAATTTAAATTATTAATAACTCGCGAACCGCTCATCGGCAAAATCTATACACTGTTCCATTTAGGCCATTGAGCAGATGGCGCTCGCATCAGTGTTAGTTTTAAGTAGCCAAAATTACATTGGGTAAACGTGTCTCATATCTCCAATTTCAGCCAATCAGAGAATTCAAAACTATACTATTATTCACGAAAGATGACTATTCAAGGCCATTTGTTCGAAGCAAGAATACACATCACTTTATAGCAGTAGCTTAGCAACAATTTGTATTAGAAAGAGAAAGATTATTTGACCTATGTCTATTTAATTTATGTGGTGGGACAGATATACGTAAATAGTGGCATTACTTTCTAACACACTATAAATAATAATGACATATGTAGTAGAATTACAGATACCTAATTATCCACTATACTGCCCTCTGTGCTAATATTTACCCAGTGGCGTTTACGTTTAAATCAAATTATTAATCCTTGGTTTATAAATTAAGTCTATGTTTTTGTATTTTGCAAAAACATAAATGAAGAACATAAATCTTTCAGAAAGGCATTATTTAGAAAGAAACGTAATTTTCAAATGAATTATTCTTATTATTTTCAGTTGAAATGTGTCCATAAATATTTCATATTGCGCGCCTATGCATACGAAATGCAATGAAGTTATCTGCAAGTAATATTATATCAGACGGCTCACAAATGACCTTGAATAGTCATCTTTCATGAATAATAGTTTATGTCCAATTCTCTATAATACTAAATGGCTTAAATGGAACAAGATATATACTAATTTTTAAATACCTAATATTGTTTATTTTTTGAGTAGTTTTAATTTCTGTCATAAATTGTTATTGTGGTTAACTATATTTTGACATAACTCTTTGAGAGTTCATCCTGTTTTCAAGAAAATGGCAAAAAAACTCATTTTTTGCACCTTTGACCCAAGATGGCGGCAAAATTAATATGTCTTTTTGGAGGTCCCAATAAAGAGAATAAAATTCACGCCCGCTTGTCACCAATTATTTCCACAATAAACACCTTGCCGACTGGCCTATCAGTAGATAATTATTTGTTAAATTTAGAAAATAGATTTTAGAAATATTTGATCTAAAACCATATAAGTGATTAAAATTTTGCGCCGTTAAGAATTTTGCGCCCATGGCGTGTGTCACCTTTGCCGGGCCCTAGTTACGGCACTGGTAGTCGAAATTGCAGGGACTATTCGCGAGTAAACTCACCGGTGGCGGCGCTGTTATCAACCAAGATGTCGGATGATTGTCGTACTATCATTTTCAACCGTGCTTGTTTACATGTTATAAACACAGTTTTCAAGACTGTTTTATTCTATTATTAAAATATTTAAGCAGGTTCTATTTTACTGACTGATAAGTTTAAAGATTAAGTTTCAATGTTATTATTTCAATTTTGTGCATGGACGTTTCAAAATTTGTTTATTTGCAGATAAATATGACAATGTTCTTGGTGGGAAATAATCTTCGCCTCTTATAAAGAGAATTATTTAAATTTTTAAATTCCAATCATTCTTCAAGGAATTTTAAGTAGAACATGGTGTAAATGAAGAAAAAATCATGAAACTAACAGTCTTTAAATAGGAAAGTGTAAAACAGGTTAAGGATGAAACAGATTTAAACTGGAAAGTAGTCTTCAAGAAGTCTGATTTTAGTCAATACCTATGTATTGAAGTAGTGAATGAGCACGTAAAATAGAAATAATAAAACAAAAGCTTACTGTTCACAAACAACAACCAAATAAAATAACACTAGCCCAAATAGCGTTTTCAGTGAAGTACGACAACAAATAGTTCTTATTTTGCCACTAGATGGCTACGGCTTAATTTTATTCGCGAATAATAATAATAATAATAATAATAATAATAATACTTAATAATAATAGAAGTCAAAGAAGTGATCTTGAACTAAACTATACTTACTCGTTTGTAATATATACAGTATTTATATCCCACTACTGTTAAAATGTCAAACAAATAATAAATTCAGCAATAGATATCAATATCGTCTGTGTATATATAGAATATTATGATATATCACCTTAATACGCATAACGTATACTACCCTATTCAGTTAGCATGCGTAGCATATGAGTAAATATCGTTGGTGGGCGACTATATGAATTTAATAAAGCGTGCCGTAAGGGTAATCCCGAGTAATAGTCGGACTGGAGAAGAAAGGGAAGGGCCATTTGTCACGCTAATGCTATCATCATCACCCTTCAACCAGCCTCATGCATATGGATAGCAGTCAGTAGCACAGTACAGGGGGTAAAGAACAGAAAAAAAGAAGATGATTGCAAATTATTCACTTTGACTTTCAGGACAGATCGTCTCAGTTATAAGAAGGTATTGTGATCAAAATATATTTTACATTTTTACCTCCCGTCATACCGTAGGTAAGGGAGGTAATGTAATCGTGCCAAAAATTCGATGGTGAGTTTTCAGTAAATAAGCACGAATTAGGGTCCCCACAACACGTTTTTCCTTCCTTGTACAAAGTAAAGGAAGTATTGTATTCGCGAAAAATTTTGGTTTCCAGATTTCAACGGAAATATCCATTTTGACCATCCCTGAATCCATTCTGACTAATTTCGTCGTGACGTCTGTACGTACGTACGTATCTCGCATAACTCAAAAACGGTAAACCGTAGAAAGTTGAAATTTTGTATTTAGAACTTCTATAACATCTAGTTGTGCACCTCCATTTTTGGTCATTACATAATTTCCAGAAATGGTACTTTATTTGAAGCCTATAATAGATTTTAATGAAAAACTATATTAAAATATAATCCAAAACTTTTCAAATTTAGTATATAAGACTTTTATACCAATTGAAATAACATAGCAGAATTTGGTTAAAACAGGCTAACCGGAAGTGATATATTACCTGAAGTTGTTAACAGTTTTTCTTGAATAAAATGGTTTCATTTTGATTTTAGAAATAAATGCTTCAAATAAGAGTTTTAGAGAATTAAATTCTGCGTCTAGCACATCAAGTATTATTAAATTAGCCCTTTGTATAAGCGAGATATGTAAATTTAAAACTTATATACTTTTTGGTTTATGTAATGAAGCTTGCTATGGATTAGGACAAAAAATAACAAAAAAATAAAAAATAGATGTTAATGTCAAATTACGTCAAATACGTGCAATTTTATAATTGAGTCTATACTTCATATTAGTCTTGCGTACAAGGAAGTCGTGTGGCGTCCACATCAGTTTTTACTATTTTTACGATTATGTTTGTGTGTTATGTGTGTGTGTGTGTGCGTATGTGTGTGTGTGTGCGGGCGTGCGTGCGTGCGTGTGTGTGTGTATGTGTGTGTGTGTGTGTGTGTGTGCGTGCGTGCCTGTGTGTGTGTGTGTTATGTGTGTGTGTGCGTGCGTATGTGTGTGTGTGTGTGTGTGCGGGCGTGCGTGCGTGCGTGTGTGTGTGTCTGTGTGTGTGTGTGTGCGCGCGTGTGTGTGTGTGTGTGTGTGTGTGTGTGTGTGTGTGTGTGTCTGTCTGTCTGTGTGTGTGTGTGTGTGTGTGTGTGTGTGTGTGTGTGTGTGTGTGTCTGTGTGTGTGTGTGTGTGTGTGTGTCTGTCTGTCTGTCTGTGTCTGTGTGTGTGTGTGTGTGTGTGTGTGTGTGACGATTTTTTCGTCCACAATAACTCTTATAACAAACTTCCCCAAATATTTCAATTTTCCGTATTTAAGTTTTCATATAAAGACTTGATTAGATTTTGGATAATATTGGATAACCGGAAGTGACTGTTTACTTGAAACCCATAACTGTTTTTAATGAAAAATTATATTAAAATATAAATCAAAACTTTTCAATTTTAGTATTTAAAACTTCTATATCAAGGGGAACAACATATTAGATTTTGGCTAAAATTAATGAACCAGAAGTGACATTTTACTTGAAGTTCTGAACAGATTTTCGTGAAAAATATATTATGATATACTCCAAAACTTGTCAAATGTAGTATTTAAGACTTTTATATGAAGAAGAACAACATATTAAATTTTTGCTAAAATTTATAATCCGAAAATGATACTTTACTTGAAGTTCTCAACAGATTTTCGTGAAAAATATATTATGATTTATTGCAAAACTTTTCAAATTTGGTATTTAAGATTTTTATATTAATGAGAACGACATGTTAGATTTCCTCTAAAATTGATAAACCGGAAGTGATACTTTACTTGAAGCTCTCAACAGATTTTCGTAATAAAATATATTATGATATATTCCAAAACTTTTCAAATTTCGTATTTAAGATTTTTATATGAATGAGAACGACATGTTAGATTTCTTCTAAAATTGATAAACCGGAAGTGATACTTTACTTCAAGCTATGAACAGATTTTTGTGAAAAATATAATAGGATATATTCCAAAACTTGTCAAGGAACATATTAGATTTTGGCTAAAATTGATAAACCGGAAGTGTTACTTTATTTCAAGCTCTGAACATATTTTTGTGAAAAATAGATACAATCCAAAACCTTTCAAATTTGGTATTTAAGACTTTTATATTAATGAGAAATATTATGTTTTCTAAAATTGATAAAACGGAAGTGCTACTTTACAGGAAGCTATAAACAGATTTTCTTGAAAAATATATTAAAACATGATCCAAAACTTCTCAAATTTGGTATTTAAAACACGTGTATAATTTGAAACAACATTAGATTTTGACTATACCTATATGATAACCGGAAGTGGTACTTAATTTGGAGCTCTTAACAGATTTTCGAGGAAAAATATAATCAAATATAGTCCAAAATTTGGTATTACAGACTTTTCTATTTATTGGAACAACTAATTAGATTTTGTTTACGAACGATCAACCGGAAATGATACTTTACTTAAAGTTCATTGCTATTTCAAACATGGAATTGACGGGAGGTCATGTGTTGGCCACATCAGATTTTTTTTACATTTATGTCTGTGCGTTAGCTGCTGCTATACTATTTTATCATATTTAATCAAACCACCTTCATAGACCACATTTGAAATAAATCCGACTATAATGGAAGTGTTTATACGTATGCAGGATATCATCAAATAAATCATAGTCGATTAGCACCCCACAAACCACCAACAACCACCCACACACTTAATTCACTGAGAAGTAAGCACCGAGAACTCATAAATCACTCATCTGTATACACAACACTCGCCGTTATGATCTCTTTCTATAAGGTCTAAAGTTGCTTCTGAGCTTGCACAGATGTACAACAAGGCTTCGCTGGGGTCAAGGGAGGCTGTGTGCTGTGTCGGATTAGGGCGGCAAATTGCGCTATACAGGATGATTGGTAATATTTAAGCGCGAGGGGTATATCAAGCTAAAAACTAATGTGCTTACTCAAACACACAAGGCCTTTGTTGCCTAAAGAAAGACTAATTGGGCAATTTCAATTATATTTGTCTCATTTGAGGAATACAGATATGGATGGAATACTCAACGCAGCATTCAATAGGCGATATGCACATTTTGAGCGTTAGTGCCTCTAACGGCTACATTGACATTTATGGTTACCGAATCAACTTTGACATTTCGAGAAAATGATACAATTTACAATTTTATTTTGAGTTGTTGCTATTGTGTATGAATATTATACATCATAGTATATTGAAATGAATAAAGAAAATATTTAAAATGCTATATACCTATGTAGTGATGCCGCGAGACGAGAAACGGAGAGAATCAATCCACTCTCGTCTCGTCTCGAATTTCTCGAATTTATAATTAGCAAAGAAACGAGTACCACTAATTAAAACTGATTATTTTACTGTCTGGTATTTAAATGGTTAGGTATAGAAAATACGCAATATCATGGGCTTATTAACCGTTGCTGGGCGTGTCAATCTGTTTTGTACGCAGATATTGGTAATTATAATTACATATTCGTATAGTGCGGGCACTTGAAGCTGGTATGAAGAGTACACTATAGGTATCACTTTTTTTTCCAAAACCCAAAATAACTTTAAAATGAATATGTAAATGAAGAGACAATTCATGAATATTTTGTTCTTTTATATGTAGGTACCTACTTATATTTTATTGGAAAATTTTAAAAAAAGTACCTCCAAGATCTCGACTTTCCGCTCTCGTCTCGAGCAAATCTCGGAGGGCATTACTCTCGTCGAGAATAAGGTGAATCTCGTCTCGAAAATTCGAGAAAGTCGAGACGAGATCTCGAAAATGCGCGAGATCTCGCGGCATCACTATATATATATATATATATATATATATATATATATATATATATATATATATATATATATATATATATATATATATATATATATATATATGTGATGTGACAATCAAAAAAGACAAAATACCGAAAGTACTGTAGCAGAAAATATTATTTTTCTTATAATATGTGTGATTTCTGTAAACCATTTTATCATATTTAAATTTATATTATAATTTATAATATTAGTTAAAGTGTTACAAGATGCACAATACATGGAAATTAAGATTAAAAATCTGATGTGGCCAACACATAACCTCTCGCCAGATATTTTACATGGTTGTACGGATAAAACGAAAAATATTTTTAATTACAAATACATATATTCATGTTTCACTACAAAATAATTCTCACATATATTTGCAAAATCTAGGGATATTTTAATGTAAATTGGGTACAATACATACATTTTCTTTATATTCAATATCCTGAAATTTTCTTTTTCTACTTTCCTTTTCTTCTTTATATTTGTCATTTTTTGCAAATTCCTTTTATATTCTTTTTTTAGGTATATTCTTTTGCGTTGTTGACTTTTTTTATTTTCATAATCTTCATAATGATGTACAAATATTTTTGACAGTGGCATACAAATATTTTTGACAGTGACATTTATGTGTCAATTACAAACATTTGAATTTCTTGCTTTGAATTAGTTTGATCTGAGATCAAATTATTTTATATGCATTTCTTTATCTCTAAATCTATAGAGGATATATTAATGAATTTATATTTTTCGAATAAAGAATTTAACGTTCTTTAATATAAGTATTTACATAAATTTTCGATAAATAATATTTAGATGATTTTTTGTTTTAACTACTACTTCCGGTCGTCTAATTGTTACCAAAACTCTTCCCATTATTGTTAGATTGAGGAATCCGTTGTTAAATATGTCTTACTTCTTAGTATTTGAGAAATCGTGGATCCAACATCCACACAAACATACGGACATCACCGTAAAAATGTTATAATCGGATTCTAGGGACCTTAAAACGTGCTTATTCACTAAAATCTGGATATGCGATTTTTAGCTTGAATCCAATTCCTCTCTTAGCGAGAGGTAACAAGTTGGAAAACACTTGAATCAGTTGCACAAGCTCGGAAAAGAAAATACACGAAAAATACGAACCATGTGAATTCCTACCTGTAATATTAACATTACATGTACAAAATCTACATAAATATGTCAAAAATATATAGACTTCTATTTCATTCAACTGCAAGTATTATACAATATTAAGACAATTTTCTGCTTCTTGTATTATATCTTGTTCAAATATTAACTTAAGAAACACATTTTTATATAATTCATTATTGCAGTCAGACGTCCATTGTTGGAATTTTATTCATACGATAAATATCTTTTACAATGTGAAAATATGTAAAAACTTCCAAATATTTCTATTTTCCGTATTTATAAAGAGTTGATTAGATTTTGGGTAAAATTAGATGACCGGAAGTGATACTTTACATGAAGCCCATAACAGTTTTTAATGAAAAACTATATTAAAATATAATCTAAAACTTTTCAATTTTAGTATTTAAGACTTTTGTATCAAGAGGAACAACATATTAGATTTTGGCTAAAATTAATAAACCGGAAGTGATACTTTATTTGAAGCTCTGAACAGATTTTCGTGAAAAATAAATTGATACAATCCAAAACTTTTCAAATTTGGTATTTAAGACTTTTATATTAGTGCGAACGACATACTAGATGTTTTCTAAAATTGATAAACCGAAAGTACTACTTTGCAGGAAGCTATAAACAGATTTTCTTGAAAAAATATATTAAAACATGATTCAAAACTTCTCAAATTTGGTATTTAAAACTCGTGTATAATTTGAATTATATATTGATTATACCTATATGATAAACCGGAAGTGGTACTTAATTTGCAGATTGGTGAGAACAGATTTTTGAGGAAAAACATAATAAAATGTAATCTAAAATTTGGTATTACAGACTTTTCTATTTATTGAAACAACAAATTAGATTTTGTTTACAAATGATCAACTGGAAGTGATACTTTACTTAAAAGCTCATTGCTATTTCAAACATGGAATGGATGGGAGGCCATGTGTTGGCTATATCAGATTTTTAGTTTTGTAAAAAATATAGCATAGTCGGCGATTTGGCTCAGCAAATAGACAGCACATTTATAAATTCACCTCTGATTTGAGACGAATAAAAATGTTCGAATAATGAAAGTCTTTCGTTTCACTACTGGTGGACAGTTCTATACTCTATCCGTTTTAACTATAGACTAGATGGCGTTTCGAGCGCGGCCGTTTTTACATGTATTAAATAAAAAATTCAAATTTTGGCGCCATTCCTAGATTTAAAAAAATTCTTTCTAATTGACATTTTTTCAGTACAAGACGTACATGTGTATTCATATACTTACTTATAATCTCCGTACCTTTCTCTACATTTCGGCGAAACGGCATGCATAAATGAAAACCACATTATTCTAATATATTTTAAAGAAAACAACGTAAAATAAAAATATAATTCACCTTTGAAATATAAATATTTACACTCTAAAATATATACATTATACGTATAAACTATATACCTACACCATTAATTATGAACAAAATAATATTTTAAACTAATTTCCTTGTTCCTGGGGTGATCCGAATGACCCTTTTTCCTCATGTTCTTTTATAGCTTTCCAAATATTACATCGTCCTATGCCCAGTTCTGATGCCACAATTTGGACACTTTCTACTTTGGAACATGCATTCGTGGCACGATATGTGCAGTGTAAATTATACGCCACTTTTTTTGCCCGCTTCGGAGGGCCTTTCCTTTTGGATATTTTAAAACATTGGCAGAGCCAGGTTCAGAATTTTTATCCATAATATTAACGAAGAGAACAATAACAAAACTAACGAACTTCCAACTAAAAACTAAGAAAACGCGCACAATGAAAACTATGTAATATGAAATATAACGACAAAACACTATGAAAATTATATAAACGAAAAAAAAAACAAACAGAACTAAACAGATATTGATAATATGTAATAAATCGTGTACTATTAACTTTGTTGACATTTATATATTTTATGTCAGACGGCAAAATAATTGATATAGTTGTCAAGCAAATTTAAATTTCGCGTCAATTATTTTACTGTGTAAACTCGGTTCACGTTTGAACCAATCAGAGAGCTAGAATCTTAAGCCCTATCTCACCCAACGCTCTATAGTTAAAACGGATAGAGTATAGTATATTATTTATATTTTAGAAGTATTGTTTTACATTATTCATAAATATTTTACAGATTTAATATAATTTAAAATAACATAATCACTGATTTTGCAGTAAATATTTTGCATATCTCTACGTTTGTAAACATAAATATAATATTAAAATTTATCTGTTAACATATATTACTAACAATACAAGTATACTAAAACAGACTAATTAGTAACAGACAAAATGACTTACAATATCTGCATCTTCACCAATTTCACGTTGTTATTGCACTATTTTTAATTGTTTCTACCACTAACAATGAACGTTACATTATTATTTACACTTAATACACATTAAAAACAGTATTAATAACAACAGAAATAGTTAATAATATTCGGACACATTGCAAATATTCTTTACACGGACAGAAATACCGATTAAAACTAAACACGGTTGAATGAATGCTGCAATAAACGAACAGACCTGTTAGAACCAAAAGTGCTGCTTGCAAGTTTATTCAGTGAATTTAATTTGAAAACATTCAGTTGGGTTTTCGTTATTGTAGTGTTAACATCAAATTTTGTGTGTGATTTTTTAAATTGTAAGCCGGAGAAAGTTTTGAGTTATCCGTGAACTTCCTTCCTCAGTTTTGGTGGCAGTTCTCTCCATATAGACTCTGGAACACTGTTTAAAAGGTAAAAATATTTCATTATTACATATTTTACTTGTAAACGTTTTCCCTGATGATATTTAAATAATAATAATAATAACCTAACATAAATAAACGAATGGTTTGAGAGTTTTCAGCTCGTTCATTTTGTCACATGAACTGGCCGTTTTATTTCTAACTGCACCTTAAATTTTGATTTCTTCACATTTATCATACTTATTTATTACCTCCCGTCAGTTCTATGTATTTTGTATAAATGTCATACAAAAAGTTCCTTGCAAAAGATTCTATTTCTTGTACATTACCTTAAGGCAGTTTTATGTACTTTATACAAATACCATACAGAAAGTTTCTAGCAAAAGATCATATATTTCGAGTAAAATTATAATACAAACATTCTGTCAACTGCACTTGACACTGACACCTTTCAATCAGAATTTTCTTAATATAGTAGCTGTTTCCAGAGTTATAGCATAGCTGGCTAATATATGATATTTAATTTCTTTATAATTTTTACCTTCCGTCACCTTTAGGTAAGGAAGGTATTGTTTTTGGTCAAAAAATTCGGTGGTGAGTTTTTGATGAATAAGCAAGCTTTAGGGTCCCTAGATTAGGCCCTAGAATACGATTTTACTATTTTTACGATGATGTCTGTATGTGTGTATGTGTGTGTGTGTGTGTGTGTGTGTGTGTGTGTGTGTGTGCGCGCGTGTATGTGTGTGTGTGGGTGTGGGTGTGGGTGTGTGTGTGTGTCTGTGTGTGACAAAATTTTCTAATGCGATAATTCTAATACCTACTACAATTCAAAAAATTATAATTCTTTCATATTCCTCTTCGTTACATCCATATGAAAACCTGATTAGATTTTGGTTATAATTGGTAAACCGGATGTACCCTCATTTGAATATTTTAACAGTTTTTTTAAAAAAAACGATGTTAAATATCATTTTTTACATTTAATGTTATTACGAGTATAAATATTGAAGAATATTTTATTCTCTATACGATTTGAATGCATTTTATACTTCATATTAAATGGATATAGAGTTAAAAAAATATAAAAAATTAAATATTATATATAAGCCAGCTATGCTATAACAGCTGCTATATTAAGAAAATTCTGATTGAAAGGTGTCAGTATCAAGTGCAATTGACAGTATGTTTGTATTATAATTTTGCTGGAAATATAGGATCTTTTGCTAGAAACTTTCTGTATGGAATTTGTATAAAATACATACAACTGCCTTAAGGTAATGTACAAGAAATAGAATCTTTTGCAAGGAACTTTCTGAATGACATTAATACAAAATACATAGAACTGACGGAAGGTAATGTACTAGCCACATCAGATTTTTTACTGAATAAGGCTGTTGCAAGAATTTTTATATGCCTTCTAAGTATTAAATTTAAAAAGATATCATGATTTAAATAGCCTCAAATTTGAAAATATCAGCAAATATCCATTAGATATTTTACAATTAATTCTTGAAATTTGGATATTTTGAAAAATCACGTGATCTGAAACAGAATGTGATGTCACAACACATACATCTTCATCAGGTCCAATTAGGATAGAACTAGCAGCTAGTACATAGTTCACACCCTCATTTGTTACAAATTTACGTACGTCATCAGGCGAAAGAAGAAAAGGATATTATATTTTCAAATCCAATTTGCTCATGAATAAAAGAGTAATGAGAAATATTCGTTTTCCGGGAATGGACTGTGTCATATTTTGAGTCAGAGCTCAACGTTTCGCCCGCAGTCGTATGGGTCATCTTCAGGAGCAAGGGGGATAGTACTGTCTTAAACAAGGTTACCCGACGTGTCAACCACGCTAGAGGCCAAGTTTAAGCAACAAGAGGAGGAGACTCAGTTTACAAGGTTACCCGACGTGTAAACCACGCTAGAGGCCAAATAAACCAAGTGACGAAAGGAAGGCCGAGAAGACAGTTATATACTAATCTAAAGATACAGTAGATGAGCAAAGCTAGATTGGGCGTGTCGTGTTCCGAGAATCACCGGTTTCCACATGTGGCTGAAGAAATAGCCATCATCCCGATTGATGTTATTAGGATGTTTCCATATTTCTAAAGTTTCCCTGTATTTACGTCTGTAAAACTCAGGGACAGGAGCTAAAATGCGGGAATTTTCAAATAAGATGTTATGTCCTGTGTTGTGTTGGTGTTCTGCGACCGCAGATGTTAATACCATTTCTTGAGCCATATGTGGAAACCTGTGATTCTCGGAACACGACACGCCCAATGTACCATTACGAACTCGATTCCCATTGGTCCTCATTAGCTTTGCTCATCTACCGGACCTTTAGATTAGTATATAACTGTCTTCTCGGCCTTCCTTTCGTCACTTGGTTTATTTGGCCTCTAGCGTGGTTGACACGTCGGGTAACCTTGTTTAAGACAGTACTATCCCCCTTGCTCCTGAAGATGCCCCATACGACTGCGGGCGAAACGTTGAGCTCTGACTCAAAATATGACACAGTCCATTCCCGGAAAACGAATATTTCTCATGACTCAGACTGTGGAAACCTACGCAATTATTTAATAAAAGAGTAATATGAAAAAAATAAAAAATACGGGTAAAATATTTTTTCTTATTCTTTCAATTAAAGCAAAGAAAAAGAAATTGTGCAACACCTCATTAAACTAGCACTTTTACTCATAGGAGTGCACAAAAACTGTTAGCGAAACAGCCGGTATTTCTGTGTCCCGGTTCGCGTCGCAAAGAAGTTAGAGAAGCTCACATAAATAATGAAACGAAGAAATATAAAGTTGAGTTGGTAATGATGATAATGAGGAAGGCTAATGGAGGAGTTGGCTCTGGCTGTGATTATAATCGCTTCAAGCTGATTGTATTAGCGCATTGTGAATTAAAACTTGCCTGAAGACCGCGGGATATTTTGCAATTTCATTATGCCCCTCTTACACCCGCGCCGCTCTCTCCCGCAACCCGCAGAAGAAATAGAAAAATGTGATTATTTTACCGCGACTATTGATTATTAATTAAAGAGAGGGGGATTTGCTTGAATTTGTAATCAATGATTCCAAACGTTTCACAAAGCGAACCTCAATTTTTAATCCAATTTGGTTGTAATGAATATGATTATATTGACTTTAGAATGAGGTCTTTCACCATAACAAAAAATCTGATGTGGGCACCACACGACTTCCTTGTACGCAAGACCAACATGAAGTATAGACCCAATCATAAAATTGCACGTATTTGACGCAATTTGTCATTAACATTAATTTTTTATTACGCCCGTCATACTGTAGGTAAGGGAGGTAATGTTATCGGTCTAAAAATTCGATGGTGAGTTTTCAGTAAATAAGCACGAATTAGGGTCCCCACAACACGTTTTCACTATTTTTACGATGAAGTGTGTGTGTGTGTGTGTGTGTGTGTGTGTGTGCGTGTGTATGCGGGCGGAACGATTTTTCGTCCACGATAACTCTTACAACAAACTTTCGAAAATTTCTATTTTCCGTATTTAAGCTTTCTACTTAAATATAAAGAGTTTATTAGATTTTGGATAAAATTGGACAACTGGAAGTGATACTTTACTCGAAGCCCATACCAGTTTTTAATGAAAAATTATATTAAAATATAACCCAAAACTTTTCAATTTCAGTATTTAAGACTTTAATATTAAAGAGAATAACATATTAGATTTTGGCTATAATTAATAAACCCGAAATGATACTTTACTTGAAGCCCTGAACAGATTTTCGTGAAAATATATTATGATATATTCAAAAACTTTTTAAATTTAGTATTTAAGACTTTTATTTGAAAGGGAACAACATATTAGGTTTTGGCTAAAATTGATAAACCGAAAGTGATACTTTACTTAAAGCTCTGAATAGATTTTCGTGAAAAATATAATAGGATATATTCCAAAGTTTGTCAAACTTGGTATTTAAGACTTTTAGATTAATAAAAACGACATATTAATTTTTTCCTAAAATTAATATACCAGAAATGATATTTTACTTAAAAGCAATAAAATATAATCCAAAATTTGATATTACAGACTTTTTTATTTATTGGAACAACAAATTAGATTTTGTTTACAAACGATCAACTGGAAGTAATAAAATAGCCCATTGCTATTTCAGACATGGAATTGACCAAATTGACGGGAGGTCATGTGTTGGCCACATCAGATTTTTTTCGTTTTTGTGAACTAGGTTTGCATTCTGACCAATCAAGCGGCAGAATTTGTATCCCTATCTAAACCAACGCTATTTTCTTACGTAAAATAAAATATATTTTTAAAACGAATTACACGGTAAAATATTTAAACTGTTTAAGAGACAATTTCTGACATTTATTGCCATCTATTATTTTTAATAAGAACTTAATGGTTCAGAATGTGTAGTAGGCAGCATAATTATTTTTTTTGGATTGCTTTTTTAGTTCATCCTCCACCTAAGGGATGGCGCTAGTAGTCTTAACTTCACTAGTCATCTGCGAAAATCAAAATTCGCTGTAGTGGTCGCCAGGTGGAACGTACCCTATTATAAAGTCCGTAATACATACTTCATCAATCATAAGCATACTTCAACGAAAACATCAAAAGATGGCAGCACGAACATATGTCTATAGTTTTGTATAACCTTTTTTAAAAATCTTTCCTTAAACATAAGAGTGAAACTTGTGAAGAATACACTGCATAAATCCCTATTGTTTTTGAACCAAGGATATGAAAGAAAACTATGGGGAATTTTTAAAAAAATATATTTACTTCTGTAATAATTAACTACTATTTCGTACACAAATTTAATTTTAATGGAATATTCTAATATTTTTTATTTTTTCTGAAACTACCACATATTTGTATTTTGAGTTTTTTATTATTTGAGTGAGATATGAATTTTTAAATATCTGAAAATTAGAATTTTACCGGATGTGACGTAAAAGAAGCTAATGACATTTAGAAATGAAAACTTGTAACAACAAAAACGTAATAGATACAAACAAGCCAGTTAACAACGCGTCAATGGCAGAAAAAAATGTTTCTTGTTAATAGTGTTGTTTTATGCATTTGTTGGAAATACCATCAGTCTCTCGTACGTCACAGACCACGTGATGCCTTTATTAAAATTAAATTTTGATTTTTTATATGATTCCGTTATTTTTTATATTTAATTTTAATTAATAGTTTTAAATAAAATACATCAAGTTGAATTAGTTTCATGTCTAAAACGCTTCATATGTTTTTTGAGATTAGACATTTTTGTAAACGACTTTCCACACACAGAACAATGAAATTCCTTAATTCCAATATGAATTTTCATGTGATCAGATAAAGTATTACTTCGTCTAAACAGTTTATTACATATTGTACACTTGTAGTCTTTTATTCCACTGTGTATTTTCTTATGCGAAGATAAAGTGGCACTTTGTGTAAATTGTTTATTACAAATTGTACATTTATAGTTTTTTACTCCAGTATGAGTGACCATATGTCTGGATAGATCTTTCTTTCGTGGAAATGATTTATTACACGTGAGGCACTCATATTTCTTGTTTTCAGCATGTTCTTTAATATGACTCTCTAAAAGACTTTCTTGAGTATATATTTTTTTACATTTTTTACATTCAAAAAACTTATTTTCTTTGTGAAGCTTCTCATGCTCTTCCAAGTTAGATTTTTGCGAAAAATACTTATTACATACACCACAACAGAAATTGTCTGAATTAACATTTTCAGTTTTTTCAATAACATTATTTCCAATGATTGGATCCTTATATTCCTTATCATTCTGTTCATTATCATCGGTTACAAATTCTTCCTTCTTTACACTTTGAAAAACACTTTCATACAATTCACAGTCTTGGGAAGTTTCATTCAGCGGTTCTTCTTTAATATCAAGTGCTCCAAAACTTTGATAATTCGTTATTGTCGCTGTATGTTGGTCTTTAGCATCAGCGCTCACCGGTTGTAGCTGAGCGTCCATGAATGATGAATGCCACTTGATTAATTACTAAACGACTGAAGACATGTACGACAACAAAAATGGTTTTCCGAGTAAAGAATTTAAAGTTGATGCACTATTTCACAAATACAGATCCCGATATGTTCTAAAGTGAAGTTATACAAAGCACTTCCTGACGACAAAACGATTGAAGAAATGCAGAAATATTAGTTGAATACTTTAAGGAATGATAAAATATTTAAGGGAAGCACATCTGCAAATTAAAACATATTATATTATTACAAATTATATTTACCAAATTGTCTTTGCTTCAAATACTCATAGAGGTTATAACAACTAATTTATGTCATAATTTATATCATAGATGGCACTGGAGCATAACGTTTAATTTACATATAAAACTTTATTTTAAAATTATGTATTTAATGCAGTTTATAGAATCATTATTTAAATAACATAATTTAATAAACTTTTAGAATAAATTTACAAACAACATATCAAGGATTATTTGACAATTTCATGTAAAAGTAAATATAGTATTATTCGCGAAAGATGACTATTCAAGGTCATTTATAAGCCATCTGATACGGTTTCGACATTAAAACTTTAAGATCGGATGTTAAAGTGAGGATGAGGAAGACTTAAAACGTTAGTGTTTGCGCACCTATACACTTTTAATGTCATTGGCTGGTAGCACGAGCGTCATTCTAACACCGGTTTTAACCAATGATCACAAATACACTAGATATAACTTCATAGCATTTGTTTTGTTTTCGGCTGGCTAGAAAGAGAGAACTAAGGATAGAGATATGTAAAGGCCCCTCACGGAGTATTCGCTAGATGTCACTGCTTGTTTTATTAAAATGAACTGTACTATACAGGGTATTTCATGACTAGTGTAACAAACTTTAACAGCTTATTCCTGAGGTCATTTTGAGCAAAAAATGTCATATGAACATAGGTCCTATTCCTTCTAGTTACCAAAATACAAGAGGTTGAAGTTCTATAAATAACACGAATTTTTTAAATTTTTGTAATCAAGGTACTTTCGGAAAACAAGAGTTATATTGAAAAGTCATACCTTATTTGTATTAATTAATTTTATTTATTAATATTAACGAATACGATTTGGACAACAAAATATACGATGACACAATTATTAAATAGACAAATAAATAAATTCTAAACACAGAACAACATAACCAAACATGGAATAGGTTAACACAATTGGGCTTCATCAGACCATAACACTTTGGAAATAAAGTCAGGATCATTTAAATGTTGACGGAGAAACCAGCGACAAAATTCTAAACGAGGACCATAGTCTCCGGGTTGCAGTGCTTGAACTCGCTGAATGTGATAGGGATGTAATTCCTCACGGTTTAATATCCGCCAAACAGTGCTGTGAGACATGTGTAACTGAGCAGCGATGCGTCTTGTGCTGATTTCAGGATTATCGAGAACAGCATCAATTACATTCTCTTCATCTTCAACGTTATTATTAACACCAATGCCATCATTTTGTACACCTCCCCGTACAGTTGTTGATCCAGTTTCACGTAGACGCTGAAAAATGCGCGCAAATAGGCGATGGGAAGGTTGGCGTCTATTTGGATATCTGTCTTGGTATTCTCTGGACGCATAACGGGCATTACCATTACATAATCCATAAATAAAAATCATATCTGCATATTCAGCAGTACTATAACCATCCATATGAATCAAAAATACAATCAAAAGTACAACAATTTTTAATTAAGACAATTAATTAATACATAAATTAATTAATGCAAATAAGGTATGACTTCAATATAACTCTTGTTTTCCGAAAGTACCTTGATTACAAAAATTAAAAAATTTCGTGTTATTTATAGAACTTCAACCTCTTGTATTTTGGTAACTAGAAGGAATAAGACCCATGTTCATATGACATTTTTGGCTCAAAATGACCTCAGGAATAAGCTGTTAAAGTTTGTTACACTAGTCCTGAAAAACCCTGTATTTGAATTATTAACGAAAACCAATTATAAAATGCATAAAACAAATTGTTATCAGTATTAAGAAAAGGTAAAAGTAATTGTATATAATTATTTATTTTATTCTAATGATTTTAAAACAATGTTGTTTTATATACTTGCTTCTTATTCTATTTGTACTTTTTTCTAAGTTTATTTTTGTTTTATATGTGTATCTGGATTTTCAAATAAATGTCTAAAATTAAATTGAGCAAGTGAATGCCATGATTATTTAATGGATCGTAATCCAGGACATCGTTATGAATACAATCCTACCGAAATTCCCGTAGATAAATTTCTCATCGGGTCTCGTGGCCGCGATCCTGAGTGTCTGGTCGCGAATGGGGGGAACCGGGTTCGATCCCGACCGACACCAAATATTTTTCGAATTTTAAATGGCACAAAATTGCCCCCTGTGGTCAGACAGAATTTAAAGTTACAAAATCGAAGCCCGAACGACCACAACTTCCAACAAAGGAGCAAAATGTCATAAATAGATTATATGGACTGTAGAGACATCTCTCAACAAACTTTAGAGTAGCCTTATATCTTTATCTCTAGTCGTCTCTTTCCGTCCAGCCGAGAACATAACAAACAATAGTGACGTATAGGGCATGTTTTGTCTAGTATATTTGTGGTCGTTGATCATGGCATTCACTTGCTCAATTTAATTTTAGACATTTATTTGAAAATCCAGATCCACATATAAAACAAAAATAAACTTAGAAAAAACTACAAATAGAATAAGAAGCAAGTATATAAAAACAACATTGTTTAAAAATCAATAGAATAAAATAAATAATTATATACTATTACTTTTACCTTTTCTTAATACTGATAACAATTTGTGTTATGCATTTTATAATTGGTTTTCGTTAATAATTCAAATATAGTACAGTTCATTTTAATAAAACAAGCAGTGACATCTAGCGAATACTCCGTGAGGGGCCTTTACATATCTCTATCCTTAGTTGTCTCTTTCTGTCCAGCCGAAAACAAAACAAATGCTATAAAGTTATATCTAGTGTATTTGTGATCGTTGATTCGTTGGATAAATACATAGAATAAATTTATTTAACGAATACTTATTCGAAACTTTATTCGGAAGTGAAAATACTGGGCCTAAAAATATACAATGTCTCAACATACTAGGAATACTCGCTAATTTTATTGTATAATTAAACAGAGGAAGTGTTCACAATCATCACCAATAAATTTAAATACTTGCTGAATTTTTTAAAACTCGTCTAAAATTCTAACGTTACTTCTTACGGAATGTAAGAAACTATACTCGTTGTGACGTCACATAATTAGTGCGATGTTTGGTCACCAGATAGAGTCCGCTTAACTTGAATCGCGTATACATATTTCTCACTCACTGTCAATAATACAAAATACATCAAGTGGAATTAGTTTCATGGTGACAAAGCTTGAAATGTTTTTCGAGAGCATGATTAAGTTTATACAACTTTCCACACACAGAACAACGGTATTCCTTATCACCAGCATGAGTCTTCATATGTACGGTTAGATGATAATTTCGTCTAAACAGTTTATTACATATTGTACATTTGTAGTTTTTGATTCCACTGTGTATATCCATATGTGAAGATAAACCGCGACTCTGTACAAATTGTTTTTTGCATATTATACATTGATAGCCTTTAATTCCAATATGAGTTTTCACATGATCAGATAAAGCGCTATTTCGTCTAAACAGTTTATTACATATTGGACACTTGCAGTCTTTTATTCCACTGTGTATTTTCATATGCGAAGATAAACTGGCACTTTGTTTAAATAGTTTATTACATATTGTACATTTATTGTCTTTTATTCCAGTATGAGTGACCATATGTCTGGACAGATCTCTCTTTAGTGGAAATGATTTATTACACATGAGGCACTGATATTTATTGTTTTCAACATGTTCTTTAATATGACTCTCTAAAAGACTTTCTTGAGTATATATTTTTTTACATTTTTTACATTCAAAAAACTTATTTTCTTTGTGAAGCTTCTCATGCTCTTCCAAGTTAGATTTTTGCGAAAAATACTTATTACATACACCACAACAGAAATTGTCTAAATTAACATTTTCAGTTTTTTCAATAACATTATTTCCAGTGATTGGATCCTCATATTCCTTGTCATTCTGTTCATCATCATCAGTTGCAAATTCTTCCTTCTTTACACTTAACAAAACACTTTCATACAATTCACAGTCTTGGGAAGTTTCCTTCAGCGGTTCTTCTTTAATATCAAGTCCTCCAATACTTTCATAATTCGTTATTGTCGCTGTATGTTGGTCTTTTGCACCAGCACTCACTGAATATAGCTGAGCGTCCATGAATGATGAATGCCTCTTGATTAATTACTAAACGACTGAAGAAATGTACGATAACAAAAATGGTTTTCCGAGTAAGGAAATTAAAGTTGATGCACTACTTCACAAATACATATTCTGATATGTCTTTCTAAAGTGAAGTTATACAAAGCAGTTCCTGACGATAGAGCGATGATGGAACAAATGCAGAAATATCAGTGAAATACTTTAAGGAATGATAAAACATTTAAGGGAAGCACATCTGCAAATTAAAACATATTATTAGCAACGAAAATTATTTAAAAGTAAAATATATTTACCAAATTTTAAACTAAATACTGTCTTTATCGCCAAATACTCGTTTAGTGCTCCTTTAGGTTATAACAAGTTTGTGTCATACTCATAAAATATGTCATAGATGGCACTGGAGCATAAAGTTTTACTTATATACAGAATGTAAATGAAATAATTGCATTAAATTTAACCAGTAATGTAACTCGACGAGAGCAACAATATTTCTTAATAACTTTTTTTTCTGTCTTTTAGATTTTGAGTTAAAATTCTTTAAAGATTTGCTGCATATTTCGTTACCCGCCTATGAAGAACAAAGAGAACAAATGGCTGCTGCCGTATTCAAGTCAGATACAAACAGCTCAAAAATTGTCGGTTATCGGTTACACTTACAGTCACAGTAATTAATAAACGAATCAAGGGAAATAACATTATTATTAATTAATACGTAATAGTACAATTTTTAAAATAAATAAATTTAAATTTTGGATAACAAAAGTATAAAGTTGTGTATTGAACCAGGCTTTAATCACCTGTGAATAGTGGAAGACAAGGAGAAACGAGGTAACGAGACGAAGAGCAAAAGCATAGTTATAAGGTTATGAGATGATTATTTATCGTCGACAAATCATAATAGTTTAAATACGTTATTCAAAAAATGTAAGTACAAACTTTTGTCCATTTAAAAGAGGTACATGAGTACCAATCATTAGTCGTCCATTTATTGTTCCCGCCCAAAACATTTTTTAATGAAAATTTTTACAGCATTTTCGTCTGTCGAGATGTGTATTGTGCATAATAAATACACCTTCCCAAGTAAATTCAGTCTCATTAATGAACATTATGAGCCATTCCCAAAATTGGAGTCTGTTATGTGCTGAAAACAGAACTTTTTGGATATAACTGTTGCTTTTTTAAAATTGTCATATGTGACACTCCGTATTGTGATGTGATAAAGATGTACAAGATTAAAAAATGTGCGAATATTAAGAACAGAATGATTTGGTGATGATTTAGTAACGCTCCGGGTAAATGCGTTGACAACTCCATGACACTGTCTTTATGTCAACCGTGATGTCAAGTAAAATGTAGTACAGATACGAAAAAAAAAATAAATAAATAAACCATAGGTAAGTAATTACAATGTCTGTGTACTCGCATTTTGACAGAATTTTACCTTATAAACTTATTACTAATATCAAAATTTAATTGGAACAATCAATAGGACTGTCAATTGCTAAAACAAAATTTTTCATAGCTATTGCTACTGCATTCAATTATCACAAAAATATTTGGAACGACTCGTCAATTTACGGGGTGGTAAAAATGCTAAAAAAATATGCGATTTCGAGAAAAAGTTATTAAGAAATATTGTTGCTCTCGACGAGTTGTATTACTGGTTAAATTTAATGCACTTATTTCATTTACAGGGTGTAAATGAAATATAAAAAAAATATTTTTAATTTATAGCTCATAGAATCATTATTTAAAGAAAATTATTGTAGACAAAGAGCAATTTAGCAAACTTAAGAATAAATTTACCAGCAACATATCAAGGGTTATTTGAATATTTCATGTAAAAGTAAAGTAAAAATTGCGTACATTAAGCTTTGCGCTACACACTCATCTATGAACATGGAGTAAGTTTATATCGTGGTTTACAACGACCAAATATAACTAGACAAAGTTTCATTTGGTATGTTTTGATTTCGGCTGGCCAGACAGAGAAACTAGAGATAGAGATATGTCTTGTCTAGTCCGAGTATTTCTCATTAGAGGTCACCACTGAGGCCAAGTAGAGTATTAGTGTCTAGTTTGAACGTAGCTCACTAGAGGCGCAAGTGTTCTGAGTTAAATTTTTTTGGTTAACATTTAAGATTAACATTAAATAATTTATAAGGTTTAATATTAAAGAAAAATCAGCGTGTCACTCACAAAACCACTAAAACTACAAAACAAAGACAAAATACACATGCTGCTACGAGGTCTCTAGTGAGCAACGTTCAAACAAAACACCAGACTACACACTGACTCTCTACGTGGCCTCTAGTGAGAAATACTCGAACTAGACAAGATATATCTTTATCTCTAGTTTCTCTGTCTGGCCAGCCGAAATCAAAACATTCAGTAAAAACGGATAGGGAATGTTTTGTCTAGTTATATTTGGTCGTTGGTGGTTTATACTGAAGTCCTTAATCGGATTTCTAATCAAATCGGATTTAATAAATTTTGACTGTTTATACCAGAAAAATTTAAAGCGATCAAGTATATTCGAATTTACTGTAGATTTAATTGGATTTATTACTGACACTGTTGACATAGCAGCATAGAATGCGTAGAACTTTTGACTTCACATTTACTTAGATTTTTCATCTAACAAATCTATTATTCTCCTTTCCAGGATTAATTTCAAAATATATTCTGTTTCTTGTTGCGTCCACGGATTTCCTACTATTGAATTTTCTGTTAAATCGTTGTTTATCTCGCGAAAGTAAATCGGAATTAAAAAAAATTGATGTGACCAGCACATAACCTTTTGCCCATTCCATGTTTAAAATAGCAATGAGCTTTAAGTAAAATATCATTTCCGGTTGATATTGTTTCAAATTATAAACTAGCTTTAAACACCAAATTTGAAAAGTTTTGGATTATATCAATATATTTTTTACGAAAATCTGTTCAGATCTTCAAGTATCACTTCCGGTTTATCAATTTTAGCCATAATCTAATATGTTATTCTCCTTGACATAAAAATCTTAAATACTAAAATTGAATTTTTTTGGATATTTTAATATAGCTTTTCATTAAATTAGCAGATTTACTTCTATTTAACCGTAACCGTTAATCATTGACAAAGGCAAATACATTACGTTCATAGCAATGTACTTGATGTTAGCCAAGAGTTAGCAAACTCCAAACTTTTCACGTAGAGGTTTATGTTTAATGTAAGATGCGGCTGCGCAATGATGTTTAACCTAGTGTACATATGTATTGATTGAGAGAAAATGGTATACTTTCTGGCTAAAATAAACAGGAGAACAGAAAGGAAGTTGTTAGTCATAACAGCAACATTAACAGAAGTATATCTCTGGAAAAGAAATAAAATGAAGACAAGATGGTTGGTAAGGCCCATATATTTATTATGCGTATATATGTATAGTATGCCATCAGAGATGTCGCTAGTGGCTAATTAAATGCAATAGTTTTTCATTCTGAACGATTTATTAATTTGAGGTCATAAAGCTGCCTTATTTTCTCGAATTTGATGAGGATTTATAAATTTATACGAAATGTTTATTTACTTAATTTATTTATAAACCACTAATATTTACAGTACTATAATAAAAACACTAAACAAAAACGATTTATAACCGATACAATTATATTTTAAATTACCGTAAATTACCAAGAACTTACCGTGCCAGTAGAAATTTACATATTCATATGATTACAAAATTAAACATTGAACAGGAAAATAAAAAATCTTCAAAATCTAATACTATAAAACTAAAATACTATAGACAATGTTATACAATTTAGTATTCATTAATTACACAAAAACTAATTTTATTACTGTTAAAAATATATGGGGTTGTGCAAATAGTAATAAAATATTGACTAGGGTTACAGGGTCCAAAGAAATTTTTGTCCAACATTAAATTACAGATTGGCACACTCAGCAATGTGTAATATGTCGTGGTGATAAATTTATACAGGGTGTTGTCGGTCAGGTGCGAACATAGGGATTTAAGATTTCTGCAATTTCCGGCTCTCCTGTTAATAGTAGAATGCAAAGTTGTACAGAATTAAAAGTTGTATACAATACTGTTTTTACATTTTTTATTGTTTCTAATTTCTACGTAACTTTTGTATACAACTTTTAATTCTGCACAACTTTGCACTCTACTGTTTTTGCCGTAAATGAACAGGAGACCAGGAAATCTCATATTAAATCTCTATAGTAGATTAAGATGAATGTAAGTGCTATTTTTTATTTGATTTTAAATCAAAGAAAGAAAGAAAAGAATGCTAGCCGGCGGGATTTGAACCCACGATCTCAACATCTGTACTGTTGTGTGTTACCAACTACACCACGGCTGGGCTATAAATCCGCCAGTCTATACAATCTTTTCTTAAGTTATATTCTCATAGGCTTGTACTCGTATATGAGACCCGCAACACATGTTAGGTGTGGGGAATATCTAAACTACCATTACGTTTAAACATCTGTGAATTCTCAAACATTCGCACAACCTTATCAGGAATGTATTGCAAATAGTAGATTAAGATGAATGTAAGTACTATTTTTACTTCCTTGTACGAAGTAAAGGAAGTATTGTAATCGCGAAAAATTTCGGTTTCCAGATTTCAACGGAAATATCCATTTTGGCCATCCCTGAATCCATTTTGACTAATTTCGTCGTGACGTCTGTACGTACGTACGTGCGCCGTAGAAAGTTGAAATTTTGTATTTACGACTGATATAACATCTAGTTGTTCACCTCCCTTTTTGGTCATTACATAATTTCTAGAAATGGTACTTTATTTGAAGCCTATAATAGATTTTAATGAAAAACATCTTAAAATATAATCTAACACTTTTCAAATTTGGTATATAAGACTTTTATGTCAATTGGAATAACATAGTGGATTTTGGTTAAAACAGGCTAACCGGAAGTGGCATATTACCTGAAGGTGTTAACAGTTTTTCTTCAATAAAATGGTTTCATTTTGATTTTAGAAATAAATGCTTCAAATAAAAATTTTAGAGAATTAAATTCTGTGTCTAGCACATCAAGTATTATTAAATTAGCCCTTTGTATAAGCGAGATATGTATATTTAAAACTTATATAATTTTTGGTTTTTGTAATGAAGCTTGCTATGGATTAGGACAAAAAATAACAAAAAAATAAAAAATAGATGCCGTCAAATATGTGTAATTATATATTTGGGTCTATATTTCATATTGGTCTTGTGTAAGTTGTGTACAAGGAAGTCGTGTGGTGTCCACATCAGATTATTTATTTGATTTTAAATCAAAGAAAGAAAGAAAAGAATGCTAGCCGGCGGGATTTGAACCCACGATCTCAACATGTGATGCGGGTCTCATACACAAGCCTATGAGAATATAACTTAAGAAAAGATTGTATAGACTGGCGGATTTATAGCCCAGCCGTGGTGTAGTTGGTAACACACAACAGTACAGATGTTGAGATCGTGGGTTCAAATCCCGCCGGCTAGCATTCTTTTCTTTCTTTCTTTGATTTAAATCTCTATGTTCGCACCTGAGCGTTAATACGCTGCTTATTTATTTATTTTTATTAAATGCCAGCCCCTCCTTCATTCCAGTTAAAACCACGGTTACTGTAGTTCTTGCCACCCCTGAAAAGTTTGGGATGCTATATGTTAATCATTGCTGGGAACCAAGACGGCACGAAATGGATTGATTGGTTTCCGACGGATCGCCAGTTGGTAGTTAATTATCAATTAATGAGTACTAAATTTTCTGATCGCTTTCATATAATTGTACCAGCTTCAGAATTTATCAATCTGAAGTGTTCTCATTGTCATTGATATTAGATTCGGGTTTAGAATCAGAAGAATTACAAAACAATAATTTGTCTTTATTTATATTTGTATTCTCTGCATTCATCTTTTGAGTATTAACATTTTTTTGTAAATTCTTGGTAATTTGCGGTAAACAAAATTCGGTAATTTGCGCTTGTAGATATTTGACTCGCACTCAATATTACAAGCCTGTAAATTAGTCACTTATTAAAATTCAACTGTTTCAGTAGTTTATGAAGCGTAGTTCTCTTTAAAGTTGGTAAATCTTCATCGTCGTTTATACTTTGGAGGAGTTTATCGAGGGTTGGCACTTCATTTAAAAAATAAAATGATTGAACTTTTTGACGAATGGCATCTCTCATAATATCACTGATGTCATCCAGCATAGATTTCCGAGCTCGTGTTTTCTTCGGGGAAGAAAAGACGCCATTATTCGTTTTGTACTCCGTTAGAATTCTATACAACGAACTCATATGCACACCTAAAAAAAATTTAATAGTACATCCGAAGTGGGATACGTTTCATTACAGTCGAGGGCTTATGTATAACTTTCTTATTTTAAATGGAACTCATATTTGATTTTTACTTTACAAAAATAGTTATTTTTTCTTTCCAACGGTTAAGGGTTATTGTGTTTTCAATTTGTTGATCTTTATTTTACTTAAGTAACCCTAGCAATGTCATTTCGACCTCTGGGGATTTGATTCAGATCACATTGGGGATCCCTGGTGTAGACTTTTAACCACATAAATCATTCTGTATAATTCCATAGAATGCCATACAATAAATAAACAAATAAATATAAAAAGACTTTACCTGTAGCTTGGCACGTTAGTTTATTGTTCTCAAGGGAAAGATTTTGTGGATTCTTTTCACAAATGTCTTTATGCACGTTCATTATGAACTCCTTCTCTGCCGCAGAGAATGAAGGCCGTCCCACACGCTTCTTTTTTGGGGATGTTTTAGAGCAACTTGCTTTGCCTACAATATTTTAACTTTACTATGTGCTTTACTTAACATTCACTATCAAACTGACAATCAAACATTTAGGCCCGGTTTTTTCACCTCTGGATAAAGCCTCAATTAACTGCCAGATAATATAAAAATATTGCATTGATATTACAGCATAAATTGACAAAATTATATACACGTCAATTGTATTATGCGATTTTTTTTATCTGGCACATAAGTTAACCGGCACTTTATAAGGAGTGAAAAAACCGAGCCTTAATATATATATATATATATATATATATATATATATATATATATATATATATATATATATATATATATATATATATATATAGATATATATATATATATATATATATATATATATATATATATATATATATATATATATATATAGATATATATATATATATATATATATATATATATATATATATATATATATATATATATATACCGTGTGTCTATTTTAAAGGTGTAAATAGGAGATTAACATGGGAAATCAGTTTTTTGCAATTTCCTGCTCGCCTAATTATTTTAAGCAAAAATGCGTCAAATAAAAGTTTTAGGGTATAAAATTCTACATCTAAAACAATAAATAGAATTATTTTTACATGCTTTATAACGACAGAAATTAAATATGAAAATGTCGAAAATTACGTTAAAAATATCGACAGCCATGGAATTGAACAAAAAATAAATAAATGCTTGACATTTTATTGTCAGAAACGTCAAATGAGTTAACTTACGTTGTGACAGATAAAACGTCAAACATTTATTTATTTTTTGTTCAATTCCATGGCTGTCGATATTTTCAACGTAATTTTCGAGATTTTCATAATTAATTTCTGTCGTTACAAAGCATGTAAAGGTAATTTTGTTTATTGATTTAGATGCAGAATTTTATGCCCTAAAACTTTTATTTGACGCGTTTTTGCTTAAAATAATTAGGCGAGCAGGAAATTGCAAAGAACTGATTTCCCATGTTAATCTCCTATGTACACCTTTAAGACAGACACACGGTATATATATATATATATATATATATATATATATATATATATATATATATATATTCAGCGATTTGGACAGCGGTAACTTATATATATATATATATATATATATATATATATATATATATATATATATATATATATATATATATAAGAGTTACCGCTGTCCAAATCGCTGAATTGCAGTTCCTAGGCGTCGAACCCGACACCTGAGTTTCCCGTTTCCAGCTTATAGACTTTAGTGCAGGTACAAGACAGTTAGAGTTTAGAATCCATACAATAAACATTAGAATAGAATAAATGTAATAATTAATCAAACACCCGATTTTTTATTTTAATGAATTCTTTGTTAAAAATAGAGGTAGTTTCTGTAGTATGTCCAATGTTGACGCTGACATTTAGTACGTGCTCCGTGTTATAGCGTAAGACTGCCCTTAAAAATAGGATAGATTAGAGTGAAATTATGTTTAAACTATTGTTAAGGTATTTCTTGAACTTTTAATGTATATACAATGTATGGCACTATTTTGTGAACTATATTTTCGTATTTTGTAAATATTATGGACTAATAGTACATCCTGATGCTGAGACTTCGTTGAGCTATCAAACTTTATTTAAGGGCCTCAAAGGTGTGATTTTATTTTCAAATTTTAGTTTTAAGTTTTGTAAGTAAATATTTTATACATATGTCTAATTCATTTTTTTGTTACAGGAGTTCATGGTGTTTAAAATTGCATAGGCCCTAAGGTAAGTGTTAGATATATGTTCACAGCTTTATACTATTATACAGTCTTCAAAAAAAATGTACAAACAAAGAAAAGTATGGCAATTTTAAATGTCAATTTGACACGAGATATTCTCAAAAATGTTCTTAACGTGACACATTGCCTGCCGCGTCTCCCATAAATGAACGACACACTACTGTTAGGCCGTATCAGTCATACACGGGTGACACGTATAGTTTTACGCTTAAGTTGTCAGTTACTTATGGGCGACGATATGTACGTTTTCATACAGGATTTTAGTAATGTGGCCCCCAGGGAAACTATATGAACACAATTTGCGGCTTCTGAAGAAAGATTATATAAAATATTATTGAAGAAATCACAGTTTATTTTTATTTATAAATTTACAAATACATTGAAATAAACTAAGTATGAATGGTTTTAAAACAATCTAAACACATATAAGGTTCGCCAGGGCAAGCACAGCAATATGTCACAACCTTTTTTGTCCTGTTCCTGGCTGAAGATCTTCCTATAGAACTTTTTGAGTTTTTATAGCACGATTTACACATACGGCGAATTGGTTTACAATTTTTACCTTTTCTTGTCGACAACGCATGGCCAGTTTTTTTTATAGGCTGTTGTACTGGTGGTTCTTGCGGGGGTAAATGTAACAGTTCCTGCGCTAATTGTTCTTTGAACGACCTTATTTCCATTTTCTTATTGGTAACCATTTTCATAATCAAGTAGGCATTAACAACAGTCATTCCTAACATATATTCCATGGCCAGCTTTCTGTACCACTTCACACCTTTTCTCAAGGTTGTGGCATAGGAAGACATCTGGTCCGATAAGTGGATGCCAGATTTTCCTCTATTGTACGCTGCTACCATTTCTGGTTGAATTTTCTTCTTGGAGACTTCAATCATTTGAGGTGAGTGCTTAGTGGACAATAATTTTACATCACTTGTGTCTCGCCATTTTAGAATCACAATACCATTTTCATCTTCTTTACTAACACATTCACCTTTTTTCAATTTTGTTGACATCAGTTTGGCCGGCAAATATTTCCGCTTTGCTCCGACAGTCGCAATCACATGGGTACTTTGTTGTAAGAATAATGTTGCTAGAGGGTAAGATATATTAAAGTTGTCTATGTATAAAGTACGGCCTTGGTTTAAAAGACCTTGTGACAATTTCTCACAAACATGGTATGTTAAGCCAGTATTTTTATCATAATCTTCCGATTTACCCTCAAATATACTTGTATTCCAAGTATACCCATTACCAGCACACAGCTTGAATACTTTAACTCCATGCGTGTTTGCCTTGACGGCTATATACTGCCGGGAGATTACCCGACCTCTCCAAGATACCAAACTTTCACTTATCACAAAATCCTTATGTGGAGTGTACACATCTTGGAATTTCTTGTTCAAAATATCAACTAGTGTCTTAATTTTACCAAGTCGATTTGTAATAGATATTTCTGGATCAGAGAAATATATAAATCCCAACAACAGTTCAAATCTGTTACGTGACATGACCTTAGGCGCAATGGGAATATTGTAAATACTTTTTGTAGACCAATAGTCTGGTATACTGCCAAGTTTTACTAGACCCATCCATAGTGTTAGACCGAGAAATTTTCTTAATTCATCACTATTTGTAGGTTTCCATGACGCTATTCTTGATTGGCGTGGTAGTCGCTTATTTTTCATTATTTTTGAAACATATTTATTTGTATATTCTGCAATTGTCGACAAAATTTCTTCATCAATAAATAATGAAAATATTTCAAGACATGTTGAATCTTTATCGATCTTGACTTTCAGTCCAGATGTTCCTAAAAGACCATCATGTCATTACTTTATAAAAGTAAAAAATATATTTTAATTGTTACTCACTTGTAAACTTCTCTTATTGATACCGTCTACTACTTTTGAAAATTAATCTTTAATTTGTAATATTACAATGCAAGACCGTTACTCAGAACTTTATGGGCGTGTAGGGTACCTAACGAGCGAGCGATATATATATACAGGATGTCCCATAACTTCAGGTACATATTAGAAGGGCATATATTTCTTAATGTCCTGATTACGGAACAAGAAGAATTTTTTCAAAATTCAAAAATTAGTTTTTGAGGTTTTTGAAGGAAACAGTTTTGGGACACTGGTTGTGTGTTTTTTTTATTACATACACATCTCCCAAACTTAATTGGTATGACAAAGCTTTACGTAATTGCATAAATTAATTTCATTGTTAAATTATTTTATGTAATAGTTATAACTAATTTCACTATTCCAAATATTATAGTATCCAGGGGTACAAAAAATGTTCTTCTTAAGTGAACTACCCTTAATTATAGGAATTTTGAAAAAATTCTTTTTGTTCCGTAATCAGGGCATTAAGAACTATATGCCCTTCTAATATGTACCTGAAGTTATGGGACACCCTGTATATATATATATATATATATATATATATATATATATATATATGTTGCTATGGTTTTAACAGCTCGTAATTTTTTTACGGGGTAGCCCGTAAAAGCTTTCTTTACTACTAGAAATAGAGCTCTGTAATAAAATTTTACAAGTATGTTCCGTAACGCAACAGGTTTGATCATGTTTACGGTTTAGTGTTCCGTAAGTTCTGAAATTATTTACCGGTTTCTATTTGGAACGAAGTTCCTGAAAAAGGATGGTAAAAAGTCGGACCACGGCAACCACTAAATAATCCTGATTTCTCTGGTATTTTTATCCCCACTATCACTACTGTTAAACATCATCATAACAAAATCAATCGATATACGTCACTCTTAAATTTCTTAACCGCATTAGTGGTATTTGCTATAGTCAGTTCGCCGAAACGAGAGAAATTGGAACTAACCCGAGATTCGAACCAAGTCATCCTTATTGGTCGATGATGACAAATTTGTAGTTGAATTTGCAAATTTGCCATCATCGACCAAAAAGAATGACTTAATTTCTGTTTAAAGGTTGTAAACAATGTTAAATTATTGAAAAATACTGGTTGGACTTGCATTGTCTTTATTATATATTTTTTACCTTCCGTCACTACAATTCCAAAAATTATAATTCTTTCGTATTACTCTTCGTTACATCAATGTGAAGAGCTGATTAGATTTTGGTTATAATTGGTCAACCGGAAGTACCCTCATTTGAAGATTTTAACAGTTTTTCTTGAAAAAACGATGTTAAATATCATTTTTTCACATTTAATGTTATTATAAATATTAAAGAATTATTTATTCTCTATACGATTTGAATGCATTTTATACTTCATGTTAAATGGACATAGAGTTAAAAAATTATAAAGAAATTAAATATCATATATATTAGTCAGCTGCTACATTAAGAAAATTCTGATTGAAAGGTGTCAGTGTCAAGTGCAGTTGACAGTATGTGTATGTTATAATTTTACTGGAAATATAGGATCTTTTGTTAGAAACTTTCTGTATGGAATTTGTATAAAATACATAAAACTGCCTTAAGGTAATGTACAAGAAATATAATCTTTTGCAAGGAACTTTATGTATGACATTTATACAAAATACATAGAACTGCCGGAAGGTAATGTGCTGGCCACATCAGATTTTTATTTTTTATACTTATATTATTATTTTGTAACCTGATGACGACTGTAGATCTGTAGCAGTCGAAACGTTGTTATATTTTAAATATATAAAATAAAGACAATCCAAGTCCAACCAGTATTTTTTAATAAGAATGACTTAGTTAGGATTCCGGGTTAGTTCCAATTTCTCTCATTTCGGCGAACGGACTATAATAATTATTATAGATGTAAGTGTGAAAACATTATTTATATTTGTTACATTGTTGTTTGTGTTATTATTATTGGCATTAAATGTAATAAAATATTTAATTTCGTTGTCATATTCAAAGTTATCATTCATTTGGTTGATTTTTATTTTTGTTAGGTTGTGTCAATTGAAATGTCATATAATTCAATGTCAATCTGTCCCGAAATAGATGAAAATATTTAGGAACCATGGTGGAATCAAAATACTGGTTTTTTGGTTGACTCGGAACATAATATTAGTTACCATGATAGTAACGTTGTTGACAAGTGAAAATTGTGTTTTGTTAATAAGTGTCAATTGCAATGAGCTACTTGCGTGCCATTTTTACTTCCTTGTACGAAGTAAAGGAAGTATTGCAATCGCGAAAAATTTCGGTTTTCAGATTTCAACGGAAATATCCATTTTGACCATCCCTGAATCCATTTTGATTAATTTCGTCGTGACGTCTGTACATACGTACGTGCGTATGTATCTCGCATAACTCAAAAACGGTAAGCCGTAGAAAGTTGAAAATTTGTATTTAGGACTGCTATAACATCTAGTTGTGCACCTCTCTTTTTGGTCATTACAAAATTTCTAGAAATGGTACTCTTTATTTGAAGCCTATAATAGGTTTTAATGAAAAACTATTTTAAAATATAATCTAAAACTTTTCAAATTTGGTATATAAGACTTTTATGTCAATTGGAATAACATAGTAGATTTTGGTTAAAACAGACTAACCGGAAGTGACATATTACCTGAAGTTGTTAACAGTTTTTCTTCAATAAAATGGTTTCATTTTAATAAATAAAAGTTTCAGAGAATTAAATTCTGCGTCTAGCACATCAAGTATTATTAAATTAGCCCTTTGTATAAGCGAGATATGTATATTTAAAACTTATATACTTTTTTGTTTTTGTAATGAATCTTGCTATGGTTTAGGTCAAAAAATAACAAAAATAGATGCTAATGTCAAATTACGTCAAATACGTGCAATTTTATACTTGGGTCTTTACTTCATATTGGTCTTGTATACAGGGAAGTCGTATGGTGCCCACATCAGATTTTTTTATTTAATATTTTTGAAGAGACGATAAAAACTTGCTACTCATATTTTTCTTTTGGCAAAATTTTCATTAATTAGCCAGAAAAAAAATAATGAAATTTTAATATTTAAATTACCGCCGTGAATGACGTAGAATTACGCCGAACCAATGAATGACCGTAAAGCCATAGCATCGGTATGCCCCATAGCAACGGCCTGTTTGTCATTTTAATCTTGTACGAGTATAATCTAAGTTAAAATCCTGCTTAACAAATCGAAATACGTAATAAAAGTAACAGAAACCACGTAAATTGCAAATAAGAAAGAAGAGAGACAGTGACAGAAAAATGAACTAATGTCAAAATCATATTAAAACTCGCACTCGCTCGCCATCTACAGATTACATTCTCAAATATGCTTCCCTTTCTCCAGTTCAAAATAATGACGCCAAAGAAAATCTTCTTTCTTAATTTATTAAAAACCATATAATTTTATTAAAATAAAATTTATATTTTTACAGACGTTCACAACATTACTTTAGGTATGTAGTGATGGATATCAGATTTTCAGTATCACGCAAGTAGCCTATTGACGGTTTAGGTTATAATTTTAAATTTGATTTACAAGTGAGTAACAAATAAAATATTTTACAAAACACACCACGTAACTATTTTACTGCCTCAAGGAGGTGACAGGCTCGCCACTAATTTCCTCCTTTCAGCAGTAAAAACCGTTTTACTTGGGTTGTAATGTAAAATACTATTGTATCACCTGTAAAAGTGAATTTTTTGTGACGTCCGATATATTCCGACCACTTAGGATTAAAATTAGGTACGCCTTGATTTTCTGTTTCCATAGCAACATCTAGATTTTCCTCATCTTCCTCTTCCCTATCTTCTTCTTCTTTCATATAGTGTAACAAATCCTCAATACTGGAGTTATCTTCTCCACAGTCTTCTTCAGAAGAAACCCAATCTTCATCTTTTACTGAATCATCAGAATCAAAGTCGAAAGATTCATAGTCATCATCAGTCTCTTCTAAAATTTTTGTAATTGTTTATCTGTTAATGCTTCGTTTCTTACCATTTTATTTCTTGTATAACTAATGAAACGAAACTACAGTAGGTACATCCAACCGATGGGCACAATACAATAATAACCTTGAAATCTGAATATGACTAACATGGCCTCCTATGGATTAAAATACCCGTGGAGGCCGCGTCAGTTATAATTGGGTGACAAGTTTTTTTCATATAGAGTGTCCGGATTTTGAAGGCCACCATTGAGATCTCGGAAACTATAAGAGATACGACTTTAGTTAAATGGGACATGTGGTGCGCCTTTGGGGCGGCCATCTTAGATATGGTTTTGTTTTGATAAAAATTCTCATAGGTTACTAGAAAATGAAGGAAGACTGAATTTGGTCCATTTGTACCTTCCGTCACCTTTAGGTAAGGAAGGTACTGTCTTTTGTCAAAAAATTCGGTGGTGAGTTTTTGATAAATAAGCACGTTTTAGAGTCCCTGGAATAAGATTTTACTATTTTTACGATGATGTCTGTAGGTATGTATGTATGTGTGTGTGTGTGACGATTTTTTCGGATGCGATAACTCAAATACTATAATTCAAAAAATGATAATTCTTTCGTATTTACATCCACGTGAAGAGATGATTAGATTTTGGTTATAATTGATCAACCAGAAGTACCCTCATTTTAAGATTATAAGTTTTTTTTTTGAAAAAACACTGTTAAATATCATTTTATTCACTGTTATTATAAATATTAAAGAATATTTTATTCTCTATACGATTTGATTACATTCTATACTTCATATTCAATGAATATAGAGTTAAAAAAATATAAAGAAATTAAATTTCATAAAGCAGCTAGCTATGCTACTCTTAGGTACATGAAACTTTCTGTATGGAATTTGTACAAAATATATGGAATTGACGAAAGGTAATGTGCTGGCCACATCACATTTTTTATTTTGAAATTACGTATATACTATCAGTAATCGAGAAAAATGTTTAAATAAAAATGTTAGATATTTTTATTGTCTATCCAGTAGCGTACGAAAATAAGTTTTCTATCGGTAATATTTCGAGATATAACACAAACTTACATTTTTTTAAATGGAACCCATATTCAATTTTTGCTTCAAAAAAATGTTTATTTTTTTCTCTTTCGATTGATGTAAGAGTTTTTGTATTTTAAATATATTTTTGGATCATAATTGTATACCTACTTACGTGAATTTGAAAATATAGTTAAAATTAATTATGAAACAGGGTAGTTATTAAATAAGGTATTTTAAGTAAAATAAAATACTAACTAATGTAATTATTGAAAAATCTAAGAAACCCAGTAACCCTTAAACCAATCGTAAGAGAAAAAAATAAGTTAAATTAGTAAAAATCAAATATGGTTTCCATTTAAAAAATTGTAAGTTTGTGTTATATCTCGAAAATTTACTAATAGAAACATTATTTTCGTACGCCACTGAATAGAAAATAATATCTAACTTTTTGAAACATTTTTCTCGATTACTGATAGTTTAGAAGTAATTTCTAAATGGAAATATCGACCAAATTCAGTTTTCCGCCATTTTCTAGACCTATGAGAATTTTTATCAAACCAGAACACACAGAATGCACCCCCCCTCCCTGACGCACCACATGTCCCATTTAACCGAAGTAGTATCTCATAATTTCCGAGATCCCAATGGTGGCCTTCGAAATCAGGACATCTGCATATTATACTCCTTTGAATCAAATTATGTAATATTTATTCGTTGAAAATTTTCAGGTAATGTAATTTTTTGATTTGGTCTCCCATGTAATTTTTTCGACAAAGCGTGCGGCAGGCAATGTGTTAAGAAATCAAAGCTTTTCTTATTGAATCTTACATTAGAAATAGAAACAAATTAGAAAACGGCGAATGGCAATAAATCGTATCCTTCTGTATCATCTTCTTAAAAATACATTTCAAGATAAATTATGACAACTTTTGAATTGAATAATAATCAGACATACGTTTCTTTGTTCATAGCAGTCGCGGAAAAGTTACGAAACTAAGTCGGCCATCTTAAATGAACGCAGAGTCTCTATAGGACATTTCAGTCACCAATACTCCGAGTTAGGTTTTTTTTAAAACACTGTACTATTTTATAATATCATGTGTCAGTGTCATATTATCATTTGACCAATGTCAATAAACACATGCGCCAAATTCGTATTTTCTGTTATGGGCAAAGGGCAACAAATATTGTCAACATACGGTAAATACATACAATATCACATTTACTCACTCATTTATATCATATCAAATTTGACTTTTCTCACTCATATACAGGGTGTAAATGAAATAAGTACATTACATTTAACCAGTAATATAACTCGTTCAGAGCAACAATATTTCTTAATAAATTTTTCTCGAAATCGCATATTTTTTAGCATTTTTACAACCCCGTAAATTGACGAGTCGTTCCAAGTATTTTTCTAATAATTGAATGCAGTAGCAATAGCTCTGAAAAATTTTGACATTAGTAATAAACTTGTTTATAAGGTGAAATTCTGTCAAAATGTTTAAGTTACAAATAGCGAGTACACAGACATTGTAATTACTTACCTATGGTTTATTTATTTATTCGTATCTTTACTACATTTTAATTTGTGGTTGATATAAAGACAATGTTATAGAGTTGCCAACGCATTTAGACGGAGCGTTTCCAAATCATACTGTTCCTAATATTAGCACATTTGTTAATCTTGTACATCTTTATCACAATACGGAGTGTCACATATGACAATTTTAAAAAAAAGCAACAGTGGTATCCATACCATGTGCAAAAAGTTCAATGTTTTCAGCACATAACAGACTTCAATTTTGGGAATGGCTCATAATGTTTATTAACGAGACTAAATTTACTTGGGAAGGTGTATTTATTATGCACAATACACATCTCGACAGACGAAAATGCTGTAAATTTTTTTATTAAAAAATATTTGGGCGGTAACAATAATTGGACGACTAATTATTGGTACTCATGTACCTCGTTTAAATGCACAAAAGCTTGTATTTACATTTTTTGAATAACGTACTTAAACTATTATGATTTGTCGGCGATAAATAATCATCTCTTAACCTAATAACTATGCTTTTGCTCTTCCTAGTTCCTCCTTGTCTTCCTCTATTCACAGGTGATTAAAAGCCTGGTTTAATACACAACTTTATAATTTTGTTATCCAAAATTTAAATTTCTTTATTTTAAAAATTGTACTATTACGAATTAATTAATAATAAATGTTATTTCCGTTGATTCGTTTATTAATTACTGTGACTGCAAGTGTAACCGATAACCGACAATTTTTGAGCTGTTTGTATCCCACTTGAATACGGCAGCAGCCATTTGTTCTCCATGGGCGGGTAACGAAATATGCAACAAATCTTTAAAGAATTTTAACTCAAAATCTAAGACTTAGAAAAAAAGTTATTAAGAAATATTGTTGCTCTCGTCGAGTTACATTATTGGTTAAATTTAATGCACTTTCATTTACACTCTGTATATTTGACCAAATTGCAATTGAGAATAAATAGCTCTAAGTGATATAGTGAAAAATTTTCACTGCATTTCACTTTGGTGAAAATCTTTAATTTCAGCGATTGGAAATTCATATTTTTTGTTCACGACAGTTGACCATTCAAGGGCATTTATAAGTCGTCTGATATAATATTACTTGCAGATAACTTCACTGCTTTTCGTATTCATAGGCGTGTAACATAAAATATTTACGGATGCATTTAACTGAAAAAATAAGTGTAATTTATTTGAGAATTATGTTTCTTTTGCAAAACACAAAAACATGGGACAATAATTTGATTTAAACGTCGTCACTGGGTAAACATTAGCACAGAGGGCAGTGTAGTACGTAACTCTACGACATACGTAAATATTATTTGTAATAGAAAGTAATGTCAACATTTACAAATATCTGTCACAACATAAATTACATAGACATGCATCAAATAATCTTTTATTTTCTAACATAAAATGTTGCTATAAAATGCTGTATATTTTATCTCTTCGAACAAGTGACCTTGAATAGTCATCTTTCGTAAATAATAGCATATACATTTTTTCTTACTTTGCAAAACATTTCCATAAGATTCACAGTCTTGGGATGTTTCTCCAGAGATCGAAAACAGTGTTGGATCTTCATATTCTTTGTCATTCTGTGTATCATTATCAATTACACATTCTACCTTGCTTTGCAATTCATTTTTATCAGATTCACAGTCTTGAAATGTTTCTTCCAACGGTTCTTGCTTAATATAAATTTCCTCGAACTTTTGATAATTTGATATTGTACTTTCGTCCGTCGCATCTGTGTTAACCGTATCTAGTTCAGAGTCCATAATTGCTTCTCGATTAATTTCTAAACGAGTGAAGATTTGTTCCTCAACATAGTTTTTTTTAAAGGCACACAAAAGTTTTATTTATGTAAATGTAAGAATCGATACACTTACTTTTAGTAGCCTATTCAAGTGAAGCACATCTGGAAATTATGACATAATATTAACAAAAGAAAATGATTTAAACCTAAATTATATTTATTACCAGATTAACAGCTGTATTATTGCAATTATCTGTATAGGTTATAAAAGGTTTGCATTATAATTTGCGTCATAGATGGCGTTGAAGCATAAGTGTGATTTATGGATAAAACAAATTTATATTTTAAATTATACTGTATGTATTTAATACAGCTTATAGAATAATCATTTAAAGTAAATTTTTCTAGACAAAGAATAAAGAAGTAATTTTTAAGAGTAAATTTAAACATTGTTTTAATTGAATATATAAATTGTGTAAGTTTAGCTTTATATTACAGTGCCATCTACTATCTACAATACGAATTGTTAACATTTATTAGAGGTTAAATGACAAAAATAATGGCCATATTAATTCTCTTTAATATCATCCACTTCAATAGTAAATTACATGTTAATTTATATTCTTAAAATACATAGTAATGAGATTAATATAAAGAACAACAATTTTTTAGAAGAGCGAGGTGATACCATGGCCAAGTCGATCAAATGCTCTCCCCTTCAGCACTTCGCTTCGTTGATCCGAAATTTGTTTGTTATTTAGTCAGCAAAGTTTGGTTATGTTATTTTGTGTAGTGATTAGAACGCCGGGGTTTGACGAAAAGTAGGAATAAACATGAATGAAAGGTATGCACTGAGTAAAACATATACTTAAATAATGGACCTTTTCAATTTAACGGCTATCTCTTTCTATCGCTGCAAATAGTAATAAAATGGCGCGAACAACTGCCATTTGGGCTGTCAAACTAAACGTCAAAAATATTGTAGTTATCAAAATACCTGTATTCTCAGTGAAAATTTGCACCGTTAGACATTTTACCTTCAATAAAAGCTTTTGTAATTTATTTCGATAAGATTTTTTAAAGTTATATGAGATATTCTCACATTTTACGTCAAATTTTTTTAGAAACACGCCATAGATCTCAGTTGTTCTTACTATGCGCAGATCCCCATTACGCATAGCTTCTATCTCTTTAAATTGAAAAGGTCCATTGTTTACATTTGGAACATTTACAGCGCTATAATTGTTTTATTTTAATTAAATATACAAAATACTGTTAAAATTAGAAGAAATTCCATTTATTATAGGGCGTGAGCAGACACGTGACTCGAGTAACCTTGACGTGTTTAGAATCAGCGCTGATGTGTGTGCGCGTGTCATTTTGACAAGAACAATGTCAATTTGACGAAATGTTTTTTAAAGATTTTTCTCACATTTTACGTGTAATTTTTTTAAAAACAAACGTCATAGATTTCAATGGAGGGTTATACAGAGGTATATTTTCGGGCTGCCATCTATTGGTATTTTCCTTGTACTACACTTGTGACTCTTTTCACTCCGTTGCTAGATTACAAACAAATCGCTGTTCTGGTGACAGTTGCAAGATGGTGCCAAGTATCAAGCGAGTGTATGGTCTTTGCAACAGTGACTCCCGCTATAATTATAAAGAATACATGACAAATGTGAAATTATTTAAGTTTCCACAGCCGTCCGAAGACATTGAATCACATGTAAAACTGAAATTCAAAACACAAGTGACAGAAAGCAGAACTTTAAAAATGGCGTGGTTTGTTTGTAATCCGATCTTCCATCTCAACTTCTACATCGTCGCATTCTTTCTTGCGTGTGACGTCAAAATCATAACCCTCTATTGTTCTTAGTATTCGCAGATCCCCGTTGCGCATATCTTCTATCTCTTTAAATTGAAAAGGTCCATTATATAAAAATGTGTTCAGGTGATATGTTTACGTTTCCTTTCAGAGATATGGATCACATTATTAATAAATAATAAATGTCAAACTATAGAGCTAAATCTTGCTCACTACATAACTACTTATTAAATACTTTTTTACTCACTAGATGGCATCAAACGTTGAATAAAAAAAACGGATTGATGAATTTTTGTTTAATGCGCACGATTCATTGGTGAATAAAAAAAACTTGCTTTTTGTAATATTCGACGCAGCAACCCTTGCTGTCCATAAGGCTCAAATCACGCATAAAATTCAAGATAAATATTAGGGAGGGAGTAAATAAATGATAAATGTCAACACCAATAGTACCTATTTTCTGATTATTTTATTTTCCCGTTTTTACCTCATTACATTACAAATCCATTAATATATTTACAGGTATTGTACATTGTATAACATTAATAATATCTTTTGACAGTTCTAATCTACTAATAATTTCTAAATAATCATTTGAATTTTCACAAAATCTAGATAAATAAGCCCTATAGACATCCCTAGATAATTCTCTTAAAGTTGGGATTTTTTGATGTTTTAAACAGAGCATTATGTATTCATATAAAATCAAAAGTTCTTCGTTATCTTCACTAACATTGATGATAGCAAAACAAAAATTTGTTAAATGGTCTATTAAATTTCGTTTTAATACAAAACAGGGCGTACAGAAATAAAGCATCAATATAATCAATTTGATCATATCTTTGTTAATTCGTAGAATTTCCGTAAAATAAACGATAACATTTTTCGGTCCATTTTTGACACAAAACGACAAAAATTTTGGGATTAGTTTTGGATAAAGTTCTATTACAAATTTAATAATTTCTTTATCGTCTATATTTGTGCCACTTTTTATAATGACATCTAAAATTTCAAATCGATTTTGAAATCTGTAAAAATTTAAAATAAAAACTCTTAGATCATTTTGACTAACTTGCACACCGATTTTTAAAAACTTTTTAATAATACTAACTGTATCAATATCTTGTATGTTTTTTACAAATCGTATTCTGTAAAAAAATGCTGTTAATATTTTAGTTTCATAACCTAATATTTCAAGAATTCGTGGATGGTCTAAAACTAGAAATAATGTTTCTATACGATCCGGAAAAAACCAACCAAATTTGATCATTAATTTTACTAAATTATTGGAAGCTGACAACTGAATTAACATATTGAATTCTGTCTTTTCCCATAGTAACTGAAAAATGTCTGGTTCTTGAATTATAACGGCTAAATGTACAGCACTTGTTTCTCTTCCAATTATGTTACAATTCGCGCCATTTTTAATCAGTTCTTTTGCTATTTCTAAGTTGGCAACATCCACCGCTAACATCAGTGCAGTTGATCCGTCAAAATCAACACAATTTATATCATTTTCCAAGTTATAATTTTCATAATTTATTATTAATTTGAAACTTGTTAAACAGTTGCTTAAAGCTATATAGTGCAAAACAGAATAACCATTAATTTCATTTGTTGTAACGTGAACATTGTTGCCAATTAGAAATTTTGTAAGGACAGTGTTGCCATTTCTGCATGAACAGTGTAAAGGCGTTATGCCTTCTTTGTTGGCGGCGTTTATGTCAGCGCCATGCTTGATCAAAGTTTTGAGAATGTTAAAATCTATTGTTTCGGCCTCGCAGGCCAAGAAAAATGGTGTTCGCCCTTCATTGCATCTTTCGTTAACAGATATGGCATATGTTGACAGCAGGTATTGTGTTATGTCTAATCTGAAAAAAAAGACAAAAATATTTATTTAAAAAAAGTTGAAATGCTAAAACAATAGCCTGTACAGGTTTTGTGGAATAAAACCAATTTTTTATATTTATGTAAACATATGACTATACTCTATCCGTTTTAATTATAGAGTGGTGGGAAGATAGTTGCAGTTTGATCTTGATTTTAATAATAATATCCTGATATTATCCAATCAAACCACAAGATCGAACTGCACCTATCTTCCCACCACTATATACATATATTAAAACGGATAGAGCATACTAATGAAAACCCAACTTGAATATTCCTTATTGGCGACTGAAATGTCCTGTAGAGGCGCTGCGTTCATTTAAGATGGCCGACTTAGTTGGCAATTTTCTGAGGTGTGATTGGCTGCCATTACCAATTCGGAGGGTTTGCAAGTTTACCGCTTGGTGGCTACGGGTTAATTTCAGTCGCGAATATTAAGATATTATTTTTTAAAAATTGTGGGATGAGTTATGACGTCACGTTTGTAGACCAGTGACGTTGTAACAATATTTTTTTATGCGAGATCCGGCATCTTTCTCACCAATGGAAATGGAAAAAAGAGAAAAAAATAATGAATTTTTAAGCCTAAAATCAAATATGGGTTCCTTTTTAAAAAATATAAGTTTGTGTTATATCTCGGAAATTTACGGATATAAAAATTTATTTCATACGCCACTGGTTAGGTAATAAATAGTATATTATATACTCTGGGACTAAAGTGCATATTCAATCCTGGGGGTGAAGTTTATTTCCCGAGCCGAAAGTGAGGGAAATAATCACCTGAGGGATTGAAAGCACTTTAGTCCTGTGGTATATACGCTACTTTTCGCACTCCCGTATCAAATGGAACTATATTAGTGTAAAAGAAATTAATCTTACAATTTGACAATACAAATGTCAAAAATTTTGTTCAAATTTAAACTCAACGCCTGCTCAAAATGTAGTGCAGATACGAATAAATAAATCATAGTAACTATATGAGGTTATGGAAACATCTTGTTTATTTTTACTTTAGTCCCCCAGGGATTTTTTTCATATTTAATCCCTCTGGGACTGAATTTGAACTTTAGTACCTGAAATGAGTGATTAGAATTAGATTAGTCTCGGGAGTGCGAAAAATATATAACTTCTTTATTTGGAATATTTTTCTCGATTACTGATAGCTTAGAAGTTATCTGAAAAAGAAAAAAAATCAACAAAATTCAGTTTTTCGGTATTATCTTGTGCCCCATGAGAATTTTGGGAAAAACAAAAGCACATCTGAGATGGCCCTCTATATGTGCACAAAAAATCCATTTAATTGATATTGTATCTCTTATACTTCTCTAAATAAGACACACTATATATATATATATACCGTGTGTCTATCTTAAAGGTGTACATAGGAGATTAACATGGGAATTCAGTTTTTTGCAAATTCCTGCTCGCCTAATTATTTTAAGCTAAAACGCGTCAAATAACAGTTTTAGGGCATAAAATTCTGCATCTAAATCAATAAACAAAATTACATTCACATGCTCTGTAACGACAAAAATTAATTATGAAAATGTCGAAAATTACGTTGAAAATATCGACAGCCATGGAATTGAATAAAAAATAAATAAATGCTTGATTTTTTATCTGTCACAACGTAAGTTAACTTATTTGACGTTCCTGACAATTTGATAAAACGTCAAGTATTTATTTATTTTTTGTTCAATTCCATGGCTGTCGATATTTTCAATGTAATTTTCAAAATTTTCATATTTAATTTTTTGTCGTTACAAAGTATATAAAGGTAATTCTGTTTATTGATTTAGATGCAGAATTTTATGCCCTAAAACTTTTATTTGACGCGTTTTTGCTTAAAATAATTAGACGAACAGGAAATTGCAAAAAATTGATTTCCCATGTTAATCTCCTATGTACACCTTTAAGACAGACACACGGTATATATATATATATATATATATATATATATATATATAATTTTTAAATTTTCTAACATAACATTATGAATGAAAACTTTTTCCTAAACATGTTTTATTGTTTTTTCCTACGATATGAAGGTATAGGGAAAAAGTTACTCCTACTATTTTGCATAAATTCCATAACACCGGACCGGAATACCCCATTGTCCCCCACACAGACACACATACAGACATCATCGTAATAATTGTAAAATCTTATTCATTTTATTTTTATTTTTGCGATTAAAACAAAGAAAAAAAAATCGTGCAAGATTTCATTTTTTTGTACATACCTATTTACACTTACAGCTGCGTGCAATAATGTATATCCATTCGTATTTTTTGCCTCGTCAACAATGTCCTCGTTCAGTAATTCTTTTAAAAGTTCAAAATTATTTTCATAAATAGCATCAAACAAATATTGATGAGTCATGGCACTTTTAGTATTAATATTAAGACTACAATAACTTATTTGTTCTTACATTTCCTTAGAAATACAAAATGCAAAAAACACTGTGTCACTTTTACTACGTATAGTGTTCGAAATACTTAACTAGGTTTATTTATAATTTCCTCAATGTCAGATAAACAGACAGAAATAGAAATGTAGCGTTGTATCCAGGGTCGGACTGATAATATTTGGACCGGTAGAAAATGAATGGCACCCATTTAATCGATATAAAAAAAGGTACTGATCTTTTAAAAATTGTTATTCAATTTGATATGTTAATAATTATTTAGGATCTTTTAAAAAATAGTTTTAATATTTAAAAATATATGAATAGTCTTTTAAAATAATTATATCTGATTTAAAAAAAAAACATGTTTGATCTTTATAAAAAAAATAATTTATTTTATATAATATTAAATTTGACATTTATAATTGGGATCTTTAAAAAATATGTTAATTTTTTCCGCTTCGCTTCGTGTTGGCTCCCATCGACGCTTAATATAACAAATCTAACTTGTCAAGGACGGCAAGAACTACATTAACCGTGGTTTTAACTAGAATGAAGGAGGGGTTGGAATTTAATGTTGGACAAAAATTAGTTCTGTTCGACATTATAACCCTAGTAAATATTTTATTACTATTTGAAACAATCAAGCTAGTGGTTGCGCTAGTCTGACACACCAAGTATAAAACACCCCAACGCATATTAATTCTAAAAGATTAGCTCTTATAAATAAAGATCATTAATTATTTTATTAATCATCATTAATGTCTTTTAAAAATATTAGTGATTATTAATTATATAAAAATATCTCATTTAAATTTTAATCTTCAAAATAATAAGTTACCTAAAGGTCATTTCATAATTTCAAAGATAATTCATGTCTTTTTAATTGTCAAACCTATATTTTTAATGGTTAAAGGTCGGTTAATTTTTCCCCAAAACGAAATACAGTTTAATTTTTAAAATAGTTCAACGTTTGATATTTTATTACTTTCTAATCGACTAATTAATTATATTTTCGTCTGCCATTTGAACATTATTAAAGATACGATAACAGGGGTTGAAAATTGGGAACTCAGATGGGTAGTAGCTTTGTACATTTTTTTTATATGTAGTCTCACACATGTTCATAGATTACAATGTAAACTATTATTCACGAAAGATGACTATTCAAGGTCATTTGTGAGCCGCCTGATATAATATTACTTGCAGATAACTTCATTGCATTTTGTATAGAAGGCGTGCAACATGAAATATTTATGGATACATTTTAACTGAAAAAATAAGAGTAATTTATTTGAAAATTATGTTTCTTTCTAAATAATGGTTTTCTGAAAGATTTATGTTCTTCACTTATGTGTTTTCAAAATACTGTAACGTTTTTATTTATTTGGGTGAAGTGTAAATATTAGACAATTATTATTCATTAAAATAAAAGTTTATTATAACAATAAATAGATATTAAATATAATTAAAAGATGATAAATATAACGAACACTACGATTAAACAAATATTAAACACTAATTAAGACTAAGAATATTATAAGACACTTAAACACTAAGATTATTTATTTAAACAATATATAGTTCACTTATTTATTTATACAACCATATTTATTTATGTTTATTACTTGTCGACTATCTGTTTATATCACCAACTGTTTAACACGCAACGCTTATTTATATCAGACTGTCCAGTGCCTTCGCTAACGGTACTTATATACCCTAGCCGCAAATTCGAGAACTCACTGGAACACTTCTAGATAAAACACAATAGGTTACATCAACCGCGTAATTAAGCAGGCTCCGACAAGTCGGTTGCGTCATCGCTAACAATAGACACTCGCTCGTCCCTGCGACAGCGACGGCGACAGTGACGGGGACAGAGGCGGCGACGGCGGGTACTGCACATTACAATACAAAAACATTGACTTAACTTGTAAACCAAGGAATAATAATTTGATTTACACGTCAACGCCACTGGATAAATATTAGCACAGAGGGCAGTGTAGTAGATAATTAGGTATCTGAAATTCTACGACGTACTTCGACATACTTCATTATTATTATTTGTAGGTTTAAATAATAATTATGACACTTTGGTTTTTACGTGTTTATTTTTCAGAAACTGATTATATATTATTTGTTTTAATACATTGTTGTAACTATGGTATTTTGAGTAACCTACTATGAAACTAAATATAAATAATAATAATAAATCCAAGTATACTACAATACCTCCCTCAATAAGCTAATCTGTCAGGGGGTTTGACATTTATTTTCGGTCTATTATTTATATTTAATGACATATCGCGTACAAATTTATTTTTATTATTAATGTTGTATTTATCATTTTCATTGGAACTTTCATCACCCGTATTTGTTACAGAATTATCTGGCAATTCTAATATGTTATCTTTATCTTGACTTAATGAATCATTATTATCTTTTTGGGAAAGATTTGTATTATCTAATTCCGTAGAAAGAGGTAAATTTTTAGAAATACATGAACCTACTGGATCAGATTAAAAATTATTTTCTACTTTATCAGGTACATCATTGCTATAGAATTTTGTTTTTAAAATCTGATTTACATGTCTCTTCCAAATAAGGTTTTCTTTAAGTAATCTGCATAAATAAATTCTATCCCCTAAAACTTCATCTATCTCTGCCTCTACCCACGTTTTTTTATTTGGATTTCTATAATCTCTAACCAAAACTATTTGACCCTGAACAAAAGTATCTTTTCGCGTTCCTTTATAATTAACAATATTTTTATTTTCTTTGTAATTTTCTAATAATAAGTCAAATCTATTTCTTACTTTATTCTTAAAAACTAAACTTGCTGGAGCGACACCAGTAGTGATATGAGGAGAATTACGATAATGAAATAAATATCTTTGTAAGCTAATTTCTAATGATAAATCACTATTGGTCTCATTCTGCAAAATTTTTACAATTCCTCTTTTTAAATTTTTTACAGCATTTTCGGCATACCCATTCGTTGCTGGATGGTAAGGAGGAGAAGTTATATGTTTCACAGTATTTTTACATAAATAATTGGAAAATTCACCCGAAGTAAACTGTGGACCATTGTCGGTTACTACTACCTTAGGTAACCCAAATCTCGCAAAACATTCCCGAAATTTTTCTACTGTTGCGTTCGCGTCAGTACTTTTCATTATAAAAGCTTCAAGCCATTTTGAGTAGGTGTCGGTTATAATTAGTATCATTTTGCCTCGAACAGGACCTAAGTAATCAGCATGAATTCTTTCAAAGAAATAATTTCCTTTAACACACGGTATTAATGCAGATTTTCTAGGTTCAGGTTTCGAAATAAAACATATTCGGCAATTATTAATTAAATTTTCAATATCTTTGTCAAGTGAAGGCCACCAAAAGTAAGATCGTGCATTAGCTTTCATTTTACAAATTCCTTCATGTGTACTATGTAATTCTAAAAGCAACTGTGATCTTAATTTTGTAGGAACAACTGCTCTGTAGCCCCACATTATTATACCATTATCTATAGATAATTCGTCCTTTCTTTTTATAAATGGTACTAATAATTCATCATTATTATTTTTGGGAAACCCATACTTGATCATATTAAATATTTTGCCGAGAAAAGGATCTCGTCTAGTTTCAGATCTTATTTTCTTGGAATCAATGGGACAAACATTTTCTAAATAATTTAAATAATCGCATTCATTTTTAGAGATGTTACTAGATTTAATTGGCAATGGTAAACGGCTTAGTGCATCTGCCTTAACGTTATCCTTTCCTTTTATATATTTAATAGTGTAATTAAAACCCGATAAAAATAAAGACCATCGTTGTAGCCTTGCTGCTGACATTTTAGGCAAACTTTTAAATTCTCCAAACAGAGTTATTAGTGGCTTGTGATCTGTCAAAATTTCAAATTTCTGACCAGCCAAATATTCATACAATTTTAGAGTTGCCCAGTAAATACATAAAGCTTCTTTATGTAACATGCTATAATTTTTCTCTGCTTTAGATAAAGTTCTTGAAATATAACAAATTGGTCTTTCAGAGCCATCAGGCATTACATGTAATAATACAGCTCCTAAACCAAAATCACTACTATCACACGCTAATCTTAATGGTTTATTGACATCAAAATGTGTCAAAATTTTATCTGAAGTTAATTCTTTCTTTGCAAATTCGAAAGAAATGTCACATTGTTTTGTCCATTTAAAAGGAATATCCTTTTGCAATAAGTCATATAATGGTTTTAATTTTTTAGATAAATTAGGTATAAATTTAGAATAATAGTTTACCATCCCATCCTCGTCGCCATAAAAATGTTATATATGTAGGTTTAAATAATAATTATGACACTTTGGTTTTTACGTGTTTATTTTTCAGAAACTGATTATATATTATTTGTTTTAATACATTGTTGTAACTATGGTATTTTGAGTAACCTACTATGAAACTAAATATAAATAATAATAATAAATCCAAGTATACTACATTATTTATAATGTGTTAGAAAGTAATGCCACTATTTAGGTATATCTGTCACACCACATAAATTAAATAGACATAGGTCAAATAATCTTTCTCTTTCTTATACAAAATGTTGCTAAGCTACTGCTATAAAGTGATGTGTATTCTTTCTTTGAACAAATGATCTTGAATAGTCATCTTTCGTGAATAATAGTGTACCGTAAAACTTGATGTACACAATTTTTGTTTTCAAATAACACTTGATATGTTGCTTGTTTGTAAGTTTACTTTTAAATTTAAGTAGTTCTGTGTCTGGCACAAATTTGTTTAAATTATGATTCTATGAGCTGCATTAAAATAATTTTTTACACTACCACCTTCTAAAGTTGTCTTTATTTCACACTTCAATGGCTAAAATGTGTCTTTATTGGGATTTTCAAGTATCAAGAGATGGCGCTGAGCGCATTAAACTGGTACATGATATACATTAATTCCTATGGTCATTTTTTAAAGTTTGAATCATTTATTTGTATCTAGACGAATAATATCAGAAATGAACAACAAATTATTAGCTGCTACTACGTTATTAAAAATATGGATGTCTCGTATTCCACAGAGCTTCTTCTTTTCTTACGAGATCATCAGAGTTTGAAAAAATTCGTCTGATTTTATTTCAACTACAGCTCCTCCAGCCATTTTTAAATATTTCGTACTGTTTACCAGATGTTTATAAACAAATGTCAAACAGTTTAGGGATTTTTACTCCCTAAGCCCCTTTACTACGCATGCGTATCTTGGTAGTTACACGTGTGACTACATAGTTTTCAAACAAGATGTCAAAAGTTGCACGAAATGCTTGAAGTTGCAGAAAATGTTTGACAGGTTGCAGATACGAGCGTACGTGTGATAAACCCATAATACCCCCTTTAACTTCGAAATTAAAACGTACCTAAAAACATAACAAAATAATACCAAAGATGACGCGTGCAGCTTCTTGCCATTTCTTAGCGAAATATTTCTCGCAAGCTATTTCTTCTAGCGATAGATTTCAGTGCATCGTTCAATTTGTTTGCTAGTCTACCGCTAGCTGGCGCTAATCCAGCTGAACGCGAGCATTGTGTTATATGTAAATCAAACTTTATGCTCCAGTGAGTGCCATCTATGATTTAAATTATGACAATCATGTTATAACCTCAACAAAAATTTCAAACAAAATGTAAAGCTGGTATGTTTCAAATAAATACGTTACAAATGTCTTTAAATTGCTTAAAATATTTCCATAAGCGTTTTGGTATCTACATTATTTTTAATGTATCCTACTGACGTTTCCACATTTCCAAACATCATCAGGAAGTTTGCACATTGCATAGGCCACTGGAAGAAATAAATTGCTTCTCGAATATCGAAGTCTTCTTTACTTAGAAAATCATTTATCTTGTAAGTTACCCATTGAATTCCAGCCGATAAAAACTTGTTTATTAAATTCTTTTACGAGAATTTGTTTTAGAGAAGCATCTGCTTTGTTTATAAAAAGTGTAACGGACTTTCAATCTTTAATTACTTAATCAAAAAGCATTCATGGAGGCGCAACTACATTCGAATAGCTCTGATATGGAGAATGAAGATACAACAATGACTGATTATCAAAAGTTTGAAGAATTTTATTTGAAAGACGAACCGGTGGAAACTTCCCATGACCTTGACGAATACGAAGATGTATTGCAAAATGTAAAGAACGAAGAATGCACAACTGATACCGAGAACCAGATTAACGAAACATGTGACAACTCATTTACTATAAATAGTGATATTCGGGACGCGGTCAATGACCACGACCATCGAAACGCGGTCAATGACCACGACCAAAGTCGTGCAGGGGATAATGACAGTTCGGTTGTGTATTTTATGGTTCAAGAAATTAAAAATCTAAAAAGCAATAATGCATTAAATGATGAAAAACGTTTGGAAATAAAGACAAAAGGTCGTCCGAAGCCAGATCTGAAATTAAAACAAACCACGAAGGATGGCCGTAGGGAAGTTCATCGATATTTTCGAAAAAATATGTACGACTTGTCCGAGTGGATTTGTGGGTGTGAAATAACTAACGCGTTTTATTGTTTTATGTGTTTATTTTTTTCAAATGATTCGATGTGGTGTAATAATGGTGTTACTGATTTAAAACATTTAAAAGAAAAAGTTAAAAAACATTCTCTGTCAACAGATCACATGAAAAGTGCAATAAATTACGCTACAATTGGACGGGTGGATATACGGTCGCAACTGGATGGTACATACAGAAAATCTATAAAAGATTTTAATGAAAAAGTGGCAAAAAATAGATATGTGTTAAGTAAACTAATAGATTGTATTAAATTTTGTGGTGCATTTGAATTGGCGTTATGTGGGCACGATGGGACAGAATTATCTGAAAATCCAGGGATTTTTGGTGGACTAGTTAACTTAGTTTCAGAGTTAGACACAATATTTAAAGAACATGTCGAACAAAATAATGTTTTTAAAGGAATTTCTAAAGTTATTCAAAATGATTTACTCGAATCGATGTTGTCGGTGGCCCAAGAAAAAATTAAATCTGAAATTCAATTAGCGGATTTTGCAGCTTTACAAGTTGACGAATCTACTGACAGTTCAAATAAAAATCAGTTGGTTTTTATAATTCGTTATGTTTTAAACGGTACTGTTAATGAACGATTTATAAAATTTATAAACCCTACAAATACTACCGGTATAGTACTAACAGAAAATATTATTAAAGAATTAGAAAATTTGGGAATAAACAAAAAACCGGAAAAATTAATTGGACAAAGCTATGACGGAGCCTCTACTACAAGTGGAAAATTTGGAGGTATCCACGCAAGAATTAAAGAAAAATATCCTGCAGCTAATTTTATACATAGCTATGCGCATCAATTAAATTTAATTCTACAAAAAGCAACAAGCAAAGAAAAAAATATTAAAGTGTTTTTTGCCAATTTACAAGGTTTTTCAACATTTTTTTCTGAACCAAAACGCACAACAATTCTTGATGAATTCATCAAAGCGCGTCTGCCGAAACCTACAAATTTTAACACGTGTTGCGTCGAAAGTGTATTTTTATATCAAACCGAAATTCTGAATTGTTTAGATAAAATAATTGAAATTGATGAAGACCCAAAAACAATTAATCAGGCTTGTGGTTTAAAAATGTATTTGAAAAATGATAATTTTTTGTATTGGCTAAATTTTTTTAATTTAATTATGCCGCATTCTGATGATCTTTTTAATCAGCTCCAAAAACGTAATTCTGATGTTACATCTATTAAAAAAAGTATAGTTTCTTTTAAAACATCCGTTCGGACTGTGAAAAATAAAATTCATGAGGAATGTCTACAACCAATTACTTGTACAACAATCAGTGCAAAAAAACGTCGACATGAAAATGCTAAACGGTGCATCGCTTTAGAATTATGCGATATAATAATATGTGAAATTACCGATCGTTTCAGTTACAATGATTACTTAATAATAGCTCAACTGTTTCATAGTGATCAGTTTGAAAAATATAAAAATAAATTCCCTAATTACATTCTAAATTTAGTTAAAAATAATTATCCGTTTATCAATCATTTAAAATTAAAAATTGAACTTGAAATTATTTATGACCGAGACGATTTTCGTGAATGTGATGGCGCTATATCAATCCTACAATTATTTACGAATAATAACCTAAGTGAGACTTTTTCGGAAAGTGTGACATTATTAAAAATTTTGTGTACGTTGCCCATGCCAACAGCAGAAAGTGAGCGTTGCTTCTGCACACTTAAGCGAGTAAAAACATTTTTACGAAATACCATGGGGCAAGATAGACTATCCGCGTTGGCTATGCTAAGTATCGAAAAGGAATTTATTAAAAATATATCTAATTTTAATGATCTGGTGATGGATAAATTTGCAGAGTCTAAGGAAAGAAGAATAGACTTAACATTTAAAACTATTTAAATAAATTTTCCATATAAACTATTATTCACGAAAGGTGACTATTCAAGGTCATTTGTTCGAAGAAAGAATATACATCACTTTATAGCAGTAGCTTAGGAACATTTTGTATTAGAAAGAGAAAGATTATTTCACCTATGTTTATTTAATTTATGTGGAGTGACATATACCTACGTAAATAGTGGCATTACTTTCTAACACACTATAAATAATAATGACGTATGTCGTAGAATTACAGATACCTAATTATCTACTACACTGCCCTCCGTGCTAATATTTGCCCAGTGGCGTTAATTTTTAAATCAAATTATTATTCCTTGGTTTATAAGTTAAGTCTATGTTTTTGTATTTTGCAAAAACATAAGTGAAGAATATAAATCTTTCAGAAAGGCATTATTTAGAAAGAAACATAATTTTCAAATGAATTACTCTTATTTTTTCAGTTAAAATGTGTCCATAAATATTTCATGTTGCACGCCTATGTATACGAAATGTAATGAAATTATCTGCAAGTAATATTATATCAGACGACTCACAAATGACCTTGAATAGTCATGTTTCGTGAATAATAGTTTACATCGTTTCACGTAAGAAAGTAGTGTTGGTTTAGATAAGGATATAAATTCTGCTCTTTGATTGGTCAGAATGCAAACCAAGTTCACAAAAACATATATAATAGTTATTTACATACCAACTGCGTGAGCGCTTGGTTACCGGATGAGAACGATTCTTTCTGGGAACCAAGTTCACGCATGTGGTTTGTACAATATTTTTCGTACGAATAGTATAAAACTTATAATTTGTAATTGGTGTACAAATAATTTTATTTATTAAAACTTTATTACATAACACTGCTTTGTATCTAATTTCAGAGCGATGTGTCAAATTCCAATTATTTTAATTTTTTTTATGTAATGTAGTGTTAATCATGGTATCTAAATAACTACTTATTACTTACCATGTATTTCACTTGTAGTATATAGCAAATTTAAACTTAATAACCTTGTTAAATTTCTTGTTGTTTTGTTACATTTTACACTACGTTTGTTGGTTATGTTTTACCGACTTCCCGAGTGCTCTGTCTTGCCGACTCCCGCCAAGCAGAAATTGTTGCCAAAATAGACGATATTCATTTAGGAATCGATAGTGGCGCTAGTGGACACTGGCTAAACTATTCTAACAAACAGTATCCGAGTGATAGCTACGTACGTTGTTATTGGTTTAATTACGTTAGAATTTATACAGAATTTTATATTAAATAGTCAGTTTTTTCATAATGCGTTGTGCACACGGTCTTTGCAACAGTGAAGTGAACAATTACATTATAAGTATTTTATTTAAAAGAAGCTTTAACTTTACTTTTTACAATATAATTATCACCTTCTATACAGTCCATAAGATTGTCAATATGTCCACTATCACAGTACTGTTGTCCTCGTCGGAATGATTTTTCTGTAGTAGAATAATCATGAACACTTTCTACAATGTAATAATAAATGTACTCTTTATTAAACATTATAGGAATGTTCTTTGATGGAAATATATCCAATTTTTCAGCTGATATTTCGTTAGGATTTGTGCAATCAAGTGTAACTGAATTATTATTGTTATTGTAGATCACTTCAAGCCATTTTCCCTTGTCAACACACATCAATATCATTTGTACGGCCAGCATTTATGCAACTAATAACCTTATTTGAAAAACATTTATTAGAGATAAACAAGTATAATATACAAATTTAATAAAAAAAATTACCTCTGAATAAGATCAGCCTTTTTTCCGGTTTTTTGTAAACCTCTGCATTCTAGCCATCATTTTAGTTCAACAACTAAATGTTCATCTATTGTATTATATTTTAACTTAGCCCCCGGTACGTCGTCTTCGTTTAATTGTATATTATTATTCATAATAATAGCACACAACTTACTTTTAAACTCATCGACACACTTCGTTTATCAGAATAGTTTTCAAATTTGCCACAGCGCTGCAGTCAGTGACGTCATAATGAATATAGTCTATTGTCACAGATAAACCTACGTAGGTTTATCTGTGCTATTGTGAATCAAATTCACTAACTTCATTGTTTTAAAATTAAATTTCATTTAATATTCCACCATTTTCTTTTATTATTATTAAGCAAAAGATTGTTTAACAAACTATACTTTTTTATTATAAATATATTTCTTTAAGAAATGCTTTAGAAATAGGAATGTTTTTTTCCAACGGACGTTGCTTAGGCGACGCGAAACAACACATTTCAATGCATGAGTGCGAAAAGAAATTTTAAAATTTCGGTTTATTGTTAATGACATTTGTTTTCGTTCATAAATTGTTTATAAATGTCAATGGACCTTTTCAATTTAACGGCTATCTCTTTCTATTGCTACAAATAATAAGAAAATGGCGCGAACAACTGCCACTTGGGCTGTCAAACGAAACGTCAAAAATATTATAGTGTTTAAAATACATGTATTCTCGGTGAAAATTTACATCGTTAGACATTTTAGCTCCAATAAAAACTTTTGTAACTTCTTTCGGGATGTTTTTTGAAGTTGTCAAAGATTTTTCTAACATTTTACGTGTAAATTTTTTAGACACAAACGTCATAATTTCAATTGTTCTTACTATGCGCAGATCCCCATTGCGCATATCTTCTATCTCTTTAAATTGAAAAGGTCCATTTGACTTACGGAAAAGAAATAAATTGTGTAATGAATGTTTATTCGAATAAGGAATGTATCTTTATATAAAGGAATATTATGATGGAAATAGTTACAAAAGAATACGGAATTTATTTTCCATATGTCAAATTGACGTTTGACTTTCGTAAATACAGTGTGTTCAAAAAAATTCCTAACTCGGAGTAGGCTATGAACAGAGAAACGTAAGTCTGATCATGATTCAATTCAAAAGTCAAGATGTCAAAATTGATCTTGAAATGTAATTTTAAGGAGAAAAACAAGAAGGATACAGTATATTGATATTCACTGTTTTCTAATTTGTTGCCATTTCTAAAATAAGATTGAAGAAGAAAAACTTTGATGTGAAATTGACATTTAATTAAATATTTTTAAATTGACATACGTTTCTTTGTTCATAGCCTACTCCGAGTTAGGATTTTTTTTGAACACACTGTAATATTCGCGACTGAAATTAACCCGTAGCCACCAAGCGGCAAACTAGTGAACCCTCCGAATTGGTTATAGTAGCCAACCACTCCTCAGAAAATTACCAAATAAGTCGGCCATCTTAAATGAACGCAGCGCCTCTATAGGACATTTCAGTTGCCAATAGGGCGCGAGCAGACACGTGACTCGAGCAATCTTGAAGTATTTGGAATCAGCTATTTGATTTTAAAATGATAAAAAATTAGGATTTTACAATTTTCAAATAGCACTATACATTAAATTAAAAATAATAACTTATTAGCAGTTCAAAATCAAAATAAATCAAAACATTGGTCTTGTCAAAGTGACATTGTTGTCGTCAAAGTGACATGCGCACACAAATCAGCTGATTCCAAGTATTTCAAGGTCGCTCGAATCACGTGTTTAGAATCAGCAGATATGTGTGCGCCTGTCATTTTGACAAGAACACTGTCACTTTGACAGGACCAATATTTTAACTTAGTTTAATTTTGAACTGGTAAAATATTACTATTTTTAAGTTTGTGTTTTACTGCCCGAAATTTGTCAAATATTATAGCTATTAACATACCGAGGAATGTTATGCACATCATAACTGCCGCAGATGACAGTTTGAAATCCGAGCTCGTAGAGCGAGGATTTTAAGACATCTAAGGCTTGTTATGATTAATAACATCCGTGGTTTGTTCAATAGTTTATCGGTTTCAGAAATTTAAGACATTATTGATATGTATAATTTTTTGAAATCCTCATTAATGCTACTTTCAGATTGCTATGGTTAACAGAACAATTATTTTGACATATGTCAATATGACAAATATTCAAATTATATACTTTATTCCTTTTATTATTACTTTAGAATAAAGTAGACAGTATTTAGAACGATATGCTAATGTTATCTGTATGTATTAATGAAGAGCATTATATTTTCATTTTATTTTATTTTAATTTTGTAGACCGTTCTTGACAAGTAAGTATGGTAATAATATTATCATACAGATACAGTTATTACTTAGTTACCAGCCTACTTTTGTACATGTAAACAATGGAATATCCTGAAACCGGTAAACAATTTTACCGATTTCAGGATATTATTCCACTGTTTACATGTACAAAAGTAGGCTGGTAACTAAGTAATAACTGTATCTGTATGGTAATATTATTACCATACTGACTTATCAACAACGGTCTAGAAAATTAAAATAAAATGAAAATATAATGCTCTTCATTAATACATACAGATAACGTTAGCCTATTGTTTTAAATACGGTCTACTTTATTCTAAAGTAATAAACATGAGGAATAAAGCATATAATTTGAATATTTGTCATATTGACATATGTCAAAATAATTGTTCTGTTAACAATACCAATCTGAAAGTAGCATTAATGAAAGAATTTCAAAAAATGGTATTTATCAATAATGTCTTACTTTTCTGAAACCGATAAACTATTGAACAAACCACGGATGTTATTAATCATAACAAGTCTTCGATGTCAAAAAATCGTCGCTCTACGAGCTCGGATTTCAAACCGACATCTTCGGCAGTTATGATATACATAACATTCCTAGGTATGTTAATAGCTATAACAGTTCAAAATCAAAATAAGTCAAAACATTAGGTACGTTCAATAAGCCAAGCAAAACAAGCAACCGGAAGTAAAATTTGTTGAACGACTTTGCTAGCCTAGCATTTGCTTGATTTGCTCGCAAGCAACCCAAGTCACAATTTTCTCGCTTGTCTTGCTAAGTGTCAAATATAATGGCGGGAAATACAAATTTTACATACATGAAGTTAACTTGAACTGTTTCTATTTCTTTATATGGTGCGTGTCTATCAACTACATGTAAAAAAGGCTTTGAGAGTTTTGTGATGAATGTTTATAACATTATTAAATCTGAAATATTTTGTTATAGTCAATATAGCTTCTTCCAAATTAATCCCACTATCTGAAAATAAATATATAAATTCATTTTCCATATGTTCGCAAACCAAGAAAAGAAATATAACAGGTACACAATTACACAATGTTATATTTGACATCTATATACGTTTCTCGATGACAGTTGTGGATGACAGTTCGTCATATAGCTAACAAATCGTTCAGCGCACTAAGCAACAAGTCTCGTTTGCTTACCTAGCATTTGCTTGATTTGCTTACTTCATTGAACGGTGCGTTCAATAGGTGCTATTGATTTCGTCAAATTGACATTGTTCTTGTCAAAATGACACGCGCACACACATCAGCTGATTCTAAACATGTCAAGGCGAGTCACGTGTCTGCTCGCGCCCTATAGGAGAACTAGAAAAAAGAAAACAAGAGTCATGGTTAACGCTACTAATAAATTGAAATTTATTTTTAAAATTGTGAAGAAACTAGAAACATAATAAAAATTGCAAGCACAGTTTCGTATACAACTTTGCACTCTGTCTACAGTTTTTGCCGTAAAACGAACAGGAGAGCAGGTAATTGTAATAAACTAAAATCCCATGTTAAATATGGTAAACCGGGTGTGGTACTTGGAGATTTTCAAGGAAAAACAATAAAATATAATCAAAAATTCATATTACAGACTTCTATTTATTGCAACAACAAATTAATTTTATTAAAGTTCATTGCTATTTTAAACATGAAATTGGCGGGAGGTACATCTCATTTTTAATATTAGCAGTTGTATAATCAAATTTTTTAACAATTATTATCCAATTCATTAAGTTTAAAATACAATAAAAATACATCAAGGGAGGACAACTTCGTCGTAGTTATGAATTTTCTTCAAATGATTCTTGAGATTAGCATTTTGTGTAAACAATAGTCCACACATAGAACAAAGATACTCCTTAGTCCCACTATGCATATTCATATGATTTTTTAAACCACCACTTTGAGTAAATGATTTATTGCATATTGTACATTTATAGTGTTTTATCCCTTTCTCAATTTCCATATGTCTGGATAGAGTACTACGGTGGGAAAACTGCTTATTACATATTTTACAGTGATATACTTTGGATCCATTATGAGTGGCCATATGCAATTTGAGTTTAGAATTTAATCTAAACGATCTGTCACACATTGTACATTGGTATGCTTTATTGTTAGTATGTATTTTCGTGTGTTTTTTCAGAGTATTATATTGTTTAAACTGTTTATTGCATACTGTACACTTATACTCTTTTATGTCACTGTGAATTTTCATATGATTGTATAGAGTATTACTTTGGGTAAATTGTTTATTACATATTGTACATTTGTAGTCTTTTGTTCCAGTATGTAATTTAAAATGATTTACCAAATGATGCTTCCGCCTAAAACTTTTATTACATACATTACAACAATAACTGTGTAATTTAATATTTCCAGTTTTTCGATTATCATTATTTTCATATTCTTTCTTATTCTGTTCATCATTATCACTTATACATTCTTCCTTCTTTACACTTGCCAATTCATTTTCATAAAATTCACAGTTTTCGGAAGTTTCTTCCAGCGGTTCTTCCTTAATAAAAACTTGCTCAAACTGTTGACAATTTGTTATTGTTTTTGTATCCTCTTCTTTTACATCAGCGCCAACTGTGTTTAGTTGATTGTCCATGGATGGTTTTTGATTAATTACTAAACGATCAAAGATTCGTTTTACAAATTCACAGAAGCACTCGGGAATCCTTCCCAATTTGATAATAAATCTGAAACCAAAATGGCTAAAGTATAGAATAGGGTCTAAATTCAAAATACGTTTAAATATCGGTACATTAGCCTTCTATTCAATAAAATAAACAAAAATTAGGTCGCGGAACGCAATATTTATAGTGATTTTGGTATTTTTATTGAAAAAAAAATACGGTTAAATTCATATAAAAAGAATGTAACCACCAGAGTTCCGTCAAATTGAGTTTTGTCGGTAGGTTATCGTTATTGTTAGTATTTTTTTTTTTTTAAATTGCAAACATAAAAGTCACTTTTCTCATAAATACAGCCTAAAAACTAATAAAATTAAAACATGTTTCCGAGCTCTAATTACATGTTTTTATATATTTTACATAAAAGAATAGAGTCCAATAAAAAAAAGTAGATTTAAAGCTGGACCCTATTCTAAACTCCACCCACGTCAAATTTTGTAGACATATTCTTTCAGCTTCAGGACGTGTCGTAGAAGTTGTTAGAGTTCAAAATATTGTATAGTTTTTTTTTTTATAATAGACCTTTTCAATTTAACGGCTATCTGTTTCTATCGCTACAAATAGTAAATAAAATGGCAACAATGACGCGAACAACTTCACAACAACTGACAGTTGGTTATCAAACGAAACGTCTAAAATATTGCAGTCACTAAAATACCTGTATTCTCGATAACAATTTGCATCGTTAGACATTTTAGCTTCAATAAAAGCTTTTGTAACTTCTTTCGATAAGTTTTTTAAAGTTGTCTAAGACTTTTCTCACATTTTATGTCTAATTTTTTTTTTTAGAAACAAACGCGATGAAGTTGTTCTTACTATGCGCAGATCCCCATTGCGAATATCTTCCATCTCTTTAAATTGAAAAGGTCTATTAATTTTCAAATTTTACATAAGAATAGCGTTGGAATTAGTTTCGAGAGCGGCCTTACCGACAGAGTCAAAATGTCAAAACCACACTAGTCTGGTATCAATTAAATTTTTTCATTAAAAAAACATTTTCAACAAGTAAAATAAATGATTTTCAGTTAAATTTATGTTTCCTGTAAATTTCAGCAGATTTTATAACCAAATAAATGTTCTGATGTTTTAGAAGGATCTCGAAAAATTTACAACGGGCGTCATTTTAGAAATATTTAAATAAACTTTGTCCAGACGATTTTAAGATTTGAAACTGAGTAATTTTAAACCCCGTAGAACATGAATTTAGTGTTAACTCGAAAATAATTTAAACCGTCTAGTTCTAAAATTTCGGTCCTATTTTCCGCAATCCCTAAGGCCTTTTTGACACTTTCAAAATATTAATATATCAAATCGACCCTCCAGAGTTTGTTTTTACAAGAATTAACACTATCTTTAACCGAAATCGAGATGACCGATTTTTAAACTGACATTTTTAGCCAGTGTAAAATTTTTGAACCCAGGTTTGAGTGGTTTTTAACTGAAAAGTTAACCACTTTTATACCGGAAATATACAAATCAACCCTCCAAAGTTCAATTTTGCAAAAATAAACTATCTTTAACCGAAGACTTGATATTTTTATTGATTTTTAACCTCACATTTTTGACCGAGACTAAACATATAAACATGCATTTTTTGGGGCCCCGAACGCCTGAATTGTTTGAAGTTTTTTCAAATTAACACTAAAATCGTATTGCACGAGGTTAAAATATAAATTGACTCGTGGTTTCTTATGTGTTATATCAAAATGTTACTAGTTCCTGAATGAAATAGGTTAGTGTGATATTGTTTTCATTATTGTTTTCGACTTGTATTTTTAATTATTACTTATATTAATTTTATAGTTACAGAAAGTATGCCACAATAGATAAATTGAAATGGGCTAGAGTACATTATATTTTTTTAAAGAGTGATATTTGTGATTATATCTTACCCGTCAAATTATATCTTGGTTGAAACTTATGCTTTATGTAAATTGCATACACTGATTATATCGCTACGTATTATCACTATGTTTTATTTTTATCCTTATGAAAAGTGTTTACATAAGGGAACGTAACAAACATAACGCAAAAAAAGAAATGAGTTTTACTTTTGTAAGAGTTGATGAACTTTAGGTTAGAATAGAATAGGGTAGTGTTCTGTGATTATATATTACAATATGGATCATAGATGACTCCGCAGTGTAAAGCTTTGTTTACTCCTACCTGAATCCTGTGTCATAAAACTTAAATTGTATTATATAGTTTTTATTAATGTATTTAAAAACAGTTAAATTATCACCAAAGTATACATTTGTTTGACTGTAAGGGAGTTTGTAGTCGGCACTTGGTGGAACATTTTAGAATATTAATAATAGACCTTTTCAATTTAAAGAGATAGAAGATATGCGCAATGGGGATTTGCGCATAGTAAGAACAAATGAGATCTATGGCGTTTGTTTCTAAAAAATTTAGACGTAAAATGTGTGAATATCTCAGATAACTTTAAAAAATCTTATCAAAATAAGTTACAAAAGCTTTTATTGAAGTTAAAATGTTTAACGATGCTAATTTTCACTGAGAATACAGATATTTTAATGACTGCAATATTTTTGACGTTTCGTTTGACAGCCCAACTGTCAGTTGTTCGCGCCATTTTTTTACTGAGGCGCGGGCGGACACGTGACTTTGACAAGTGCTTGTAGGGCCCCACAAGGGTGCCAAGTATACAGCTTGTGTAGCTTGCCTGTTTAATTAAGTTTATGTGTTAGAAAATAAAACAACATGATATTCATTTAAAATACTAGTTTTACAATTTTATTGATTAATTTTACGCTTAAATTGATTTTGAAACACAGGCAAGTTACACAAGCTGTATACTTGGCAACCTTGTGGGGCCCTACAAGCACTTGTCAAAGTCACGTGTCTGCCCGTGCCTCATTTGCAGCGATAGAAAGAGATAGCCGTTAATTATTATCTTAATATTTGTTTATTTATTATTACTTATTTATTTTCACATAGCGACCTACCTCTGTTTCAAATGTGTTATCAGTTTCTGAGATATATATATATATATATATATATATATATATATATATATATATATATATATATATATAAATATCAGTTATTTTTTAGAACTGGGAGTACCTATAAGTTGAAATCGCGCGCAGCTGTCGTGACGTCAGTGTCTCATTCTAAAAGACAAGCTTAAAGTAATTTTACTCTATCAAACCAAAGAAAACTATAATTTTTTTAATAAAAATCCTTTATTTAATCTCTAGTAATAAACAAAAATATTTTCAGCACTAATATCGTTCATGTTAGTAGACACTTTTTAATATTAGCGGTTGTATTAACTAAATTTTTAACAATAGACCTTTTCAATTCAGATAGAAGATATGCGCAATGGGGATCTGCACATAGTAAGAACAATTGAAATCTATGACGTTAGTAAAAAATTTACGCGTAAAATATGAGAAAAATCTTTGACAACTTTAAAAAACATCCCGAAAGAAGTTACAAAAGCTTTTATTGGAGCTACGTCTAACGATGGAAATTTTCACTGCGAATACATGTATTTTAATCACTGCAATATTTTTGACGTTTCGTTTGACAGCCCATTTGGCAGTTATTCGCGTCATTTTCTTACTATTTGTAGCGTTAGAAAGAGAGCCGTTAAATTGAAAAGGTCCATTATTCACTTATATTTTAAATATTGTATTATTCACGAAAGATGACTATTCAAGGTCATTTATGAACCGTCAGATATTACTTGCAAATAACTTAACTGCATTTCGTACCCAAAGGCGTGCAACGCGAAATATTTATGGATACATTTTAACTGAAAAAATGCACTTTATTAAAAAAGATGTCTCTTTTTAAATAATGCATTTCTCAAAGTTTTATCTTGTTCGCCTATGTTTTTGCATAAAACAAAAATATAGACTTGACGTAAACCATTAATTAATAACTTGATGTCAGCGTCACTGAATAAACATTAGTACAGATGGCAGTGTTTTGAATAAATACATTTTTGTAACTCTACGACATACGCCACTGCTATCTTTAGGATATTAGAAAGTAATGGCATCATTTACATATACCGGATGGCGCTCGAAATCCGTTACATAGGCATTTATCATGGGAAAACAGTTTTTTATTGCGCGTTGCTTCCCAAATTATTTTAGAAAAAAATACTTCAAATAAAAGTTGTAGATCATAAAATTCTGCAATTGAATCAAAAAACAAAATTAATTGCGCATGCTTTGTAACGGCAGAAATATGATATGAAAATGTTGAAAATCACATCAAAAATAGTGATAGCCATGAAATTAAAACAAAAAGCATAACAAATGTATTTTTTTGTCATTAAAGAAGTCTCATTATTTGACGGTTAAAACCTCAATCATTTGTTTGTCTTATTGTTTTAATTCCACGGCTAGTGCTATTAAACTAAAATTTTCATATTTAATTTCTAGAGTTACTAAACATACGAAATGAATTTTGTTTATTAATTTAAAAGTAGAATGCTCTACAACATTTATTTGAAGAATTATTTTCTATAATAATTTGGGGGACAACGCGCTACGAAAAACTGTTTTATCATGTTAAATGCTTATGTAACGGATTTCCAGCGCCACCCGGTATGTCACACCACATAAATTAAATAGACATACAACTAATATTTCCTTTCTAATATAAAATGTTGCTAAGCTACTGCTATAAATTGCTGTGTATTCTTTCTTCGAACAAGTAACCTTGAATAGTTATCTTTCGTGAATAATAGTATACAATTGCTTTTTGATACTAGATTTTTCTACTCCTTATTCCCAGTATGACTCTTTTTATGATAGGATAGAGAACCACGGTATGTAAATTGTTTATTGCATATTTTACAATGATAACTTTTGATTCCATTATGAGTGAGCATATGTATTTTGAGATCATAATTTAGTCTAAACGTTCTTTCGCACAATGTACATTGATATTCCTTATTAGAATGTGTTTTCATGTGTACTTTTAGAGTATGACTAAGTTTAAATAGCTTATTGCATATTTTACACTTATGGTCTTTTATGTCACTATGAATTTTCATATGTCTATCTAAATTACCCTTGAGTGAAAATGATTTATGACATGTTGTACAAGTAAAGTCTTTTACTCCAGTATGTAACTTAAAATGAGTTACCAAATGAAATTTCCGCGTAAAACTTTTATTACATACATTACAACAATAACGCTTTGAATTGCCCTTTTTAATTTTCAAAATATCATTATTTTCAGTGGCTTTATTCGCATATTCTTTGTCACTCTGTTCATCATTATCACTTATACATTCTTCCTTCTTTACACTTAGTAATTCACTTTCATACACTTCACTGTCTTGGGAAGTTGTTTCCAGCGGTTCTTCTTTTATGTAAATTTGCTCAAACTGTTGATTATTTGTTATTGTTTTTGTGTCCTCTTCTTTTACATCAGCGCCAACTGTCTGTAGTTGAGTGTCCATGATTGCTTCTTGATTTAGTAAACAATCGAATATTCGTTTCACAAATGAAACAGAAGCACACGAGAAGTCTTACCAATTTGATAATAATCTGAAACATAAGTAGGTGTTTTCCTTGCAAAAGTTGTATATGAATTTTACGTAATGTAATGTAACAAACATAGCATAAAACATAATGTAAGAAAAAACTTACATACTTGTACTGAGGTCATTAAGGTCACGATTACTGTTATTCATCTTTATCTTTATTTCTAAAAGGTTAGAATATAACGTATGTATTACAATTTGGATCATAGATGGCTCTGTAACATTGATGTATAGGTGTCACATTTTTAATATTAATGATAGAGCAAAACCGTTTGCACATTCCAGGGTCAACTTTTCCAGAAATGTTTAATAGTCACCACAGGAAATTTGGATCTTCTTTTGTTTCTGAGCTACAGGCAAAAACTCGTTTTTCACTCATTTTAAAAATATCATATCTTATTTATTATAAAAGTTAGAGAAAAAATGTTTTTACAAAAATTTTAAATAAATAAATATATCATCACGGCATATTACCCATTGCTGGGTGTGCCAATCTGCTTTGTTCGCAGATATCGGTAATGATGATGACATATTTGTACCTTGCGGGCGTTTACCAGGCGTCACCTCACGGGCACTCATTGCTGGCGTGGAGAGTGCACCACAGGGGTCAATTTTGTGCCATTTAAAATTGGAAATATTTGGCGTCGGTCGGGATCGAACCCGGTTCCCCAGATTCGCGACCAGACACTCAGGCACACGGCCACGAGACTGTTTTTTAAATAGAATAAAATGGCGTAATTAGATTTTTTGAAAACTTAATGATTCTCGAGATATATTACAAACTTATGATTTTTTAAATAGGAACATATGTTGAAAATAGTCTGGTCTTTTTGCTTATTTTGTAAGCTTTTCAATGATATATAACAAGTCTACATTCTTTTGTTTTAAACTTGAATAAGAAATAATTATTAATTTATTGGGTTGAATTTTTTTTAAATTATTAAGAAACAAATGAAAAAATCTATTACAGATCATCATTTGCATATTTCTAATAGTATTTATTTCAGTTTTACTCATTTTTTCAATTTATTTACTTCAAAAGCATATTAAACCATCTTTTTCGGATTGTGTCAAAGCCAACTGTAACGTAGATAAATAATAATTTAACTATCCCGAAAATAATTGGTTAAGAATAATTTTGGGAACATAATTAATAGATATTGAATTAAAATAAACAAATTATGATTTGTAATAAATATTTTCATTTGTTTCTTAATAATTTCCAATATTTTCAACCCAATAAATTAATAATTCGTCTTTTATTAATGTTTGAAATAAAAGAATGTAGACTTGTTATATATCATTGAAAAGCTTATAAAATAAGCAAAAAGACGAGACTATTTTCAACATAGGTTCCCATTTAAAAAATCATAAGTTTGTGTTATATCTCGAGAATTATTAAGTTTTCAAAAAATCTAATAACGCATTTTATTCTATTTAAAAAAAGGTAAAATTTTGTGAAAACATTTTTTCTCTATCATAATAAATTAGATATGATATATTTTCAAAATGAACGAAAAACGAGTTTTTGCCTGTAGCTCAGAAACAAAAGAAGATCGAAAATTCCTATGGTGACTATTAAACTTTTCTCGAAAAGTTGACCCTGGAATGTGCAAACAGTTTTGCTCTATCATTAATATTACCCGAGATACCTTAAAAAAACATCGACAATGAGACATTCTGTACATAATACATTGAAATCTGTGATGTTTTTTATATATTATACCAACTTTTGAACTGTTGAAATTCATTATTTTAAAAGTTATGAACGAATTTGTAACTTATATCTTGTTCCATTTAATCCATTCAGTATTACGGAGCATGGGGAATAGTTTTGACCTCTCTGATTGGCTGAAATTAGAGACAAGAGACAAGTTTACATTTTTGAAATTTACGTATCTTGTTGCATATATACCCAAATTTTTGTTATTTAATATTTATAAATACAGACGCTGTAAATTTTTAATAAATTTGACAATAAAATTTTAACCGGGTCCTGAGAAACTCAGATTTCTAATTTCATATCTCTGAAAAGGTGAGAGATAGAGAAAAAGCGTTTATGACCATTTTTGTAGCAAATTGATTTCTAGGGGAGGGGTGCACATTTAACTTTTTATGATACGCCGTACCAATTTCGAGTTACAACGTTTTATGTTTTAAGTTGATAGTTTAGTAGATAACGATGTCACACCCTAAAATGGGTGGAGATACTAAATGTGTATATCGATTTTTGGAATCCACGTACTTTTTTGCGTATGTCCAAAATTTGGTTTCTCAATTATAAAAAATAAGATAGGTCAAAATTTTCTTACACCCAAAACTAGGTCAAATAGGAAACATATTTTTGGTACAACCTACATAACTTTTAATTCTCTACAACTTTTGTCGTTTGAAATTTTCTTCTACGATTGATGTTTTAGCCGGAAATAACGTTACACCTTAAATTGGGTAAAGATACAAAGTCGACGTATTTTTTTTCCAGAATCTAATATTAATATTTTTAAAAGGGTCCAATATAATACATCGTGTTGTCACCGAGAAATGTACGGACTTTACACTTTGTTTCCCATTAAAAATTGTAGTAAAAAGAAGAAATCAGTAGAATGAAATAATTATATATTCCTCTCTCTGTCTTTCAAAAATCAATATTTGTTAGTTGAGTGTTCACCGGTGTTCACTCCTGTCTTTGTTATTCTATGTCGTGTTGTCTCTGTCGTATAATATATCTTTCTCTGTCACACAAAAATCAATATGCACCCGCTAGTAAGTAAGAAGGGGAATTGAATAGACCAACAATAGCTCCCGTTAATTACAAACGAGGATATAGCAACGGTACCTCCCGTCAATTGAAAATAAGGATACGGCCTATGTTTACAAATATTAAATTACCAAATTTCGGGTACATATGTAGAAAATTACGTAGATTCCGAAAAAATATACGCCGACTTTATATCTTTACCCAATTTAAGGTGTGACATCATTTCCGGCTAAACCGTCAATTCTAGTAGAAAATTGCAAATGATAAAAGTTGTAGAGAATCGAAAGTTATGTACGATACAATAAAAATATATTTTCGATTTGACCTAGTTTTGGGTGTGGAGAATTTGGACTTTTCTTATTTTTTATAATTGAGAAGCCAATTTATGAGTATATATACGCAGAAAAATACGTGAATTCCAAAATCGGTATCCAAGCTTTATATCTCCACCCATTTTAGGGTATGATATCGTTATCTGATAAACTATCAACTTTACGAGAAAATGTTATATAACAAAAGTTGTAGAGAATCAAAAGTTGTGTAAGATACTCCAAATTGGGGTTGTATAATTTTGTCGGCTACTGACATTTTTATTTCTAATTATTAATAACTGTTTCTTTAGGATCAGTGAACTGCATTCAACTCCCGGATGTGGCAATTACAGAAATCGTGGGAATTTTGGACCTGCTGAACATGGAAAACATCTTCAACGACTCGCTTGATTTCCTGACTTCATTCCAGCGCCGATATCATCAGATCTGATTGGAATTCGGCATCGATTTGAACTTCATGTCCATATTTGTTAATTTAGTTTTTAAAAATTAATTAGGCATGATTTATTAAGGGATGAAATATGTAATATATAAAAAATTAAATTTTCATTAATATGGCATAAACGAATCGGAATATCGTTTCGATTATTGAAATTTTGAACTCCACTTGGAGTTCTATGTCTGAATTTGTTAAATTAGTTTTTAAAAATTATTTAAGGCTGTAGTTATTAAAGTTTAAAAAAATGTAATAGGTAAAAATTACATTTTCTTTAATAAGTCATTAATTAATTAGAATTCTGTTTCTAAATTACATAAAATTCTCGTATCAGATTTATTTTGTTTCAAATTTGAATTGCGGGTTAACATACATGACAGACGATTTATTACAAACACGAATTACGTAAGATTAAGCGTCAATTCCCAATTTGGACGCGCCGGATTCGAAATCCTTGGGGTCGAATTAAGGGGTTGCCGTATCTAACTCAAAATTTATTTTTCCGATCGAAATTATAAAGGTGGACTTAGCCTTGGTGTTTTTTTGGCAAAAAAACTTTGTGACTCCGATTTGTTTCAAATTTCGTATACGTTAACTAGGGACAAAGGACTAATTGATAGCCAAATCTGAGCCCATACGGATTGATATTAAGTGAGTTATTGAAGTCTAAATTGGGACAATTTTATTTGTTCAATTTCAGCGCTGAATATCTCAAAAACTATTAAAGCTACAGTCTTAATTCCCTGAAACTTCCAGAATTATCTAAAAAAATATAAAATACGGCGTATATTTGTCTTAGCAGAGACACATAGGGGTTGATAGTAAGGGAGTTATTGAAGTCTAAAGTGGGTTTCTGGAAGTTTAAAAAATCTCATTGGTAAAAAGTTACATTTTCTTTAATAACTCCGTAAATAATTGAAATTTTGTTTCGATTCTTGAAAATTTGAACTCCACGTGAAGTTCTATGTCTATATTTGTTAAGTTAGTCTTTAAAAATTAATTAGGGTAGGAATTATTGAGCGATAACAAATTTCAGAATGTGCTCTATATTTTATTGGGTGTCATGTATTGTAAAGTACATTGTATATGTTTTAAAATGAATAAAACTTATAAAAAATAACATTCTTTTACTTTACAACCCCTATTATTGATTTTCAGTGAAAAAACGTACATTATAAATTTTTGAAGTATTCTTCTTTTTCCTTTTACCTGGGTACCAACAGATATTTTCAACAAAATTCGACAAAGTGGTGCAAACTTTAAATTCCGAGTGCTCTTCTGACTCATGTAATCCTGATACCACCAGAAATTTTTAGCAAAAGTGGATAAAAGTGGTGACCATCATTTTAGTAGCATCCATGCACAAGAAAAATTTACTGCGTGCATGAATGCTTCTTCAAGGTAGCATCTATGTACCAAAAAACTTTTTAATGCGTGCATGGTTGCTTCAAGGTAGCATCTATGCACCGAAAAAAAATTACTGCGTGCATGGATGCTTCTTCCCGGTAGCATCTATACACCAAAAAAAATTTTACTGCGTGTATGGATGCTTCAAGGTAGCATCTATGCACAGAAAAAAAATTCACTGCGTGATGGTTTTTTTTACACAATTTACGAATCCGAAAAGAACTCTTCTATTTCATGTTACTAATAATGACATTTTTAAATCAAAAATATATATTTATTGCAACAATTTCAAGTACATTATTATTACAAAATTAATTATAGTACACGCTATACACAATAAATAAACAACAATTACAAACATTTTATTTGTATTACAAGCTAAAAGGAAAGGAAATAAATGTGTACAACAATATAATAACATCTTATTATTACAATTTTACAAATGCAAGTTACCAAAAGTCTAAAATAAACAGAAAAGGTACTGTACTTAAAAGAATCGATTTTGTAAAAATATATCCTACACTAACAGAGTAAAAAATTTAAAATTTTATATCTAAGTTCATTATTCGACAATGCATTCATATAATAATTACCAAAACTGGAGTGAACGAAAGGGGTACTTTATTTGAAAAAAATCGATTTTTAAAATTATTTCCTACATTAACAGAGTTAAAAATCTGAAATTTTATATCTAAGTTAATTATTCAACAATGCACTCATAAAATTACCAAAACTCTGGGGTGAACGGAAGGGGTAATTTACTTGAAATGAAAATCGAATTATTTCAATATTGTCTAAACTAATACAGATTAAAATTGCAAACGTTAAATCTAAGTTAATTATTTAACAAAGCATTCATTAAAGAATCACCGAAAGTCTGGGGTACACGGAGAGAGTACTTTACTTGAAGAGGAATCCATGGCATCGACTTTTAAAAGTTCTCCAGGGTTGAAATCCAACGGTGGAAGTCCGCGCCTCTCGTCTGCAAGTTTCTCAGCATCTTTGATCAACAGCAGCTCGTCTCCACAGATCTGAAATTTATCAGAAACAATCATTTGTTAACAATTACTCAGAATCTCATTCAGACATTTATTTTTGCAAAACCGACGTTTCTTTATACATTTACACCTTTTACAGGGTAAATAAGTTCTTATAGATTCTTAAAAAGATGTTACTTACCCTGAAAAAGGTGTAAATGTATACAAAAGCGTTAATATCTCGTTCAAAGGAAAGCAAATCTAAAAATGTCAAGTTACGTTAACTTTTCTCTTTCTCAAAAAGCAAAAAAAAACCTTTACCTATTTTATATCTAAGCTATTTTATGTCTATACATGCTATCTTATATCTAGAATATGCTAAGCTAAAGATGGAGAGAGAGATATACGAGCGTTAACACAAAAATGTAGTTCAACTTTATCATTCTATATTCATTTAAAAAGAAAAGGCGTGTTTGCTTAACGGCGCGATGAGCCACAGTTTAATTTAAAAAAATAAATAAATAAATATATCATCACAGCTACCCATTGCTGGGTGTGCCAATCTTTGTACGCAGATATCGGTAATGATGATGACATATTTGTACCGTGCGGACGTTCCCAGGGGTCACCTCACGGGCACTCATTGCTAGCGTGGAGAGTGCACCACAGGTCAATTTAGTGCCATTTAACATTCGAAATATTTGGCGTCGGTCGGGATCGAATCTGGTTCTCCAGATTCGCGACAAGACACTCAGGCACGCGGCCACGAGACCCCAGTTTTATTAAGACCTGAAAATATATTTCAAAGACCTTCAAACTATACTTATAAAGCTACTAGTCTTCTTGATGTTCGATTCCTGAAAGATATATTCTAATATGTTCCCAGATATTGATTTTATTGATAAAGTCGATATTTCAATTTTAAATTGTTTGAATATTATACAGATATTTATAAAAGTTATATTTCCCTGAATATAGTTTGCAAAATTGACTTTGAGCACAAGATAATATTTAAATTGTTATAAATTTAATAAATATAAATAAATTTTAATACCTGTTGATCCCTCAACGTCCCAGAAGGGTTATCCAGTGTTCTGCTACCCTTACAAGTTCTCCAGGGTTGAAATCCAACGGTGGAAGTGTGTTCCGCTCGTCTCCAAGTTTCTCAGCGTCTCTAGTCAACAGCATCTAGTCTCCACACATCTGAAATTTATCAGAAACAACCATTTAAGTGTTAACAATTACTCAAAAGCATACGGAATTTATTCTTGCAAAACCGACACTTCTGAATACATTTACACGTTTTTCAGGGTATGTAAGATCTTATAAATTCTTAAAAAAAGATCTAATTTACCTTGAAAAAGATGTTAAATTATACAGAAGCGTCGTTTTTGCAAGACTTAAACGCTGTATGACTGAGATTTCAAGTACGGGTTAACTTGTTAGAATTTCGAGTTTTTGGAGGTTATAAAGTTCATAAAAAACAACTTTTTTTTCAAACGTCATAGAAATGACATTTTTTGTAACTTGATTCACAAGGTAGAAATAGCTAATTTCTACGCCAGCGGCGTAGAAATAAAATAAACAAATATCCATAGAAACTACATAGAATGGGCCCGTCCAACTTTTTTTGAATTTTTTATATGTTACGAAGAATTTAAAAATAGAAATTCCGTATTTTTTGTTTCCATGAAATTACGCTTAATAACGCCTAAAATAATTATTAAAGTTTTGGCGCGAAAGTTCTGACGTTAGCGTCACTCTGTCATAAGTAGAGAGAACCGACATACGTTACCATTAATATGGCAAAATACAACAAATGTTGCATGAATAAAAATACGTATCCATTACAAACTGTGATCAAAAATCTTTAGAGCTAATAGTAATAAAGTAAGCCAAATAGTTATTATATCATTACAAAATATATATTTGTTTGATTTACTTACATAAATAAAGGTAGTGTTAAAGGTTAATTTATGTAAAACTTCGATAGTACATATTATACATAAATAAAAATCAGGTAAGTACAATTAATAATTTTTGTTCGTTTTCATAATCAAGTTAATTATTCGCTTTAATTAATGTGACTTTAAAACTTTCTTTAATATAATATTGAAGTTTTCATACTCACCAAATGCCATTATTATAATTAAAATATTATTTAAAATATTTTCTATTTATATTTAAATACAACAAAGACAGTATTGATTACAATAATCAAAGCATAGTTCACAATAAAAAGTAATCTGACATTATTACTATTTACTAAATGATTACAACAATGACATGTATTGAGATTATAATAATTAAAACAAATTATAATATAAATTTATTTAATAAGTAAATTTTCATTTGATCTTTATAAAAAATTGCTCGGATATATTAAATATGTGTTTGTTAGAGTATGTATAAAGCCAATCGCGAATTTATGAGCAAAATATGCATGGTCCACTTTATAGTAACATTTTCACAGGGAAACTGGACTTCTGTAATGGCGCTGACGTCACAACATGGCGACCATATACAAAATATATAGCAATTTTTGATTCGTTTTCATTTATTTATATTGAAAATTCATGTGCGACATGTAATTTTTAAAAAGCCCACGACTTGGACGGGCCCATTAGCGAATAAAAAGAAAAGTAGTGCGTTTGAAAAAAAATTGAATGTGTTATTCGGAATAAAAGTGTCTTTGTGTGCCTCGCATGAAATTGTCCGACTCGCTTCTCTCGTCGTGCAAACATCCATGCTCGCCACACAAAGTATCACTTTTAATCCTAATAACACAATATACTATTCTTACCTTAACAGCTTCAAGTTATTATTATGTGTGTCCCGCTGACCATCTGCTCGACTACTCACGGTTGCTGGGCCCTATTTTTACACGCTGTCTTCGGGCAATCGTTCCCAACAACTCCAGGATCACGACAAGCGATGTGTGTTTGTCCGCCCGTCAGCACAGCAGCTTCTTACAATTGTCCATAATAATAAACAACACTTTTGGGATTTTCAAATAAGAAAACGCTAACTAGCGGTGAATATTAGAACTACACACAGTGGTACAATTTTGACATTTACATGAAACTACAACTATATGACTACAAAAACCCTATTATACATACTTGAATTATAAATAAAAAATACTAATAAATGAGAAAATAATACGAAAACTAAAGAATCACAATTGACAACATTGCGACACTTATAAATGTCAACAAAAAGTGTACCATTGTTTAATGCGATTAGCGCCATCTCTTGATACTTGAAAATCCCAATAGCAACCGAAATCACAAATATATTAACATATCGTTCACAAAACACTGTCATTTTAATGTTAGTACATCTACTACTGCACCCTCAACAAGTAAAATTATAGAACATTTTTATTATTTAATACATATTCCCCATACCTTTTCTTACATATATATGTCATAGCTCAAATCATTGTTGTACCTTTGTAATTTATTATTTTCATTAAGACATCGCCATATTATCAATGTTGCTACCAATTGAGCACAAAAAATGCATAGTTTTAAATTGTGCTACAAGATGGCACTGCCAGAATTTGGTAGTGTTGCCAATAGTTCAATACAAAAACAATTTTGTTGAAAAGTTCAGAAGATAGTAGCAGTAATCTATACTCTATCCGTTTTAACTATAGACTAGATGGCGTTTCGAGCGCGGTCGTTTTTACATGTATTAAATAAAGAATTCAAATTCTGGCGCCATTCCTGGATTTAAAAAAATCTAATGCGGCCAGCACATTACCTTCCGTCAGTTCATACAGAAAGCAAAAGATCCTATACCTATTTCCAGTAAAATTATAAGACAAACACAATGGCCGCTAGTATGAACGGTGATTAAGGGTGATTAGTGAGCATTTGACTAGCATTGTTTTATCTCTCTCAATCGTTTAGAGATTATTTTAGAGAAAAATTCTTCAAATAAAAGATGCGGGCAATTAATTTTTCTATAACTATTATTTAAAGTATTTTCCTCTAAAAGGATCCGTAAACGAATGACAGAGATAAAACAATGCTAGTCAAATGCTCGATAATCACCCTTAATCAGTTGTTCATACTAACAGTCACTATGTCAATTTCACTTGACACTGACATCTTTCAATCAAAATTTTCTTAATATAGTAGCTGTTTCCACAGCTATGGCTACTTTATGAAATTTAATTTCTTTATAATTTTTTAACTCTATATCCATTTAATATTAGGTATAAAATGAAATCAAATCGTATAGAAAATAAAATATTCTTTAATATTTATAATGACATTAAATGTGAAAAAATGATATTTAACATAGTTTTTTCAAGAAAAACTGTTAAAATCTTCAAATGAGGGTACTTCCGGTTGTCCAATTCTAACCAAAATCTAATCAGCTCTTCGCATGGATGTAACGAAGAGAAATACGAAAGAATTATAATTTTTAGAATTGTAGTATGGAAGTTATCGTAGACGAAAATTTTGTTACACACACACACACACACACACACACACACACACACACACACACACACACACACACACACACACACACACACACGGACACACGGACACACATACATACACACAAACACACACATACATCATCGTAAAAATAGTAAAATCGTGTTTTAGGGACCCTAAAACGTGCTTATTCATCAAAAACTCACCACCGAATTTTTTGACCAAAGACAATACCTTCCTTACCTAAAGGTGACGGAAGGTAAAAAATCTTTTTAATTGACATTTTTAAATACATATTTATCTATTTGCATCCATAATAACAACGAAGAGAACAAAACTAACGAACTACTAACTAAAACTAAGAAAATGCGAACAATGAAAACTATGTAATATGAAATATAACGCCAAAACACTATGAAAATTATATAAACGAAAAGAACAATTATATATTTATCAAACCGAACTGAACAGAAATTAATAATATGTAATAAATCGTGAACTATTGACTTGGTTGACTTTTATTTATTTTGTCAGACGTCAAAATAATTTATACAGTTGTCAAGCAAATTTAAATTTCGCGTCAATTATTTTACTGTGTAAACTCGGTTCACGTTTGAACCAATAAGAGAGCTAGAATATTAAGCCCTATCTCACCCAACGCTCTATAGTTAAAACGGATAGAGTATAGTTATATTTGGTCGTTGGTAGCAGTAATCTAGTTTTTATTATAACAAATCATTTAATAGATTTTAAAGTATATTTCGGGCATAATTAGTATTTGCCTCAAATAATTTGACTGTTTTCAAAAAATATACATAAATTTGAAATTTAAACACTTTTATTTTTAACCATATTTAAATAAAAGTTTATTTAAAAACTTGAATTCAACTAAAACGACTATGTTATATGACGGGATAGTTTTCTTCGGTATCTTCTTTCCAAAGTCTGGCAGTGCTGGCGTCCTATCAATATTTTCGCCACAAACACATCAAAAGAAATTATTTTTTTACACTTTTTTATGAATTTTCATATGGGTTTTCATAGTATAATTTCTTGTAAATAATTTTTTACATGTCGGGCACTTATATGCTTTAATTCCAGTGTGAACTTTCATATGAGATCTTAAAGCAGAACTTTGTGTAAATGGTTTATTACATGTCGTGCATTTAAATGGCTTTATTCCGCTATGAATATTCATATGGTCTTTTAAATTAGTCTTATATGTAAATGATTTATAACATGTTGGACATTGATAGTCTTTTATTTTATTGTGACTTTTCATATGTTGGAATAGATTTCTCTTACGTGTAAACTGTTTATTGCAAATTGTACATTTGTAGTCTTTTCTTCCGTTATGAATTTCCACATGGACTTTTAACTCAGTTTTACGTAAAAATGATATATTACATGTGGCACATTCAAATTCTCTAATTCCTGAATGAATTTTCATATGATATTTTAAATTACATTCAACTGAAAATGATTTATTGCAAATAGCACATTCAAATTCATTAATTCCTTTGTGTGTCTTTATATGCCTTCTATTTCTGGATTTTCGAATATCATTATTTATAGTAATCGAGCTGTCACATGCTTTGTCAATCTGGTTATCATCATCAGAAATACATTCCTCCTTCTTTACAATTTTCAAAACATTTTCATATAATTTACAACCCGTGTCAGTTTCTTCCACCGGTTCACCTTTAATATATATTTCCTCAAAGTTTTGATAATTAGTTACGGCTGTCGAATGTTCCAAGATTTCCATGCTGCTCTCCATAATTACTTCTTGATCAATTAATTATATAACGAGTGAATATCCGTTTCACAAATGGTACAGATGCACACAAGAATTATTTCCAACTTGAAAATTGCCTGAAACATAATTTTCATAAACTACTACATATTTTTCTAGAATTCATGACGTTAAAATAAAACAACCTTTAAGGTAAACTTCTGTATGAAATAAACCAACGTTTCGTTAGTATATTTTTAAAACCAATGAAAATTCACACCAGCTTCTTTATAATCAAGTTCAATATTTTGTGGTTAGAATATATTGATATTAGTATTTGTACATAGATGGCACTGTAATTATAAAGCTTGATCTACATAAACAGGTAATTTTTTTAAAAAAGAACAATTAAAACAGATAATGATCATATAACTTGGGCTGGTAGCACTTGTTTAACTAAAACGCTGTTTTAAAAAATGTCAAATTTCATTATTTAGTAATAAAAATGAAATTTATCAAAATTTATATATATATATATATATATATATATATATATATATATATATATATATATATATATATATATATATATATATACAGGGTGATTCATCGGTCTGTCCTCTCTTTATAACTCTTTCATTTTAAGTCAGATATATATATATATATATATATATATATATATATATATATATATATATATATATATATATATACAGGCTGATTCATTATATTCCTTAATGGAACATTCCATATAATATTTATTTTGACAGTAAATTGGATTTCCTTTAAAAAATTATTAAGTAATAAGGGGTCTAAAATTATAAATTATCTATCTATCTAACCATTTTTCTCTGGAATTGCATAGGCGTAGAAATTTATAGTGTACGGTAACGTAAATTTACAAGAATTAATAATAATACGACATAATAATATATGTCAATAGTACTATAATGAAAATTATTAGATTCAGCAAATATTGATATACAATTAAGCAAAATGTCGAAGTAAAGTTAAAAGAATTTCATACTTTAAAGTAAATTTTTGTTCGTACGCCTATGTACAGGTGTCTCATTTTCGATGTTTTTTTAAGGTATCTCTGGTAATATTAATGATAGAGCAAAACCGTTTGCACATTCCAGGGCCAACTTTCCCAGAAATGTTTAATAGTCACCACAGGAAATTTCGATCTTCTTTTGTTTCTGAGCTACAGGCAAAAACTCGTTTTTCGCTCATTTTGAAAATATATATCTTATTTATTATAAAAGTTAGAAAAAAAATGTTTATACAAAATTTTTACCGTTTTTTAAATAGAATAAAATGGCGTAATTCGATTTTTTGAAAACTTAATGATTCTCGAGATATATAGGTCTTTCCATCTGAAGAGACACCTGACCTGCGTGTAGAGGCGGTGCTTATATGATATACTACACAACCTACCAAAGCGGTGCGAGAACTGAAGTACCTATATGACAATTCACCAGTTAAATACACTGTATATACGCTATTTCATTCATAAATGAACAGTTTTTAGTTTATTATTTTCTAAATGTAAACGTTATTAAAATATTAATAAATTTTAATTTATATTATGTTATTGACAGTATTATTTAAATATTCATGAAAATGCAAAAAAGTTGAAATATATTTTATTAAATCGATAAATTACATATTGCAAACAAACAAGAAACAATAACAAAAACAAATATACCGCGAAAACAAACAAAAAACAATAACAATGTGAATATACCACGAAAACATAAAAACAAGTAACAAAACGAGTAGGTCAAATGTCAAAATACAGAACTGAGCGCGATGTGAATCCAAGCGATGTCAACATCAGAATGAGGAAAATTGAAACTGATGTTACGCAGAACAGAGAGTAGCGTAGTATTCCTTGTTACTCATATTTGCCTCTCTTTTTAAGACGCAAATGCGTACTTCGCGCAGGTGTCTCTTCAGATGGAAAGACCTATAACACAAACTTATGATTTTTTAAATGGGAACCTATGTTGAAAATAGTCTCATCTTTTTGCTTCTTTTATAAGCTTTTGAATGATATATAACAATTCTATATTCTAAAAACTATTATTAATTAAAAAACAATTAATACTACCATGAGAAATTTATAAATAAATATATCAACACGGTATATTACTCATTGCTGGGTGTGCCAATCTGCTTTGTTCGCAGATATTGGTAATGATGACATATTTGTACCGTGCGGGCGTTTACCAGGCGTCACCTCACGGGCACTCATTGCTGGCGTGGAGAGTGCACCACAGGGGTCAATTTTATGCCATTTAAAATTCGAAAAATATTTGGCGTCCGTCGGGATCGAACCCGGTTTCCCAGATTCGCGACCAGGCACGCGGCCACGAGACCCCATGAGAAATTTACCTGGATCCGGATCCACCATGAAGCAAAAAAAAATTAGAAAAAACTACAAATAGAATAAGAAGCAAATATAAAAAAAAACATTGTTTAAAAATTAATAGAATAAAATAAATAATTATATACAATTCTTTTTACTTTTTCTTAATACTAATAACAATTTGTTTCATGCATTTTATAATTGGCTTTCGTTAATATAATACAGTTCATTTCAATAAAACAAGCAGTGACATCTAGCGAATACTCCGTGAGGGGACTTTACATATCTCTATCCTTAGTTGTCTCTTTCTGTCCAGCCGAAAACAAAACAAATGCTATGAAGTTATATCTAGTATATTTGTAATTGTTGTTCCCAACACTATTCAAAAAGAAAAATATGTTGGCAATTTTTATTTCAATAATTTAAACATATGCTCTGTTCCATTTAAGCCATTCAGTAGATGGCACTGGCAACATCGCAAATCTGAAGTAGCCGAAATTACATTGGGTAAACTTGTCTCTAATTTCAACCAATCAGAGAGGTCAAACTATTCCTTATGCTCCGCAATACAGAATGGCTTAAATGGAACAAGGTATAGTTACTATTATCAGGAACTTTTGATATTACAACCTCACAAAGCAAACAATAAACTTCAAAATAACGCCAATGCCATCTGTGAAATATTTTCAGGAATTGAATATTTACGGAACGGAAAAACACAATAGACCATTTCAGAAATTCAAAGTGCATGCGCCAAGTGTTAAATTGCGACAAAAAGTTAGTGCCGATTGCCGTATACCCGTCTTTATTTATGACAGTTCTGTCAATTTTACAGTTTTGATTTTGTTTTGTTGGTTTCGTTTTTCAAATAATTATGACGGGTACTAAACTTCTGGTCCACAAAATATTGCCATTTGAAATGTTTTACCTGGTTTAGAAAATAAAAACTTAGGTTAGGTATAGTAATACAATTTTTATAATTGATTGATGAATGTACTTCATTTTTTCACGTAGTAAAATAAGTTTTTATTTGTAAAATGAGAATTGAAATCATATCTTATACTCAAATTCAATTTAACAAGTTCTGTGTAGTTCTAAAATTTAAAGCAGAATACCGGGGTCACGTATAAATTTGAAATGCCGCCATTTAACGGCACTAACTTTTTAGTTCAAAAAGTAAATGTAGTGGTCGCTCAAATTTCTGAAATGGTCTATTTGTTGACTTTCGGGTAATTACGGAACGTAATAGATATTTAAATAAAGTTTATTTACAAAATTGAATTAAACTAAAACAATTGTTGTGTTATCTGACAGGATAGTTTTCTTCGATATCTGATTCCTAAGGTAAACATATTTCATGACTGTTGGCGTCGTAACAATATTTTCACCAAAATACATCAAATGGAAATATTTTTTACACTTTTTTCATGAATTTTCATATGGATCTTTAAATTAGAATTTTGTGTAAATGATCTATTACATGTCGTGCATTTATATGCCTTTATTCCGCTATGAAGTTTTATATGTCTATTTAAACTAGAATTTTGTGAAAATGATTTATAACATATTGCACACTGATGTTCTTTCAATCCATTGTGACTTTCCATATGTGAAAATAAAGCGGCACTTTCTGTAAATTGTTTATTGCAAATTTTACATTTGTAGTCTTTTATTCGCCTATGAACTTTCAAATGGGATTTTAAATGATAATTATGTGTAAATGACTTATTACATGTACCGCATTTAAATTCTTTAATTTCGTTGTGAATTTTGTAATGCTTGAAAAGAATACTACTTTGTGCAAATTGTTTTTCGCATATTTCACACTTATACTGTTTGATTCCACTATGTATTTTCACATGATTTCTTAATACAGATTTACGTAAAAATAATTTATTACAAGTATCACATTTAAATTCTTTTTCCCCACTGTGAATTTTCATATGCATTTTCAAGTTACCCTTCAGAGTAAAACTCTTATTACATACGTCACAACAAAAATCATTTGAATTAGTATTTTTAGACACCCGAATATCATTCATCGAGTTGTCACATGCTTTGTCAACCTCGTTATCATCATCACTAATACATTCTTCCTTCTTTACACTTTGCAAAATATTTTCATATAATTTACGATCCGTGTCAGTTTCTTCCACCGGTTCACTTTTAATATATATTTCCTCAAAGTTTTGATAATTAGTTTTGGCTGTTGAATGTTCCATGATCTCCGTGCTGCTCTCCATGATTGCTTCTTGATCAATTAATTAACGATTGAACATTCGTTTCATAAATAAAACAGATTCACACAAGAATTCTTTCCAACTTGATAATTGTCTGAAACAAAATTTTCATAAACTGGTAATAGTTATTTACATACCAAGGGCCTGTTTCTCAAAAAAATACTAGTTTACAAGTTACTAGTTACAAGTGAAATTTTTAATAGTACTAGTAAATTGTGTTTCTGGAAAGTAGTAGTTTACAAGTTACTAGTTCACAAGCTAATAGTTATAAGTGAAATTTTATTAGTCAAGTAAAATAATGTTTTTCTAATTCGGTGTTCTTATGTTTCTATAAAAGCACTGTTTTTCACTGAAAACACGACGTTTAGAAAATCTATAAACGTACTGTTTTTGGCGCCTTTTGTATTGTAGAGGTGGTAGCCATGCTTTCATAACTGACAGATAACCTCAAAATGGTAAATTGTGTTAAAATATTATTTCTAATTGAGGATTTTTATCTTTTCTCTAGGTGATAGGACTAGAAAGAAAAGAAATTTATAGCTATAGCTGTGTTAGTTAAGAAAGAATAAGAATCTGTAAAGTTAAAATTTCAACTAAAAAATTATGAAACAAGAAACAATGCGCTCAGGTTTACTTTGTCAAAATAATTAAAACGGTAAGTTTTATTTATTACAATTTACATTTATGATAATGCAATTTTGAATTGAATGTATTGTTATTCCATGCAGGCTATGAAATGTATGATGCACGTTACTTGAAAATGTTGACACTGTCTACTCAATATGTGGCGGCTACTAGCAAACAAATATGAAAAGTTGATGTTTTAATCCATGATTTCCAGTTCCACGTTGTGGCGAACTATCGAATATATGCCATATATGTTTTGTATTAAAAAGTGTAAGAACAGCTGTTGCCGTTATCTGTGCAACTGAGCAGTGAGTGTTGACAAAATAGTGGAAAGTAATTAATAAATAATAAATTGTTCATTAAAGTATTTCATTATTTAAAGAGTTTTATTTATATGTTGTTTTCTCAATAAAAAGGCTCGATGGTCCACATAGCGTCCTTCAATCACATATTCAAGTATTATTTATGATAGTAACCAACACGAACCACCGATATCTCATATCAGGATGGTTCATTAATAAACCTTGGAGTTCATTGTATGTATTGGTTTTCCTATTTCATAATTGTATAATGCTTGATACAACGTTTTAATGTAAACAATCAGACAAAATCACAAGATACACAAACTGTCAAAATGTGAAATTTCAATTTTTAGCGGGAAGCGCTACCAACATAACTGATAAAAAAATCCCCAACTCATACTTTTGACAAGTCCTTTTTTTAAAAAATCTAATTGTAAAATTACCTCAATAGAAAAAATAGTATAAAAAACATGTATCATAAGGCCTGTTGACGCACTCGTCCTTTGTAAAACTCGCCTGGCGGCTCGTTTTCCAAACTTGGACTCGTACGTTAACAGATTGCCTTATGATACTTGTGTTTTAATGTACTATTCTGAAACATTTTCAATAGTCTAGTAGTTTTTTTTAATAAATAGTAGTATTTACACCAATATTTTTTAAATCAAGTGATTTTATTTTCTGACTGACGTTGACATTTTCAGGTGTTTTAATTTGAAATTAAATTATTTTTCAATAAAAATGTCTACATTGGATGCGAAATTAACTATTTTGGGATGATTCTATTTGGAGCATTTTCTAAATAAATTGTCTAAAGCAGTTAAATTCAATGAATGGATAAAAATCTGTCAAACTTGTCACGCTTCGTGTTGAGTAGGCAAGACAAAGACTAGAAATATATCAGACAGGGTCACATTTTGGTTAAACTTAAAACAGTTAATGGTTAATGCATGGTTTCTATTCATATCTAGCTGAAGAATAAGTACCAATTAATTAATTCATGTTTCTAACTTATTTGCCATGAGTAATCTCTCATTCATATGGTGTTTTTACATGGATAGAATTTATTCTTATTTTAATTAGTTTTTGGCGTCGCACTACTTCTTCATCACTAGACTCAGAGTTACTAGACCACATTATTATATTATTTAAAATAATCTATTAACACTAAACAACGACAGACACTACATGAATCTGAATTAACATTAACAAAGAACCATTGAATTACATATGAAAAAGAAAAAAAACTCACGAACTGTCAAATAATACGACTAGTAAAATTTATATTCAAAATTTACAAGACTTTTGACACTTGTAGCTTTTCTCTAGTAAATTACTAGTCTGACAGACAACGCAAATATTTTGAGAAACAAAATACTAGTATTTTATGTCAAATACACTAGTAAATACTAGTTCCCAACTTGTAACTAGTATTTTACACTTGTATATTTCAGAAACAAAAACTAGTAAACTTCACTAGTATTACTAGTGTAGGGACTAGTAATACTAGTCCCGTATTTTTTGAGAAACAGGCCCTAAGCGTATGCTGAGAAAGCAAATAAACAAAACAAATGACCAAATAACATATAGGTTAGAACAAAGAAAACTGTGATACTGAATGTATCATCCTCAAGCCATAAATCATTTTTACTTGAATATTATTACTACAACACTATAAACATGCTTACAACATATGATTTTCTATTTCTAAGAAAGATATATGGAGTTGCTGACCTATATAAATATCCGGATATGTCCTCTTCAAATGAAGTTAAACATTAAACAAAGAATTTTATGTCGATAATGCAATCATCTGTATAAAGTTTGGAAATGTAAAATAACAGTCAAATACATGAGAATGATGAATCTTTTATATTTGTGGAAATATATCATACAATATTAGCAAAAGGACGACGCCAACACCCACTCAAACCCCAACACAGTTTTCATAAGTTTGTATTATTGCATCATAGATGGCACTGTAGACTAAAGGTTGATTTACACGGAATTTGCACAATAAAATATCAATCTATTCTTTTATAACTAGATTATTTTAAATATTATGAAAAAATTTAAACGCTTTAAAAAAATTAAATGTACATAAATCTTCTTGATGTTCTATTTTTACGCAATGATATGTAACTTTATATTTTCAAATTTGAAAAGTACATGAAATTTGCTAGCCAATAGTATAAAAACAATCATAATATATATAGGGTGAGTCTGGGAAGGCGCCCCCCTACCTTTAACTTTTTTATTATAAGTAATAGAAAAAAATGGCTCATATAAAAGTTTTATTATTTTACATATACTATTTGATGGCAGATGTAGATATTTTTTATAAAGTCAGGTTTACAAGATACGACTATCAACTTTTCTTTTTCAAATCTATAATTTCAACGATGTATTATTTTTTATTAATGTATTTGAAAAATTTCGAGAAAAATGAGATAATTTAGAAATATTAGAAATAATTTTTAAACAAATATTATAGGGCACGGAAGATCACGTGACCTATTATATGTTTTGTCCCTTTCTCACTTCAGACTCGATCTTCAGCTCTGTCCCATGCTAACTTCAGAATGTACTTTCGACGCAGTGCGCATGCGTCATTTTGAATAGCTGTCATATTTTTCTAGCGGTAAATTTTAAGAATGAGTTTGCCCAAGCGTATAATTTATTGTCATTTTGTTATTTGGCGGTTCTTGTGCATATAGCGATTGATTATGTTATTGTTATTCATTGTAGTGTTTTATTATTTGTTTCGTTTTGTTATCCTGTTTGTTGTTATTTTTTTTATTGTTATTCTCTGTTGTTTGTGAGTGCTGTCATTCTTTTTTTTTGCAAACGATGCCAGTGCGTTGTTGGGTGCAAGTTTGTCGTCGGAATATAATATAAAACTGTTGGCTATCCCATCAAGCACCGATTATCGAGGTAATATTTAAATCCTAATAATATTTGAACATAAGTAACAAGTGACAATTTGTATAGGTACAGGAGGTGTGGTAGGTAGGTTACATGTGAAAAACAAGAGAGACGTCGTCTGTGTGGCTCGTGGCCGTTTATGTTTATGAAAATATCACTTGCTGACATATTATCGATTACTTAGATTTGATAGTAGGTCGTTGATGAAGCCCTAAATTTATAAATTGTCAATTACTGTTGGTAATATTTACTTTTTAAGCAAGAATGATGACTAAGAGGATCCTGATCGTAATACTTATGAATATACATATGATCACATTGTTATCTTCCATTATATTATATTATTGAAGAATTCAATAAAAACCTATTTGATTCTTCATTTTATTCTCATTTGATATCTTGCTAGAAATGTGACAGCTATTCAAACTGACGCATGCGCACTGCGTCGAAAGTACAGTCTGAAGTTAGCATGGGACAGAGCTGAAGTGAGAAAGGGACAAAACATATGATAGGTCACGTGACTTTCCGTGCCCTATAGGGCGCGAGCTGACACGTGACTCGAGCGACCTTGAAATCAGCTGATTTGTGTGCGCATGTCACTTTGATGACAACAATGTCACTTTGACAAGACCAATGTTTTGATTTATTTTGATTTTGAACTGCTAAAAAGTTATTATTTTTAATTTAATGTATAGTGCTATTTGAAAATTGTAAAATCCTAATTTTTTATAATGTCAAAATCAAAATAAGTCAAAACATTGATCTTGTCAAAGTGACATTGGTGTTGTCAAAGTGACATGCGCACACAAATCAGCTGATTCCAAACACTTCAAATTTGCTCGAGTCACGTGTCTGCTCGCGCCCTATAGATGGCTATGTGAAAATAAAAAATTCTTGTCAAAGTTAACTATTTCTTCCTAGAACAAATGTTACTATTAATGTTGGTATTCGCCGCCGCGCGGCTGATCCGCGCCAGCGACCGAGTTCGTTTTCTTTTCCGCCATTACAGTAAGCGACGTACTTGCCTGTACCGGCGTGTGTGCCGAATCCGCCTGGATCCGTACGATTAATAAATAAAATGTATTGAAACTGTGAACAATGTCGTGCAGAAGGTAAGCAGCAGGCACTGTATTTTTGTTCTTTTTGTCCACTAACTGTGATTAGGTTAGTTCGAACACAAAAACAAATTATTGTAATCGCGCAACGTTTTACTTAGACTTAAGTCTCTGTTTGCGCAACATTCTAAAAATAAATTGTGTTTTTCCAGACGCCTTTTGTATCTGGTTTTTCCAATAAACCTCAAATTATGCGAAGTTCGTGTTTGTTTGCCGCCCCCACACATCCTAACCTCTATCAATAGACCATTTCAGAAATTCAAAGCGCATGCGCCAAGTGTTAGAATGCGACAAAAACTTAGTGCCGTTTGCCGTATATCCATCCTTGTTTACATGACAGTTCTGTTTATTTCACTGTCTTTTTTGTTTTGTTGATTTCGTTTTTCAAATAATTATGATGGGTATTAAACTTCTGGTCCCCAAAATATTGACATTTGAAATGTTTTGTCTGGTTTGGAAAATAAAAAGTGGGGTTAAGCATGGTAATACAATATTTTATAATTGATTGATGAATATATTTCAATTTTTCACATACTAAAATAAGTTTTCATTTGTAAAATAAGAATTTAAACTGTACATTATACTCAAATTCATATTAACAACTCCTATGAAGTTTTACAGTTTAAAACTATATACCCGGGTCACGCATAAATTTGAAATTACGCCATTTAACGGCACTAACTTTTTAGTTCAAAAAATACATCTAGTGGTCGCTCAAATTTCTGAAATGGTCTATTCTAAATGTATAAACACTGTTTTAAGAAATGCCAAATCAAATTTTAATATTTAATTTTACTTTTACCGTACCGAATTTTTTTAAAATATTGGTTTTAATACAAATTATGTTCTGCTTTAAATTTTTGATAAATTTCATAATAAAAATAATAATATTTTGTCGGCTTTTGAACACCAATGTGTCATAACCCTATTCAAATACTTTATTTATTGACATATTAAGTACATTTTATATTTTTGATAAATTTCATATTTATGATTTTTATTATTACTAAATAATGAAAAACATTTTTTAAAACAGCGTTTTAGTTAAGACAAGTGCTACCAGCCCAAGTTATATGATCATTATCTGTTTTAATTGTTCTTTTTTAAAAAATTACCTGTTTATGTAGATCAAGCTTTATAATTACAGTGCCATCTATGTACAAATACTAATATCAATATATTCTAACCACAAAATATTGAACTTGATTATAAAAAAACCGGTGTGAATTTTGATTGATTTTAAAAATATACTAACGAAACGTTGATTTATTTAATACAGAAGTTTAAACCTTAAAGGTTGTTTTATTTTAACGTCATGAATTCTAAAAAAATATGTACTAGTTTATGAAAATTGTTTCAGGCAATTTTCAAGTTTGAAATAATTCTTGTGTGCATCTGTACCATTTGTGAAACGGATATTCGCTCGTTAAATAATTAATTGATCAAGAAGTAATTATGGAGAGCAGCACGGAGATCATGGAACATTCAACAGCCGTAACTAATTATCAAAATTTAGAAGATATTAAAGAAGAACCGCTGGAAGAAACTGATATGGATCGGGAGTTATATGAAAATGTTTTGAAAATTGTAAAGAAGGAGGAATGTATTTCTGATGATGATAACCAGATTGACAAAGCATGTGACAGCTCGATTACTATAAATAATGATATTCGGAAATCCAAAAATACTAATTCAAATGGTTTTTGTTGTGCCTTATGTGGTAAGAGTTTTTCGAAGAAACATTGCTTGACGAGGCATATAATGACACACAAAGCAATTAAAGAATTTGAATGTGGTATTTGCAATAAATTATTTTCAGTTAAAACTAATTTACAATCTCATATGAAAATTCATACAGGAATTAGAGAATTTAAATGTGCCACATGTAATATATCATTTTTACGTAAAGCTGAGTTAAAAGTCCATGTCAAAATTCATAACGGAAGAAAAGACTACAAATGTACAATTTGCAATAAACAGTTTACAGGGAAGAAAAATCTATTCCAACATATGAAAATGCACAATAAAATAAAAGATTATCAGTGTCCAACATGTTATAAATCATTTACATATAAGTGTAATTTAAAAGACCATATGAATATTCATAGCGGAATAAAGCCATATAAATGCACGACATGTAATAAATCATTTACACAAAGTTCTAGTTTAAAATCTCATATAAAAGTTCACATTGGAATTAGAGCATATGAGTGCCCGACCTGTAAAAAATTGTTTACAAGAAATAATACTAAGAATACCCATATGAAAATTCATAAAAAAGTGTAAAAAATAATTTCATTTGATGTGTTTGTGGTGAAAATATTGTTAGGATGCCAGCACTGCCAGACTTTGGGAAGAAGATACCGAATAAATATTTGTTTTTGTTTACAAAATAAGTTAAATTGAGTAATAAATAAATGTATACTTTTTTGACATTAATTTAATTGTTTTACGTTTTGTTTATTTTCACATAGCCATCTATAATATTTGTTTAAAAATTATTTCTAAATGGACCTTTTCAATTTAACGGCTATCTCTTTCTATCGCTGCAAATAGTAAGAAAATGACGCGAACAACTGCGAGTTGGGCTGTCAAACAAAACGTCAAAAATATTGCAGTCATTAAAATACTTGTATTATAAAAGCTTTTATTGAAGTTAAAATGTCTAACTATGTAAATTTTCACTGAGAAAACAGGTATTTTAATGACTCCAATATTTTTGACGTTTCGTTTGACAGCCCAACTGACATCTGTTCGCGCCATTTTCTTACTATTTGCAACGATAGAAAGAGATAGCCGTTAAATTGAAAAGGTCCATTATCTCATTTTCCTCGAATTTTTTTTAAATACATTAAAAAAAATAATACATCGAAAAGAGAAAAAAATGGCGGTTTCTATTTAATTAAAATAATTATAGGTTGCCAATTGAAAAATAAAAGTTGATAGTCGTATCTTGTAAACCTGACTTTATAAAAAATATCTATACTCTATCCGTTTTAACTATAGAGTGTTGTGTGAGATAGGGCCTACGATTCTAGCTTTCTTATTGGTTCAAACGTGAACCGAGTTTACACAGTAAAATAATTGACGCGAAATTCAAATTTGCTTGACAACTGTATCAATCATTTTGACGTTTGACTTAAAATAAATAAAAGTCAACAAAGTCAATAGTACACGATTTATTACATATTATCAGTTTCTGTTCAGTTCTGTTTGTTTGTTTTTTTCGTTTATATAATTTTCATAGTGTTTTGACGATTTCATATTACATAGTTTTCGTTGTGCGCGTTTTCTTAGTTTTTAGTTAGTAGTTCGCTAGTTTTGCTATTGTTCTCTTCGTTAATATTATGGATAAAAATAGATAGATATGTACATACAAGACAAAATTACTGAAAAAATGTCAATTAGAAAGATTTTTTAAATCCAGGAATGGCGCCAAACTTTGAATTTTTTATTTAATACATGTAAAAACGGTCGCGCTCGAAGTGCCATCTAGTCTATAGTTAAAACGGATAGAGTATACATCTGCCAACAAATAGTATATGTAAAATAATAAAACTTTTATATGAGCCATTTTTTTCTATTACTCATAATAAAAAAGTTAAAAGGAGAGGGTCGTCTTCCCAGACTCACCGTGTATATATATATATATATATATATATATATATATATATATATATATATATATATATATATATATAGTTTTTTGCAATTTCCTGCTCGCCTAATTATTTTAAGCAAAAACGCGTCAAATAAAAGTTTTAGGGCATAAAATTCTGCATCTAAATCAATAAACAGATTTACCTTTGCATGCTTTGTAACAACAGAAATTAAATATGAAAATGTCGAAAATTACGTTGAAAATATCAACAGCCATGGAATTGAACAAAAAATAAATAAATGCTTGACGTTTTATCAAATTGTCAGAAACGTCAAATGAGTTAACTTACGTTGTGACAGATAAAACGTCAAGCATTTATTTATTTTTTGTTCAATTTCATGGCTGTCGATATTTATTAATTTATGTCGTTACAAAGCATGTAAAGGTAATTTTGTTTATTGATTTAGATGCAGAATTTTATGCCCTAAAACTTTTATTTGAAGCGTTTTTGCTTAAAATAATTAGGCGAGCAGGAAATTGCAAAGAACTGATTTCCCATGTTAATCTCCTATGTACACCTTTAAGACAGACACACGGTATATATATATATATATATATATATATATATATATATATATATATATATATATATATATATATATATATATATATATATATATATATATATATATGAATACGGTTAAATGATCAACAATTTGTAGTATTTTCGAATATCTGGAGAGGTAATGAAGCAATAGTCCTTTTCAATGAGACGCGGGCAGACACGTGACTTTGACAAGTGCTTGTAGGGCCAAATCAATTTAAGCGTAAAATGAATAAATAAAATTGTAAAATTAGTTATTATTAATGAATATCATGTTGTTTTATTTTCTGACACATAAACTTAATTTATAAAATACTTTTTATAAAAATAGAGCGATTAGTGCTGCCATCTACGATACAAATATTCTTTGACGCGCTAAATTTGAGGAAACCATCAAGATCATGTTGAATAATAACTAGTTTTACAATTTTATTTATTAATTTTACGCTTAAATTGATTTAGCAACACAGGCAAGGAATACAAGCTGTATACTTGGCACCCAAGTGGGGCCCTACAAGCACTTGTCAAAATCACGTGCCTGCCCGCGCTTCATAGAGATAGAAGGTATGCGCAGTAGGGATCTGCGCATAGTAAGAACAATTGAGATCTATGATGTTTGATTCTAAAAAAAATTGACGTAAAATGAGAAAAAACTTTAACAACTTTCAAAAACATTTCGGAAAAAATTACAATAGCTTTTTTCGCATTCGTAGATAAAATTTTCCCTCTAGTGGCGCAAATCAGTACTACGGAAAGCAATCGTAGAAGCGCCATATTGAATAAGTGACAGCTGAGTGAGTAATGTAGTAATTAATAATTTAAAATTTAAACTTATCGCCCTCCTATAAATAAATTTTTAAACTCGGTTTGTGAACAATGTGAACGGTCATATATCAAACCCATCGTATGGCGGCCATCTTGTTTCGAAAATCAGCGCCTCTATCGTTAATTTCGATGATATCTGTATGTTTGTGCGTGTGTAAAAATTTTGTAATGCGATAACTCTAATACTACAATTCCAAAAATTATAATTCTTTCGTATTTCTCTTCGTTACATCCATGTGAAGAGCTGATTAGTAGATTTTGGTTATAATTAGTCAACCGGAAGTACCCTCATTTGAAGATTTTAACAGTTTTTCTTGAAAAAACGATGTTAAATATCATTTTTTCACATTTAATGTTATTATAAATATTGAAGAATATACACGATTTGAATGCATTTTATACTTTCTGATTGAAAGGTGTCAGTGTCAAGTGCAGTTGACAGTATGTTTATGTTATAATTTTACTGGAAATATATGATCTTTTACTAGAAACTTTCTGTATAGAATTTGTATAAAATACATACAACTGCCTTAAGGTAATGTACAAGAAATAAAATATTTTGTAAGGAATTTTCTGTATGACATTTATACAAAATACATAGAACTGACGAGGCAAGCACCGGACAACTAAATGAATGTGCCAAAACACTATCATAGTTCTAGGAAGCAAACTGTACAGGCGCGACAGTGCTTAAATTTTAAGAAAATGGAATGTCACTTTTGAGTTCAAAACATTTTGCAATATTTTGTATTGTAAAGTCACATAAGTCATCACACATGTCATTGAACGTACGCTTTAACATTTTTTAATTATTTGGTACTTCAATTGGCAACAGTTTATGGTTTTAGTTATAGTACCAATCAACGACCAAATATAACTAGACAAAACATTCCCTATCCCTCGTCGGGTAGGTATACAAATTCATAATGTACATAGATCGCCCTGTACATACCTTGCCTTATACATTTTCCTAACGTACAAATATTGTCGTGTACATATCCTGCCTTATACAAATTCCTAATGTACATAGCTCGCCCTGTACATACCTTGCCTCGTACATTTTCATAACGTACAAATATTGTCCACGAAGTTGGCGCGGTTCCTATTTCGAGCGCTCACAATTTAAAAAGTACATTCCGGAGTTTAAATAGTATTAATAATTGTACGAAGCACTAATAGATGACGCAAGTAATAAATTGTGGATGTTACAAAAATTTAAAATATAAATAATGTAGGTTTATATACAGGTGTAACAGCTACACAAGCTACCGCAAATAATTTCTATATTATTAAACATACTACAGGAAAGTATTTTTTTGAAACCAGTGGTTCTCAAATAACAACACAAAGTTATAATTTTTATAATTGGATGGTATATATTTAATGACTCATTTAGTAAAGTATTGTTTCTGAACTCAACCGTGTAATCATTTATATAAGAAAAATTCAATTGAAATTTAATTGAATTTAATGATTATAGTCATTTTCAGTAGGGTATGTATAAGAAAAAATCTGATGTGGCCAATACAATACCTCCCGCCATGTACCGCTTATGTCACAAAACATATTAAGCTAATCTTTATTTTTGAGACCCCATGGGGTCCCGTAGCCGTGTGCCTGAGTGTCAAGTCGCGAATCTGGAGGACCGGGTTTAATCCCGACCAACGCCAAATATTTCCAATTTTAAATGGCACAAAATTGACCCCTGTGGTGCACTCTCCACGCCAGCAATGAGTGACCGTGAGGTGACGCCTGGTAAGCGTACACACGGTGCAAATAATTCATCCTTACCGATATCTGTGTACAAAGCAAATTTATTTATTTACTTATTTTTGGATTACCGAATTTTACTCTAATTTTGGCAGTTTATTTCTTAAAATATAGTCTAATTTAAACCAAGTACCTACCTTTTTTGATAATAAAATGAAGATTAAAATTTAAATACCTGGATAAAATGGAATTCACTAATCCAAAAATGAGAATTAGCTTAAACTTTTCCTATTGTTCTATTTACATTTTTCTTTTTAAAACCTTACTGTTATTAATTTGAAATGATTAGTTCTTTGACAGTGACATTTATCTACCAGTTACATACATTGGAATAACTGGCAAGGAGTATTGTTTGTTTAAAGCGTAGGCCCCGGGATTTAAATTATAGATAATTTTATAAATTTATCCGTATATGTAGAAAAATTATTAATGCAAATCTCTAGAAAATTTAATAATCTTTAATTTTTATAATAACATTAATGTCGAAAAAAACATTTAAAGGTATTTTTCGAAGAAAAACTATTTAGAGCTTCTAGTAAAGAGCCATTTCCGGTTATCCGATTTACCCCAAAATCTAATGGGCTCTTTCCATTATAGAAAAAGTACAAAATACAAGGTTTCAAAATTTTCTGAGTGTTAGTATTTGAGTTACAGGGGAGGATCCACACACACATACACAGACATCATCGGAAAAATGTTAAAATTGAATTCTAGGGACCATAAAACGTGGTCATTTTCCATAATCTCGATATGCGATTTTTAGCACGATCCCTATACCTACCTTACCAAGGGTATCGGGAAGTAAAAAAAATGAGTTTAAATTGAAACGAAACATTAATATTTGTTAATAAGTTTATAAATAGTGTTCTATTCTATTTGATTTCCATTCTTAATAATTCAATTTGACAAATAACAATTTTTGTTTTTCATACATAGCCTACTGAAAAATATAAAAATCAAATTTATAGGATATAAAACAATTATATTGTTGAATTCAGAAAAAAAAATACTCTCCAAGTTTGATGAGATATCGTGGAGGAAAAAATCGTCACATACAGACAAACTGGCAGATATCATTGTAAAAATAGTAAAATCGTGTTGTGTGGACCCTAATTCGTGCTTGTTCACTGAAAAGCATTACCGCCCTTATAGACCGAGGACTAGTGCTACGTGAAAATGTATCATGGTATTCCAATTACTCATCCTTGGTACTCATTTTAAATTTAAATACCCTGGCGAATAATATGCTGGCTTCCCTGAAAAGAAGACGATCTACCCAGGTGTGGGTTATGACCCAAAACTGTTTTAAAAAATATTTTATTATCTAAGTATTCTCTGTGTGGCACCTACATAAAATGACATTATGTATATGTAAATGGTAGCCGATATTAAATGCCAGCTGTGGTATTTTATAAGGTAAAATGTAATTATTGATATGATGTACATAATATAATGTAAGAAGGTTGGGAACACTGATATAGGGAATAAGAAAAAGATGGCCATGAGCTGGAAAATAAAAGCGTGCAATTTTGTTCATTAACTGGTGTTTTATTTAATTAGAAACCAAATCGTTGAACCATTACATTACAACTGGCGACGAGAAAAAGTGGCAGAAGAAAAAATTAAATTTGAGAGTACGAGATATTGACCAAAAAAAAAAAAAAAAATGAGTAACGACAAAACAGGTTTGGTTATGTTTAATCCCCATGGGGACGAAAGTTCAGTTTCACAGAGATGGGAACGATGGATTAGATCTTTTGAAATATATGTCGAAGCAAATGATATAAAAAACAAATCGAGGAAAAAAGCTTCATTACTACACCAAGCTGGGACTGCGGTGCAAGAAATATGGTTTACATTACCGGAATCTAGTGCTCAAATTACCGAAAATACAGATGTGTATAAGGTTTGTAAAGATGCATTAACTAAATATTTTTCGCCTAAAAGAAGTTATACATATGAACGATATATGTTGCGAATAATGTCACAACAAGACGAATCTGTTGCTCAGTTTTTGACAAGGTTAAGGGCTCAAAGTTGCAACTGTAACTTTGGAGATAAAGAAGATGATATGCTGTTAGATCAGATAATAGAAAAATGTAGCTCATCTGAGTAAGACGCGCATTTTTGAAGGAGGGAGATAGACTGACATTAGAAAAAGCAATAGAAATAGGTAGGGCATTTGAAACTGCGGAAAAACAGGCAGTAAATATGGAAAGCAGTAGGAAAACTGACATGGTTGCTAGACTTAGAGATAAGAAAGAAGATTTAAACAGGAAAAAGTTACGATGTTACAGATGCGACGGAAGCGATCATCTTGCCAAGGATGACAAGTGTCCAGCCAGAGGAAAAATATGTAAAAAATGCAACAAGGAAGGGCACTACGCACGGTGTTGTAAGACAGGGGAAATGAGTAAAAGAGGAAAAATAGGAAAAAATACTGTTAGACAAGTAAACAGGGAGGAGGAAGAAGAAGAAAGCATATATGCATTTGCCATAAACACGGTAAGAAAAGACACGCCAATAATTGATATGATTCTAGGTGGAGTCCGATTAGAAGCTTTAATAGATTCAGGAGCGGGCTGCAATGTAATGGACAAAGAGACATGGGAAAAATGTAAGAGCAGTAAAATACAATGCATCTCCGAGAGAACAAACAAGAAATTATATTCGTACGGATCCTCAGAACCATTACGGGTTTTGGGAAAGTTTTCTGCCAACGTGGAGGTAGGAAAAAGGCGAACTTGAGCAGACTTCTACGTAATTGAAGAAAAAGGAGTTACTCTACTTGGAAAGGAGACTGCAATGGAATTAGGTATTTTAAAAATACAAATAAATCAGCTAACTTCACAGGTAAAGGCGAATGATATACTACGAAAATATGAAAAAGTATTTACGGGAACTGGTAAATTAAAAAATTATCAGTTAGAGCTGTCCATTGATACAACAATGCGACCTGTAGTTCAACCTGTGCGGAGAATTCCGTTTCAACTAAGGGAAAAAGTAAATGAGAGGTTAATTCAGCTAAAAGAAGAAGATATAATTGAAGAAGCGACAGGGCCAACATCATGGGTATCACCATTGGTAATCACATGTAAGAGAAACGGAGAGATACGAATGTGTGTGGATATGCGACAAGCAAATAAAGCAATCGAAAGAGAACGGCATCCAATTCCGACGCTACAGGATATAACCCATGAAATAGGAGGCAGTGTTATATTTAGTAGCCTAGATCTTAATTCAGCATATCACCAGGTAGAGCTGAAGGAAGAGAGCCGAGCGATTACTACTTTCGCAACACACCAGGGACTTTTTAGGTTCAAAAGACTGTTTTTCGGATTAAATTGCGCTCCCGAGATGTTCCAAAGGATTTTAGAAAATATTTTAGGTAACATGGAAGGAGTAAAAGTTTTTATAGATGATATTTTGATCTATGGAAAAACTGAAGATGAGCACAACGCTAGACTGAACCAAGTTTTAGGAAAATTAGAGGAAAACGGTTTATCGTTAAATCAGAAAAAGTGCAAAATCGGGAAAACACAACTCGAATTTATGGGACATTTATTGACGGAAAAAGGAATAAAACCGTTACGAAGTAAAATAGAAGACGTGATGAATACCAGGCGACCTGAAAATAAAGAAGAAATAAAAAGTTTTTTGGGGCTGGTAGGATATAGTTCCAAGTTCATAAAAAACTACTCATCAAGAACGGAACCACTTAGAAGGTTGTTACAAAAGAATGCTATGTTTCGCTGGGGGGAAGAGCAGGACAAGGCGTTCTTGGATCTAAAAGAAGTAGTACCATGTGCTATGGATAAAAGGCAAATAGAATTAGAGACGAAAAAAGATCCGATACTACAAGAACTACGAAGGGCGTTAGAGTCAGGACATTGGAAAGAATCGGTTAGAAGATATAGAACATACGAATTAGAATTAGGGGTAGTAGCAGGATTATTAACAAGAGGAACACGGATCATTATACCAACAAGTCTTCAAGAGACGGTACTAAAACTAGCCCACGAGGGACATCCAGGGGTTAGCAAAATGAAACAAAGGCTACGTTCAAAAGTATGGTGGGTCTCTATTGATAAAGATGCGGAGAGATTCTGTAAAACTTGCCATGCATGTCAACTGGTGAGTCAACCAAGTAGACCGGAGCCTGTGAGTATGACGGAGCTGCCAAAGAAACCGTGGCAAGTAGTGGCTGCAGATTTTATGGGTCCTTTGCCCGATGGTAATTACATTTTGGTACTAGTAGACTACTACAGTCGTTTTGTGGAAGCTGAAATGACGAAACAGACTACAACTGATAAAACCATAAAGATACTAGACAAAATATTTGCGAGATTCGGATTTCCAGAAGTCTTGGTGACCGATAACGGCAGACAATTTATCAGCACCGAATTTGAGGAATATTGCAAAATAGTAGGAATGAAACATCGGAAAATTACACCGTTGTGGCCTCAAGCGAATGGGGAAGTAGAGCGGCAAAATAGAAGTTTATTAAAAAGACTTCGAATAGCAGCTGCAGAAAACAAAGATTTAGAAAGGGAACTATTAACATACCTATTGTCATATAGAACTACGCCACATTGCGGAACGGGAGTTAGCCCAGCCCGATTCCTATTTGGAAGAGAAATTCGCGACAAATTACCAACAATGGAAGATGTAGTTCTGAATGATGAGGAAGTGAGAGACAGGGACAGAGAAAACAAGGTAAAGATCAAAGAGAGTTCAGATCGATCTAGACACGCCGTATACAATGATCTGAATGTAGGAGATACGGTGTTAATCCGCCAAGAGAAACAAGATAAACTGTCGACTACATTTCGAGATGAGAAGTTTAAGGTGATAGAAAGAAAAGGCAACGCAGTGGTAATAGAATCACCGAAGGGGGTTCGATATCAGCGAAATACCACAGTGGTTAAGAAATACAATGAAGCGAATGATCCATTACAAGAAGAAGACCAAGTGGATAGTCCAGAGAAGAAAACAACCGAAGAAGTTCCCGAAAAGGACTCTACAACAAATCCGATCGATACTCCAATCGAACCGGATCGACCCATGAGAGAACGACGTTTACCAAGAAAACTACAAGACTACGTTTTGTTTAAAAAAGGGGAGTGATGTGGTATTTTATAGGTAAAATGTAATTATTGATATGATGTACATAATATAATGTAAGAAGGTTGGGAACACTGATATAGGGAATAAGAAAAAGATGGCCATGAGCTGGAAAATAAAAGCGTGCAATTTTGTTCATTAACTGGTGTTTTATTTAATTAGAAACCAAATCGTTGAACCATTACATTACACCAGCCATTTTCAATCATTACATAGGGCGGTAAATTCTTTTATAGCTGTGAATTTTACCTATCAAAAATTGCCCATGCTGTTCCATCTGGGTTTTAGTCAACTAACAATTTTTACCCTAAGACACATAAAATACAAAATATTTTTTTAAACATATATTTTGGATCATGATCCACAAGGGTAGATTGTATTTTTCCGGGAATCGGGAAAAACAGCAATTTGTTCTGCAAGGTATTTAAAGTAAGCACCAAGGGTCATTGGTTTGGAATACCATTTTACATATATTTCACATAGAACTAGCTCCCGGTACAAGATAAATAAAACACATTGTATTTGCCGTTATTTTTATAACAAACTTTATTTTATGTTATACAATGCCAGTATTTGTATATACAATGAAGATAAATATAAATAATGTTGAACCTACGAAATACCAAATGTTTGGTTATTATGCTTTCTTCAAATCTCAGAGTAAGGAATACTATAGAAGGAGCATGGAGTTAGTTTTAGGACACTGGCATTGATAACCTGAAACGGAAGGGGGAATCGCTTGCCGCCATCTTACCATGCTCTGCTTTTCAATTGTAAGATTAGGATATTCACACAAAAACTTAAACAATGCAATATAAAGTGTATTTATTCACATAAAATTCGTAATATTACAAAATATATATCTATAAACACCCCAAAAAAATAATTTAAGTGTTATAATTATTATTATAATAGAGAAAATAATTATTCATAATTATTGTGTAAGGTGATGAAAGTTTTTGTTTAAAATTTATAAATAAAGGACTTGACGTCTATCAACGACGATTGTCATGCATTTCAGAAACCCGCAAGAACTGAATACTCTATGAATATTATTGCAATGTTAGCATATTAATTGATTAGTTTTTTATTTTGTCAAAAGTAAATATTTATTATTTCGTCAAAATTGAATAAAATACTGTATAAACCACGTGTTTTAAAGAAAAAATATTCCTTATTATTTTTGGTTTATAAATATCTATTGTTAGTGGCCCTTAAATAAAATTAATTTTGAATAATGCTGCCGCATGCTTTCGCTTTCATTTATACTTGTTTTTGTAATATAATGTATTCTTAAATTAATATATTTTTCTGATATAGCTCTTATAAGGTGTACAATATGGTTTTCTAATGGATTTTGATCATGAATATGCTGATTTAATGACTCAAATATACTATTGTTTAAATAAAATTTCAAAACAGATGTTACTAAAAATAATAAGGAATATTTTTTCTTTAAAACCCTACCACCACTATCCGACAATGCTTGTCTTATAATTTTTTCTGATGTTCTAAAAATATGAAGAACATCGTTTGAAGGATACACTAAACCTCCTTTATTTCTTAATTTGATGAACTGAAAAGTATTGTCATCGTTCTCATGTTCCAAGTCGTTTTCTAAGGAATCTAAACACTCTTCACATTTAATTTTACATTTTAAGTATTTTACCACATATCCAATTATGTAGGCAATAATATTCATAGAATATTCAGATAGTTCTTGCGGGTTTCTGAAATAAATATGGTCAGAATCTGATACTGTAAGTACGGGTACATCAGGAATCCTCCTCCATTAGTGAAGATGTCGATGTCACATCACCTGCAGAGGTGGAAGCTATCGGTGTAATTCCCGCAACCTGTAAAGTTGACACTTTACTTGATGCAGTCAGTGTAACTCCCGCCACCGGTAAAGTATTTCTTTTAAGAAGTCGACGTGGTGCTTTCTTTTCCTGCAAAATATAAATCGAGATTTAAATATAGGTACCTAATACACTGATGTTCTTTGAATAAAATCAATAATATTAATTTAAGGCCCGGTATTATCACTTCCGGATAAAGTGCCAGTTAATTTATCTGCCAGATAAGAAAGAAATATCGCATCGATATTTCAACGTAAGTTGACAAAATTATACACACGTCAATTATATGATGCGACATTTTTTTCATATCTGACAGATAAGTTAACTGGCACTTTATTCGGAAGTGAAAATACCGAGCCTTGTGAAACGTCTGTCTGTTTGTCTGTGTATCTATTTGTGTTTGCCAGTTTATTTTCTCAACGGTAAGAGATAAATTTCACAAATATTTCAAATAAAGCTTTCCAAATTTCGGTGATCACTGAGTGACTAATGGTACTTTCTAACTTTTTCTGAATCACAAACATCTAATTAAATATTTCGGCGAGAAGATGGTACCTAGACCCAGTACAATTCAATCAGATTTTAACTGACAAATTTGTGACGAGTGGCCATTTCATCTCTTTCAACTAGAATGTGTTACCTAATTTTTATTGTTATTTTGTTCTGACGTGTAAGTGATCAGTTATTTAATTGAATAAAATATTCACCAGCACATTAATCAATGACTAAATTCTGTTGTTAATATACCTACTTTTTGTAAATATGATGGGAATGATTTAAATAATGATGGTACAGCCACTTCTCTTAATCTAACAGACGATAATGATGTACGATCAAATGAATCGTCCGTAAAATGTATTGAACAAACAACACTTGTCGATGAGGGAGCCCACCCAACTCTTCTTACAGCTTTTACCCACTGATCTCTTCTGTCCGGTTTTTTCGGAAAACTACAACACAAAAATAAATAATTAATACATGTGACAATTGTTTGATGTATATATGACAAACAATTATTTTTAATAAAGATGACAATAAACGAATACTTACAGGTGAAATGTTATTTTTTATGTTTCTTCCAATTTCTTCTGTTCATTCGTCTTTTTCAGTCCTGTCCTATTATTACAACCAAACGCACAACACACTGGCATTTTTAATCAATGTTAATATTACATTTAAACTTTTACAATCACTACACGACAACAAAGAAAACATGTGAAAACATGAACAAAGAGCACGGTAAGATGGCGGACGGATTCCCCTCAGTGTTTCACCTGGCAGTGCACGTTGCTCCCTCTATAACCTATATTATTTTTTTACTCTGAGCTTCAAATACTTGTAGAGGTTAGAATATGTTTGTATCACAATTTGTATTACAGATGGCACTGTGGCATAAAGCTTGATTTATACAACTTTTACTTTCATTAAAATGCGGATATAAAACTTTGGCCCGTTCTAGGAACCCCCTTTTGTAGATTGGTTTTGTTAAAAGGGTCGTTTAACCTTGTAAGAATATAATGTAAAATCACGCTTCATAATATACCTAAAGTACTTAGTGAAATCATTTATTATTCTGAAAGCGCAAAAGTCGAACGATCGAATGATATTGAAAAATGTGATACAGTATAAAATAAAACTTTGTAGTAATTTACGTTATAAATCGAAATGAGTATCTACCGTCAAAATTATTTAACGGACGTATGACGTAGGTACAGCATTTTATTTTATACATGTGTCAAATTTTTGGACGAAAATTTGGATAAATTCTTCCTTTCTTTCGTTCTTAAAAAAATCACGTCGCTTGATCTTAGTAAAAATAAAACAGTAATGACACCAACCAATTTTGTTTTTTTTACACTTCTAATATTTAAAATATAAGGACGAGTATTTGGAATACCATGATACATTTTTCATGTAGCACTAGCACCCGGTCTATAAGGGAGGTAATGCTTTTCAATGAATAAGCATGAATTAGGGTTCCCACAACACAATTTCACCCTTTTTACAATGATGTCTGTCAGTGTGTCTGTGTTTGATGATTTACCCCCACGATATCTATCTTATATCACACTTTTTTTTGTTATTTTTCAGTAGGCTATATATGAAAAACATAAAATGTTATTCGTCAATTTGAATTATTAAGGATAGAAATCAAATAGAATAGAACACTATAAACTTATTAAAAAATATTTATGTTTCGTTCCAATTTATAAACATCAAATTCCATTAAATTTCAATTGAATTTTTCTAAATATTTTTCATATGTAAGGATATAAAATGATTATGAGCCAAAAAATATATCCCATATCAATTTAAAAATTATAACTTTGTGTTACTGAGAGCTACTGGTTTCAAAAAATATTTTCTTCTCTAGTCGGATGTCCCCCTTGGTCTTCAATAAGATTGTCTCATAGTATTTTATTGTATGATTAATTATAAAAAAATAGTTTAGGTAGCTCGCGTAGCTGTTACACCTGTATATAAAACCTACATTATTCATATTTTAATTTTTTTTTATATCCACAATTCAATACCTACGTCATCTATCAGTATTAAGTGCTCTCAATTATCAACCTATTCCGATTCAATGAAGATCTGAACTCCGGAATGTACATTTTAAATTGTGAGCGCGCGAAGTAGGAACCGCGCCAACTTCGTGGACAATATTTGTACGTTATGAAAATGTACGAGGCAAGGTATGTACAAGGCGAGCTATGTACATTAGGAATTTGTATAAGGCAGGAAATGTACACGACAATATTTGTACGTTAGGAAAATGTATAAGGCAAGGTATGTACAGGGCTATATATGTACATTATGAAACAATGTGTGTTCCCTCCCTCGTCACTGAATGTTTTGATTTCGGCTGGACAGAAAGAGAAACTAGAGATAGAGATATGTCTTGTCTAGTTCGAGTATTTCTCACTAGAGGCCATGCAGAGTGTCAGTGTGTTAGGGTACCTTTATAACCAGGGTATGGCCATGGGCCAAGATTGCCGCCATTGTCGGTAATTCATTTCCTTATTTATTTGTAATAAATGTGATATTATATTATAAAAGAATATTAAATTATCACACTGTGAATTTATAAAGGTAATAAAAATTCATTAATTTAAGAGATACACAATTATTATTAATATTTACATTTAGAGGTTATGTAGAATATATGACATGGGTTGTTATTATCACATCCAATTTAATATCTGTAGTTCTTATTTACATAATAATTGTATATTCTAAACATACCTTTTAAAACTTAAATGATTGCGCTTAATATTGGTAATTTATAGTTATTTTCAATATGTCAGTATTCTTGGTGGGAATCTTAAGAAACTACACAAGTAAATAAAATAAAATATATTACTTACACTATAAATACGTATTAAAATGATAATTAAATGTGTGTTTCATTAAAATAAAACAAATATCCACGAAAATACATAATAATTTGCGCAAGAACAACACATATAACAGATGTCCCGGTAATAGCGGACGAAACGTGAGCCACGCCATGGCCATACCCTGGTTATTAAGGTACCCTACAGTGTGTTAGGGTACCTTTATAACCAGGGTATGGCCATGACGTGGCTCACTTTTCGTCCGCCATTACCGGCCAATCTGTTATATGTGTTCTTATGCAAATTATTATGTATTTTCGTGGCTATTTGTTTTATTTTGATGAAAAACGCATTTACATATCATTTTAATATGTATTTAAAGTGGTAAGTAATATTTTTATTTTATTTACTTGTGTAGTTTGTTAAGATCTCATCACGATTACTGACATATTGAAAACAACCAAAAATTACCAATATTAAGCACAATCATTTAAATTTTTGAAAGGTAAGTTTAGAACATATAATTATTATATAATTAAGAACTAGTGATATTAAATTAGATGTGATAATAACAACACATATCATATATTCTACATAACCTATAAATGTATGTCTTAATAATAATTGTATATATTTTAAATAAATTAATTTTTATTACCTTTATAAATTCACAGTGCGATTTAATATTATTTTATTATATTACATTTATTACAAATAAATAGTAAAATCAATTACCGATCTTGGCCCATGGCCATACCCTGGTTAAAGGTACCCTACAGTGTGTAGTCTAGTGTTTAGTTTGAACGTTGCTCACTAGAGGCCACGTAGAAGTAAATGTATTTTGTATTTGTTTTGTAGTGCTTTTGTGAGTGTCATCTCGGTTTTTCCTTAATATTAAACTTTCTAAATTATTTAATTTTAACCTTAAATGTTAACCACGAAATTTTAACTTAGAACATTTGCGCCTCTAGTGATCATGTACAAACTAGACACTGATACTCTACGTGACCTCTAGTGAGAAATACTTGGACTAGACATATCTCTATCTCTAGTTTCTCTGTCTGGCCAGCCGAAATCAAAACAAACCAAATGAAGTTTTGTCTAGTTATATTTGGTCGTTGGTGCCAATAGTGATTTATTTCGTGATTTCTCTAGTGACAAATAATTTCAAATTTATTTAGAAATGAATTTATAGTTATTGTTTTGTGATTATTTAAAATATATGTAGGTATACTATTATTCACGAAAGATGACTATTCAAGGTAATTTTTCGAAGAAAGAATACACATCACTTTACAGCAGTAGCTTAACAACATTTTGTATTAGAAAGAGAAAGATTATTTGACCTATGTCTTTTTAATTTATGTGGTGTGACATATACGTAAATAGTGGCATTACTTTCTAACACACTATAAATAATAATGACGTACGTCGTAGAATTACAGATACCTAATTATCTACTACACTGCCCTCTGTGCTAATATTTATCCAGTGGCGTTGCTGTTTAAATCAAATTATTATTACTTGGTTTATAGTTAAGTCTGTTTTTGAATTTTGCAAAAACATAAGTGAAGAACATAAATCTTTCAGAAAGGCATTATTTAGAAAGAAACATAATTTTCAAATAAATTATTATTTTTTCTGTTAAAATATGCCCATAAATATTTCATGTTGCACGCCTATGCATACGAAATGCAATGAAGTTAACTACAAGTAATATATCAGACGACTCACAAATGACCTTGAATAGTCATCTTTCGTGAATAATAGTTTACCTATATTTAATATTTTTATTGTCTTTTGTTATAAAAATTCAAAATTACAATGGGGTATTCCGGTGATATGGAAATAATGCAAAATAATAACTTTTTTCTATAGTTTACATCTTCATAAGTTAGGAAAATATAATAAATCTTGTTTAATAAAAACTTTTAATTCATAATTTAATGTTAGAAAATTGGAATTTCTGCAGCTTTAGAAACGTCCTTGAAATTTGTGACGTGAAATTGATAATTTGTTGCTCATGTCACAGTAGATATTTACGTTTAGAATCATAGATGGTGCCAGTAGTTAACACGCGCGTATATTTATTGTTTGACATTTCGTACACTTTATTTGCAGCAATTCTCGAACAAAACATACCTTCGGCTTTTAACATTGCGTATTTCTGTACTCACGTATTGTGAGTTATGGAGAAAATAATCATTTATGGCAGAATCCACACCAGGTGAATTACCAGAATCAGCCTTTTTATAATCAGGTTCCATAATTATGAAATATTACAAGTATTTTTACCACAAACAAACACAGAACGAACACTGTAATGTACGTTGCTGCTGAAACCATGTGTAAAAAAGCAAATGGCTGTCATGAACATGTGGATTTAGACGCTGAAGTTTGTTGCAGATGTCACTATCGATTTGACGTCATAAGCGCGCCAATGATAAGAAAATTTGAATTGCAATGAAATTTTTAAAAATTTATATCTCACGTGATGTATACATTTTCTTACTTAAAATTAGATATTCAGAGTCCTACAGGTATGTACTAATGAAAAAAATTATTTTTAAAAAATGTCGGAATACCCCATTGATCTATACATGACATGTCATATCACAAACTACAAAGCCGGCTAAGCTATCACAGTGAGCGTTAGTTCATGGAAGCAATCTGTATATGTCACTATTTCGTATTTCGAAAAATACATTGACTGTCCTATCTGTAGTTGAGGTGATCCGTGAACTGACGGAAGGTAATGTGCTGGCCACATCAATTTTTTTTATGAATTTTCATATGGGTTTTTAAAGTAGAATTTCGTGAATATGATTTGTTACATGTCGGACAATCATACGATTTAATTCTAGTGTGAATTTTCATATGTGCGTTTAAATAAGAACTTTGTGAAAATGATTTATAACATGTTGGACACTGATATTCTTCTATTTTATTATGACTTTTTATATGTTGGAATAGATATCTTTTACATAGCTTATTGCAAATTGTACATTTGTAGTCTTTTACTTCGCTGTGAATTTCCATATGTCTTTTTAAATACGATATATTTGAAAATGATTTATTGCATATTTCACATCTACAGGTTTTTATTCTATTGTGAATGTCCATATGTCTTATTAAATTAGAATTTTGTGCAAATGATTTATTACATATCGCGCATTTATATGGCTTTGTTCCGCTATGAATATTCATATGGTCTTTTAAATTAGAATTATTTGTTAATGATTTATAACAAGTTGGACACTGATAGTCTTTTATTTTATTGTGACTTTTCATATGTACGGATAATTGACTATTTTGTCTAAATTGTTTTTTGCATATTGTACATTTGTAGTCTTTTATTCCAGCATGAATTTTCATATGTTTTCTTAAAGTAGAATTTTGTGTAAATGATTTCTTACATGTCGGGCACTTATAGGCTCTAATTCCAGTGTGAATTGCCATATGTTTGGATAGACTACTACTAACTGAAAATTTATTATTGCATATTTCACACTTATACTTTTTTATTCCACTGTGTATTTTCATATGAACTCTTAAATAAGATTTAATTGAAAATAATTTATTACATATGGCACATTCAAATTCTTTAATTCCTTTGTGTAGATTCATATGTACTGTCAAGTGTGACTTTTGCGTAAAACTCTTATTACATACGACACAACAAAAACCACTTGAATTAGTATTTTTAGATTTCCGAATATCATTATTTATAGTAATCGAGCTGTCACATGCTTTGTCAATCTGGTTATCATCATCAGAAATACATTCCTTTTTTACAATTTGCAAAATATTTTCGTATAATTCACGATCCAAGGCAGTTTCTTCCAGCGGTTCCTCTTTAATATCTTCTAAATTTTGATAATTAATTATGGCTGCCGAATGTTCCATGATCTCCATGCTGCTCTCCATGATTGCTTCTTGATCAATTAATTAACGAGTGAAGATTCTTTTCACAAATACAACAGATGCACACAAGAGTTCTTTTCAACTTGATAATTGCCTGAAACGCAATTTTCTTAAATTAGTAAATATTTTTCAAAACTCATAAGGTTAAATAAAATATCTGTACTAAATAAACCAATGTTTCGGTAGTATATTTTTAAATCTATCAAAATTCACACGAGTTATATATATACCGTGTGTCTATCTTAAAGGTGTACATAGGAGATTAACATGGGAAATCAGTTTTTTGCAATTTCCTGCTCGCCTAATTATTTTAAGCAAAAACGCGTCAAATAAAAGTTTTGGGGCATAAAATTCTGCATCTAAATCAATAAACAGAATTACCTTTACTTGTTTTGTAACGATAGAAATTAATTATGAAAATCTCGAAAATTGCGTTGAAAATATCGATAGCCATGGAATTGAACAAAAAATAAATAAATGCTTGACGTTTTATCTGTCACAACGTAAGTTAACTTATTTGACGTTTCTGACAATTTGATAAAACGTCAAGCATTTATTTATTTTTTGTTCAATTCCAAGGCTGTTGATATTTTCAACGTAATTTTCGACATTTTCATATTTAATTTCTATCGTTACAAAGCAAGTAAAGGTAATTCTGTTTATTGATTTAGATGCAGAATTTTATGCCCTAAAACTTTTATTTGACGCGTTTTTATTTAAAATAATTTGGCGAGCAGGAAATTGCAAAAAACTGATTTCCCATGTTAATCTCCTATGTACACCTTTAAGATACACACGGTATACCGTTTTTATTATAAAAACCCTTTCTTCGTTAGAATAAACTGAATTCATTTTGATATTTTACCGTCAAATTGGTTATTTATCTGTCAAACGTCAGACATTTATTTGTTTCTATTTTTGTTTCAATTCCATGGCTATTTGATATTTTCAACGTAATTTTCAATATTTTCTTATTTAATTTCTGTCGTTACAAAGCATGTAAAAGTAATTCTGTTTCTGATTTAGATGCAGAATTTTATGCTCTACAACATTTATTTGAAGCATTTTTGTCTAAAATAATTTGGGGAGCAATGGGCACGAAAAAACTGTTTTTCTCATATGAATCGCCTATGTACACAGGTATGATGTTCCACCCGGTATATATATATATATATATATATATATATATATATATATTGGAAATAATAATATTTTATATTCAGTCGGATGTCCCCTTACGGTGCTATGAGTAATTTGTGTTTACATTACCAGATATTATCCATCTTTACTACGAAATTTCCCAGTAAAAAAAATAATAAAGAAATATATTTGTGTATTAAACAAAAATTCTGGATATGAAAAACTTATACAAACAAATAATAATTATTTGTATATCAAGACCGCGAAATCACTCTTTAGCGTACCGAGAGAAAAATTGTCTTGCCTCGGCCGCAAGCGAGGGCGCTAAAGGATTTCGCGGACAAGGTGTACACAATATTTTTTGTGCAACCGTAAAAAATATGTAATTACAAATTTTATTAATTTTAAACAGTTTCAATGTAAATAGAAAGTTATCTTTCAAAGTGGCTATGGGATTAACATTTGATAAACAAAACCATGCAATTCTCAAGTGTCAAAGTGGTTGTTTATCGAATTTCGCGGCCGCTACCACGACAACGGCCACGAAATGCTTATTTCGCGTCCGGTTGCACAAAAAATAATAAATGGCGATGTTGATTTAGATTCAAGCTTAATTTCTAATTTTAAACTATAACTTATTGCGAGATTAAACGTATATTTTCTTCTTTCAGACTCATTTTTTACTGGTAGAAGGTAAAAGCTTAGTTTAGATAATTTAGAAAAACACCTAATTATTTATTGTTATAATAGGATATGTGACCATAATCGAAATTTAATATGTCATAAAATATAAAACTAACCACTATAGCTTCTCATTATAATAATAAAAACTAAACATTAGTTTGTAATATTATTAGCAAATTATGAATTCAGAAAAGCGTATCCTGAGAAAACAAATACAAAAAAAAAAACAAATAATCAAATAACATGATGTTTAGAACAAAGAAAATTGTGATATTGAATATAACCTTCTTGATTTTCAAACCATAAATAATTTTTATCATTTTTAAATCAACTTTTGATATTGTATTTGCAGTTTGTTGCAACACAAAAAAACTTTCGTAATACATGTCTTCATCTTGAATATTACTACAACACCAGAGCTGGGACGAGTACAACGAAAATGTACTTAAGCACTGAGTACTAAGTACTTTATTAAAAAGGACTTTGAGTACAAGTACGAGTACTCTACTCGTGTACTTAAGTACTTTATAATAAGTACAAGTACAAGTACATTGTACTACAAGGTAGTAAATTTAAAAATTTAATCAGAAATGATAAAATGAACCTATTTAATGGTTATAAAAAGAACTAATTTGTAATTATTTTATATGTAAAAAAATAAGTGAAAGTACGTAGGTAAGTTTCATTGGGTAGGGTACATATAATAAAATAAGTATTTTTTTACATTTTTTTTTATTATCTTACAAATAAACACAACATTACATTGAAAGTAAAGCGATAATATTATATATGTATACTTCTATTAATTAAATTAACTGATTTTGTTAGCTTTAAGAAGAACTGATTTCTCAAAATTCTCGTCATTTAATGCGTTTCTCCTTGGAGAATTAATAATCGAAGCAAAAGAAAACAGTCTTTCCACAGGGGCTGAGGACGGTATACAGGTGTTATATTTAAAAAATATTTTCTTTAAAATTTTGTAATCATTTAACATACTAATGTTTGTACGCTTATCTTCTAAGTATTTTAAGAGCTCTAATTCTACTTGAGAACTTTTATTTTTTTCAATTTAAAAAGAATCCTGACAAACAATAGCTAACGCACAAAACTCGAGTCCTTTTACATGTTTTTTTAAACTTATTTTAAAAACGACTAAACCCTTCTTAACTCCACGTAACACGTAACCTACCTTTTCTAAGTATATTGACATTGCACAACTGGGACCTTATATTCAATTTTAACCATGTACGTACTTACACAGAGAATGATCAAAATACATTAAAAGAAACTTACCTTTTAATTAAATAACAGTAAAATAATCTTATTTGTTAGCTATCAGGCACGAGCTCGTCTCAATTCTGCGGCATGTAACATACGGAACAGATGCGAAATCTTTACGAACATGTTTAAACTTGCAAACTTCAAACCATAACATGTACTCAAGTACTCTAAAAGTATTCGAGTACAAGAAAGTATTCGAGTACATGAAAGTACTCAAGTACTTTAAAAGTACTCGAGTACATAATGAGAAAATTAACTGAGTACAAGTACAAGTACATTTTTAAAATTGTACTCGAGTATAAATACAAAGTACAGCAAAAGTACTCGAGTACTGTACTCAAGTACAGAAGTACTTGAGTACTTCCCAGCTCTGTACAACACTGTGTACATATACTTACAACTTAGATGATTTTCTAAGAAAAGAGAGTTGATGTGTATTACTTCAAATAGTCTATATAAATATCATGGTATGTCTTCCTAAAGAGAAGTTAAACATACAAATTTACGTCGATAATGCCAGCCGAATGAAGTTTGGAAATGTATGTATTTATCAGTCAAATACTTTGAATGATGAAGCTTTTATACTCCTGGAAACATGTGACACAATATTAGCAAAAGAATAGAATTAAAAACCAAATTATATGTGAAATTTACCGAAGTTCATTGCTATCACCACCACAAAGACCATTAACCAACACTACAAAGATGTCAACATCTAACCAAATAACGAAACCAGATGACAACACAATATTCATGTTTGTATTACTTTATTATAGATGGCACTGGAGGCTAAAGCTTGCTTTACATGTGATCTACACCAGCATAATCAGTGTTCTTTTTTAATAACTCAATTATTTTATAGTGTATTCAAACGAAGTTTATTTAAATGTCTATAAATCGGCATGATGCTATCATCTGTGGGAAACTTGGAAACGTAGATAGTGAAATACTTTAAATAATGATGAAGCTTTTATACTTCTGGAAATATATGACACAATAATTAGCAAAGTGAAGAATTAAAAACAAGGTATTTGTGAAACTTACCAAATTTCAAATTAATAATTGTTACATTTTTGCTGTTTAAAACAAATAAACATCAATAAATTATACATCGTTGGAAAGCTAAAAAAATTTTCTTTTCAATGGTGTAACTTTCTAATATGACGTCCATATAAAAATTTGACCTCGTAACTCCAAATCTTACAGTGATTAAAAAAATTGAGCTAAGTCGTTCGAAAAAAAAGTGTTAAAATAGAAATCAGCAAAATTTGTATTTTTGCATTCATCTACTGACCTATGAATTTTTCGGTAAAAACAAATATACTATTATTCACAAAAGATAACTATTCAAGGTCATTTGTTCGAAGAATGAATACACACCACTTTACAGAAGTAGCTTAGCAACATTTTGTATTAGAAAGAGAAAGATTATTTGACCTATGTTCATTTAATTTATGTGGTGTGCTAGATATTATGTAAATAGTGGCATTACTTTCTAACACATTATAAATAATAATGACGTATGTCGTAGAATTACAGATACCTAATTATCTACTACACTGCCCTCTGTGCTAATATTTACCCAGTGGCGTTGCCGTTTAAATCAAATTATTATTCCTTGGTTTATAGTTCAGTTTATGTTTTTAAATTTTACAAAAATATAAGGAAAGAGCATAAATCATTCAGAAGGGCATTATTTAGAAAGAAACATAATTTTCAAATAAATTACTCTTATTTTTTCAGTTAAAATGTGTCCATAAATATTTCATGTTGCACGCCTATGTATACAAAATGCAATGAAGTTATATGCAAATATTATATCAGACGGCTTACAAATGACCTTGAATAGTCATCTTTCGTGAATAATAATTTACATCTTTAAAATGGCCTACTAACGGAGCAACTTTGCCCCAATTTAACCGATTTAGAACACTAATAGTTTCAGAGATCCCAATGGTGCGCCTCGAAAAATGGACACCTATATAGCAAACAATAAACACAAATTTATTTATAAAATTTTATTTAAGTAGATATTTATAATACTGTAAATATAAAATAAACTTACTATCTAATAATGTATATTTATATTTAATAAGATATATAGAATTTTGAGATCATTTCACGGAAATTCGAAGGATCGGCCAAAAATTATCAAACGCCCCTATACTATAACATAAAACTGAATTTGTAAATAACGGACGTTTTAATTTTTGCCGATCATTGAAGTTTTGTAAAATGAAATATAAAGATTTTTGTAATATAGAACAATAACAACATCTTGTAATTGCACTTGGTTCTACTGGAAGCGATTGAGACTTATTGAGAGGAAGAGAGTCTCATCACTACAAAATTTGGCGTAATTTATTACTTTTCTATATTTGTATAACTTTAAAAGGCAGCTATAGACAGTGTACAGCCTATATCTATATCACTAGGTAATTAATTGATAATCGGTCGTTGCTTGTCATGACACTTTGCACTACAAGCTAAGTATTAAGATAAAATATTACTAATTAATGGACGAAATCAAATAAATCTTATATAATAAACGTATTTACAAAAAAATACTGTATTGAACTCTTGTATTCAGGATGTTGATAGTCAGGTGCGAACATAGGGATTTTAGTTTTTTGCAATTTCCTGCTCTCCTGTTGATTTTACGGCAAAAACTGTAGGGTGCGAAGTTGTACAGGTGTCTCATTTTCGATGTTTTTTTAAGTTATCTAGGGTAATATTAATGATAGAGCTAAAACCGTTTGCACATTGCAGGGTCAACTTTTCGAGAAAAGTTTAATAGTCACCAATAGGGATTTTCGATCTTCATTTATTTTTGAGCTACAGGCAAAAACTCGTTTTTCGCTCATTTTGAAAATATATCATATCTTATTTATTACAATAGTTAGAGGAAAATTGTTTTTATAAAAAAAACATCCAATTTTTACATAGAATAAAATGGCGTAATTAGATTTTTTCTAAACTTAATAATTCTCGAGATATAACACAAACTTACGATTTTTTAAATGGGAACCTATGTTGAAAATAGTCTCATCTTTTTGCGTATTTTATAAGCTTTTCAATAATAATAAATAAATAATAATAACAAGTCTGCATTTTTTTGTTTTAAACATGAATAAAAGATGAATTATTAATTTATTAGGTTGAAATAATTGAAAATTATTAAGAAACAAATGCAAAAATCTATTAAAGATCATCATATGTATATTTTTAATAGTATTTGTTTCAGTTTTACTCATTTTTTCAATTTATTTATTTCAAAAGCATATTAAATCATTTTTTTCGCATTGTCACAGCCAACTCTAACGTTGATAAATAGTAATTTAACTAACCCAAAAATAATTGGTTAAGAATAAATTTGGGAATATAATTAATAAATATAGAAACAAAATAAAAAATGATCTGTAATAAATTTTTTCATTTGTTTTTTAATAATTTCCGATATTTTCATTTCAAAAAATTAATAATTCGTCTTTTATTCATGTTTAAAACAAAAGAATGTAGACTTGTTATATATTACTGACAAGCTAATGAAATAAGCAAAAAGATGAGACTATATTCAATATAGGTTCCCATTTAAAAAAACCATAAGTTTGTGTTATATCTCGAGAATTATTAAGTTTAGAAAAAAATAATTACGCCATTTTATTCTCTATAAAAAACGGCAAACAATTTGTAAAAACATTTTTTCTCTAATTATCATAATAAATAAGATATGATATATTTTCAAAATGAGCGAAAAACGAGTTTTTGTCTGTAGCTCAGAAACAAATGAAAATCGACAAATCCTGTGGTGACTATTAAACTTTTCTCGAAAAGTGCAAACGGTTTTGCGCTATCATTAATATTACCCGAGATACCTTAAAAAACATGGAAAATGAGACACCCTGTACAGAATTAAAAGTTGTATACAAAAATGTTTTAACATTTTTTATACAACATGTTTTATTGTTTCTAGTTTTTTCATAATTTTAAAAATAGGTACTACGGAAAGCAATCGTACAAGCGAATAAGTGGTAGCTGAATTAGTAGTGTAGTAATTAATAATTAAATATTTAAACTTATCGCATTCATATAAATAAGTTTTTAATTTCGGTTTGTATACACAGTCAACGAAACACAGTGAACAATGTAAACTGTCATATGTCAAACCCATCGTATGGCGGCCATCTTGTTTCGAAAATCAGCGTCTCTATCGTTAATTTCGATTGCGAATAAACAGATTTTCCAGAAAAAAATATATTAAAATATAATCCAAAACATCTCAAATTTGATATTTAAAACTCGTATATAATCTGAAACAACACCAACCGGAAGTGATAGGATACTTTACTTAAAGCTCATTGCTATTTTAAACATGGAATGGGCTACTTGCGTGTCATTTTTTTATTTAATATTTTTGAAGAGACGATAAAAACTTGTTACCCATATTTTTTCATTTGGAAATATTTTCATTAATTGGCCAGAAAAAAATAATGAAATTTTAATATTTAAATTACCGCCATGTATGACGTAGAATTACGCCGAACCAATGAATGGCCGTAAAACAATAACATCGGTACGTCCAATAGCAACGGCATGTGCGGGTAATTTAAACATGATCTGTTTAACGTTTGAATAATAGTTTGGAGGTTAATATTTTCGTTTGTCATTTTAATCTTGTAAGAGTATAAGCTAAGTTAAAATCCTTCAAAATCCTGCTTAACAAATCGAAATACGTAATAAAAGTAACAGAAACCACATAAATTGTAAATAATAAAGAAGAGAGACAATGACACAAAAATGAACTAATGTCAAAATCAAATTAAAACTCGCACTCGTTCGCCATCTACAGGTTACATTCTTAAATATGCATCCCTTTCTCCAGTTCTAATAATGAAGTCAAAGAAAATCTTCTTTCTTAATTTATTAAAAAACAAATATTTTTTTAAAAATAAAATTTATATTTTTACCTACGTTTTCAACTTTACTTTAGGTATTTAGTGATAGATATCAGATTTTCAGTACCACGCAAGTAGCCTATTGACGGGGGGGGGGTCATGTACTGGCCACATTAGATTTTTAAAAATAATATTAAATAGTTCTTCAAATAAAAATCGCTCATTAAATATTTATGCAGCAAATAAAGTCATTCAAAATGCATATTGTGTTGAAATTTGATGAAAAATAAAATTGATAATTACGACCTGTATATTATTGCACCATTTTCTTCCTCAATTCTGCACTTCGTGCATCAATCCTGTGAGGACGGTCTCCACACTAGCGACAGCCCCGTGCAGCTGCAGGTTGTCTCTCGCGGATAGCGTGCTCAGAGAGTCCTCCAGCTCAGCAGTCAAGTTTGCGGCTAGGATCTGCTGTAGCTTTTCCAGAACGGCGTCCAATTCGCTCTGCATTGCTGGTTGGGTGCAGCTGGTGCTTCCGCTCGGTTGTCTGGTGGAGGCGTAGGTGCTACTTGTACTTGTTCCAAGTCCTGGACGGTCTGAAAGTGTAATAACGTATGTAACAAAAATTTTGAGAAAAAAATTATACCTCATCAAATAGAAAGATTTTTTTTATTGAAACGTTGGCATATGTGGTTGTTCATATACAAGATGTCCCAGGACGAGCTTACGCTGTCATTATTTTAAAAACTACTCAATATTATTTTAAGAAATTTGATCTCTACAGGTTTTCTCATATGCCCGTTCCAACTGAAATATTCTCAAAGCAAAAGCAATTCCGGTTTAACAGGAAGTAGACACTAACTTTCTTATTTTAAATGGAATACTATATTTTTATTTTACCATTGAATTCAGCAGAAAATTTTACATACGAAACTATAAAAAAAATTTACTCATGATTAACCATTTCCGGTGTAATTGAACTTTTTTGGTTTTTTCACTAATAACGGCCCCTTTTTTATCACTCTATATTTCGAAAATGGAATCGAATTTCTATATTCTGTAAAAACAGTTTTATAAAGAAAGATTTTGTTTACAATAATATAAATTAATAATCGACAATTTTTGAAAATTGTGATTTCTACGTCAACCTAAAGTTTAAATTCACAAAACTCATTTTTTTAAATGGAAGTTTACAAAATTCAAAAAACTCAATTTTTTTAAATGGAAAACCCCATTTTTACCTCCCTCTACCCTTGGTAAGGGAGGTATAGAGATCGTGCTAAAAATCGCATATCGAGATTTTGGTAAATGAGCACGTTTTAAGGTCCCTAGAATCCAATTTTAAAATTTTCGATGATGTCTGTGTATATATGTGTGTGGAACCTCCACTCTAACTCAAATACTATCATTCAGAAAATTTTGAAATCTTGTACTTATCCGTTATTCTAATATGGAAAGAAGCCATTAAATTTCGGTGTAAATCAGATAACCGTATCTGGTACTTTACTTGAAACTCAAAACAGTTTTTCTCCGAAAAATACCATTAAATTTTTTCGAGATTTATGTTATTATAAAAATTAAATATTATTAAATATTCAACAGGTTTGCATTAATACTTTTTCTATATATTTTGTGGATAAATTTATCTATAATTTAAATCTCGGAGTCTACGCTTTAAACAAACACATCTATTTGGTTACACATGTCTAAAGGTTACACAGTTCATATCTCAAATGTATGTAACTGACAGATAAATGCCACTCTCAAAGAACTAATCATTTCAAATTATTTATATACTCTATCTGTTTTAACTATAGACTAGATGGCGTTTCGAGCGCGGCCGTTTTTACATGTATTAAATAAAGAATTCAAACTTTGGCGCCATTCCTGGATTTAATTTTTTTTCTAATTGACATTGACATTGTTTTAAGCATACACTTATTTATAATCTCCGCACCTTTCTGTACATGTCGGCGAAAGGGGCATGCATAAATGAAAACCACATTATTCAAACAAATTTTAAAGAAAACAACGTAAAATAAAAATATAATTCACCTTTGAAATATAAATATTTACTCTCTGAAATATATACATTATATGTATATTTTAAACAAATTTCTTTGTTCCTGGGGTGATCCGAATGACCCTTTTTCCTCATGTTCTTTTACAGCTTTCCAAATACTACATCGTCCTAATACCAGTTCTAATTCCACAATTTGGACACATTCTGATTTGGAATATGGATTCGTGGCACGATATGTGCAGTATAAATTATACGCCATTTTTTTGCCCGCTTCGGAGGGCCTATCCTTTTAGATGTTATAAAACATTGCCAGAGCCAGGTTCAGGATTTTTATCCATAATATTGACGAAGAGAACAATAACAAAACTAACGAAAAACTAAGAAAACGCGCACAACGAAAACTATGTAATATGAAATATAACGCCAAAACAATATGAAAATTATATAAACGAAAAGAACAATAATATAATTAACAAACAGAACTGAACAAAAATTAATATGTAATAAATCGTGTACTATTGACTTTGTTGACTTTTATTTATTTTATGTCAGACGGCATAACATAATTCAAAATAATTGATACAGTTGTCAAGTAAATTTAATTTCGCGTCAATTATTTTGCTGTGTAAACTCGGTTCACGTTTGAACCAATCAGAGAGCTAGAATCTTAGATCCTATCTCACCCAACGCTCTATAGTTAAAACGGATAGAGTATAGCAACGTTTTAAAAAAAAAAATAGTAAATAGAACCATAGTTATATGGAATGGATTTTCCAGCATAAGTTAATATGTAAGTATGTATATTTGAATTAATAAAAATTAAATGGCGGGAGATATAGTGTTGGCCACATCAGATTTTTTATTATGTAAATTAATTCTTCGTTAAAAAATAAGGGTAATTTGCTTAGCATGTCCTATGTTGAAAGTTGATAGATTTTTAGTAAAATCGAAACTAATTAAATTGCATTTATTTACATTAGTTATTAAATTTAATTTAAGTGGGCCATAGTTGAAAAAGAAGAAAATTATATTAAGTACCTATTTATCATTTTTTCTTTTTAATGAATTTTTATGAATTACTATCACATTAAATGTAAAATACGAAGTAAACAGAAATAGAAAATATAACATAAATAAAACAAAATGTTCATAGCCAACTAAACTAAACTTATAAACAAATACAAACATATGCATTTTAAATATTTTCCATTTAAGTAAAAATCTTATCAACTTTCAATATAGAACATGCTACACAACTAGCCCTATTTTTCAGCGAAGAATTCATTTAAATAATAAAAAATAGAGTGTTCCATTTAATAAAAAATGAGTTTTTTTGAGTTTTGTGAACTTCAACTTTCCGTTGACTTAGAAATTACAATTTTCAAAAATTATCAATTATTAATTTGTGTTATTGTAGACAAAAGCTTTCTTTATAAAACTGTTTTTATAGATTATAGAAATTCGAACCCATTCTCGAGATATAAAATGATAAAAAAGTGGCTGTTTTTAGAGAAAAAATCAAAAAAGTTGAATTATGTATTTATTATGACCAATGACTAGATTAGACTCTATTTAGTAATAAAGTTTGCAGTGTAAAATTTTTCTCACTTACATAAGTTATTTATATCTCTGCTGAAATATTTGCTTAATATCCATCGTATTCTTATAACTGCCGAAATATTTATCTTTCACTAAATGATACTATTCAAAAACATTTAAAACTGCTTTCCAGCATAATAATATTAAATTTATTGTACCTGCAATCCACGTGCTAATATCCCTAAGGGACATCGGCTGTTCTGCGTCTGTCTGACTAAACACATTTTCCACCGTCTGTTTATAAGTAGGTTCCGCTGGGCTCTCAGCTATTGCGGAGAAATCAGGTGGTCGCACTATAGGACTGTAGGGCTCCAAATCAAGCCCTCGACCGCGCTGGCCTAGCCGGACGAAAGGCGTGGACTCCACTAGAGGTTCGCTGGTTGATCGTGGGGCGTTTGACATCTGCTTTGCTAAATATTCCTAGAAAATAGTAATCTACACCGTTCTACATATCGACGCCAAATTTTGTAGAGATGTTTTTTAGCTTCAGAACGTGTCGTACAAGTTGTTAAAGTTTAAAATTTTAGAGTGTTTTTATAATTAATTTTCAAAGTATACATAAAAAAGCATTGGCATTGATTTTGAGAGCGGCGTTAGCGTTGCTAATGACCTCTATATTTTCCGTGTTTGCTTAGTTTTTGACAAAACCTTGTTGGTCACAATGGATGTATTCTTTTTGGACAAAATCTCAGCTCATCTCAAATCACTTCAGGAACCGTTGTTCTTTTTGGCACAACTGATCTGAGTTGTTCTGAGTAATCTCACTTCTCCTCTTCCCGATGCTAAACTATCAGTTCACAAAACTCAAAATGATTTGAAACACTCAGTTTGCATTTTAAGGTTATATAATACCACAAATTTTATATTCACATATACAGACATACTTACAGTAATATATTTTCAACATTATTCATTTTTCGTTTATTAACAGTGTCATAGATCAGAAAATAAGTCAACAATTTTGACAGCTGTTACAGCAAATACTATCGGTAAAGAAGGAAGTGACAAAATGGAATTAAACTTGTTCTTTTTGCAAACATCACAACCATCACAACTCACTTTATCTCAACTCAGTTATTATTGGGTCAAAAAGAATACAGCTATTGTGTCGCGACCGGGAATCGAACGATATGGCGTCGTAAATTTCAAACTGTAATTAATAGGCCCACAATTGTGTTTACCTTTAATATTTTGAGCTTTTGTATTTGCGCCGCAATGTGCATCCGATGTTCCTCCAAATATCTTCTCATTTCTTTGTCGTTCCGACTGTGAAGTAGACACATCTGGTTTTGAAGTTCTCTGAAAATTCATGTTTATTATTTAAAAACAGCTTTAAATAGATATTACAAATGACAGAAAAGTTAAGACTAAAACACTGTTATATCTTTTTTTCTGAGAAAATTTTTATAGTGTTTCAAATATTTTTTATAGATAAAAATAATATTTATATGAGACAAGATTTTATGTCTCACTAGAATATGTGAAACAAGTTTTCGTACTCATGCATTGAAATGTGTTGTTTCGCGTCGCCTAAGCAACGTCCGAAACGTCAATTTCCCAAGTCTCTACCAAATAAGAGAGCGGGAAATTTTGGAAAAAATACTCTCCTATTTCTAAAGCATTTCTTAAAGAAATATATTTATAATAAAAAAGTATAGTTTGTCAAACATTCTTTCGCTTAATAATAATAAAAGAAAATGGTGGAATATTGAACGAAATTTAATTTTAAAATAATGAAGTTAGTGCATTTGGTTCACAATATTGGTAACAATTTCAGCTTGGCGGGAGTAGTCAAGACAGAGCACTCGGGAAGTCGATAAAATATAACCAACAAACGTAATGTAAATTATAACAAAACAATAAGAAATTTAACAAGTTTGTTAAGTTTAAATTTACTATATACTACATTAAAATAATTGGAATTTAAATTTGAGACATCATTCTGAAATTAGGTACAAAGCAGTGTTATGTAATAAAGTTTTAATAAATAAAATTATTTGTACACAAATTACTAATTATTAGTTTTATACCATTCATAAGAAAAATATTGTACAAACCACTTGCGTGAACATGGTTCCCGAAATCGTTCTATGATAACGCTCGCAAGCTCGCGCCACCAAACACTCATCCGGGAACCAAGCGTTCACGCAGTTGGTATGTAAATAACTATTAAAACATCAACGTTGTTTATCGCTGGAGATAATGGAGGGTGAATTTATTGTTTCAGAAGATATTTTATAGAAACTGTGTAAAGAAATTGTTTTGAATGCTTTTGCATACTTTGAGAAAGAGAAACGCATAAATGTTCCTCTAATTATTCCATTCTCGTCTGTAGAAAATATATTATATTTTGAGGTTATCATATGACAGCTCTCAGTTGTGTAGTTTCCATGTACTTATTACATTTTAGAGAGTTTGTACTGCTGTGGATGTGTCACATGTAACGGTAAATAATATCAAAAATTAATTCAAACGTGGATCTATTGCGTCCCAAAAAAAATGAGTGATCCGTCAAAAATCAATGCGAAACATTGCAATCTGCAATTCGACGTATTTACATGTGTGGTGAAAGCACGGTGAAAGTAAATTCCTTTTTAAGACTCTTTTCATAATCAATTTTAAGTATTATAATTAAATTAAAAATGATTTCTGTGTTGTACTTTCAAAGCTGTTTATTATATTAATGTCATGTACGATTTTTTATTTTTAACTTTAATCGATAGAGTAATGAAAAATAATAGACCCGTATTTTTTATTTTTCCTCAAATCGATCTTTAATACTGAAAAAAATGTAATTAAAAATGACATTGCTCAAAACGCGGCTGATTTTCTCCACCTCGTCCCTTGCCCAGTGACGTCAGCGTTTCATCAACGCGGCCATTTTGATTGTCCGTAGCCTACGTTATTAATACAATAAATAATACAATATTATATAATAACGAATGCTAAATGAAAACTACTTTGAAACTTTCTGAAACGAAATCACAAAACACATACGTCAAAAATGACAGCGAGAAAATTATATTTATAAAATTGAATAGAATGATGTTATATTAATATATTTAGCATTTCTATCAAATATTTACATATGTAATTCTCAATTTATAGTATGTATAATTTTTTCTTTTAGAAATTCTATGTCGATATAATAAGACTGTATGAAATGAGTCTGAACTTGCAGTGTGAAACGCTGACGTCACAACATGGCTGGTTTTTTGCAACTTTTTAAAAATGTCATACTTTAAAACCATTTTATACAAAAAAAATGTAAATAAAAAATAATGTATTCATACAGATCGATAAATTAGACTATGCTTGTTTGATTTAAACAAAAAACGAACCTTTTCTTTGCATGACCTCATTGTTGTAATCAATTAATGTTTTAATTGCTGTAATCAATCTTTATTTTTAGGGCCGATATTTCCATCTTCGGATAAAGTGCTGGATAACTTATCTGTCAGATAAATGAACAATATCGCATCAAAAAATGACATTCAATATAATTTACCTTATTTATGTTCTTATTTCGATGCGATATTTTATCATTTATCTGACGGATAGTTATTCGAAACTTTATCCGGAGATGGAAATACCGGCCCTTATTGTAATGAATTATAATTAAAAAGAAAATAATTTTCATTATATATCGTTCATATTATTTCTAATTTAATGTCCATAAACGTTGATCGGACTATAATGAGGGCGTTACGAACTATTATGCCCTCATATAATGCCCCGTATGCTAGCAATAAACAGTTCATAATATTCTAGTGAGACGTAAAAAAAGTTATTTGAAATAAAGTTGTATTCTTACTTGTTCTGCACTTCAAGCTGTCGGATGACCCTATGCAACTGCTGCTGAGGACACGACAACGGTGTCGGGCTCTCTGATTCCAGCTCAGGGTCCACCAAGTGATGCAGCAGCTCCTCGCGTTCCGTGCTCAAAGAACGGGGCTCCGTGAATTCCGCGGGCCGAGGTAACTTCAGAGAGCAGCGTAGCATACCAAATACTCGCTTCACTACGAGTTGTCGGAGTTCTTTGCAGCATTTCTACAAGGAGAGGAAAACCATTCTATTTTATAAGACAAATTGGAAGAGGAGCACCACTAGAATTAATAAAATCATATTTTTTTTCAATAATTCTTCTCAGACTATCTGCCCATTAAACAAGGAGTGCCACAAGGTTCCATACTAGGTCCATTACTTTTTACCTTCCGCTACCCTTGGTAAAGGAGGTATAGGGATCGTGCTAAAAATCGCATATCGAGATTTTGGTAAATGACCACGTTTTAAGGTCCCTAGAATCCAATTTTAACATTTTCACGATGATGTTTGGGTGTATGTGTGTGTGTGGATCCTCCACTCTAATTCAAATACTATCATTCAGAAAATTTTGAAATCTTGTATTGCGAACTTTTTGTGTAATGGAAAGAGCCCATTAGATTTTGGTGAAAATCGGATAACCGGAAATGGCACTTTACTAGAAGCTCAAAATAGTTTTTCTTCGAAAAATACCTTTAAATTATATTTTTTCGAGATTAATGTTATTATAAAAATTATTAAATTTTCTATAGATTTGCATTAATACTTTTTCTATATATTTTATGGATAAATTTATAAAATTATCTATAATTAAATCTCAGAGCCTTCGCTTTAAACAAACAAAACGTAGTTATTCAAATGTATGTAACTGACAGATAAATGTCACTATCAAAGAACTAATCATTTCAAAATAATATTAGTAACGTTTTAAAAAGGAAAAAGTAAATAGAACAATAGCAAAGGAATTCAATACAGTTTCCAGCATAAGTAAATATGTAGGTATGTATTTAGATTAATAAAAATTTACGAGTCACAAAAATATTTATGCTAATCCTCATTTTTGGATTAGTGAATTCTATTCTATCCCGGCATTTAAAATTTAATCTTAATTTTATTATAGCTCCGGTGGCTCAATGGTTAGAGCAACGCCTCATGTCATGAGTGCCCTTGGGGCTCTGGGTTCGAATCCCACTAAGGCATGGATGTGTGTGAATGTGAACCCATTCTGTAATTGGGATTTAATCCTGTTGAGGGATTTAAAAAAAATGGTAGTTACTTGGATTAGATTAGAGTATATTTTAAGAAATAAACTGTCAAAATTAGAGAAATCCAAAAATATGAATTAACTTAATCTTTTTTGTGACTCGGGCTGTAAATGGCGGGAGGTATTGTGTTGGCCACACCAGTTTTTTACCTCTCGCTAAGAGAGGTATTGTATTCGTGCTAAAAATCACATATCCAGAATTTAGTGAATAAGCACGTTTTAAGGTCCCTAGAATCCGATTATCACATTTTTACGATGTCCGTATGTATGTGTGTGTGTGAGCGCGCGCGCGTGTGTGTGTGTGCGTGTGTTTGTGTCTGTGTGTGGATGCTGGATTCACGATATCTCAAATACTATAAGACTTAAGACATTTTTAACTACGGATTCCTCAATCTAACAATAATGGGAAGAGTTGATTAAATTTTGGTGACAATTGAACAACCGGAAGTAGTAGTTCCAAGAAAAAAATCATCTAAATATTATTTATCAAAAATTTATGTAAATACTTATATTAAAGAACGTTATTCGATAAACATAAATTCAGTATTATATATTCTATAGATTTAGAGATAAAGAAATGCATATAAAATAATTTGATGTAAAAATTCTCAAATCAAACTACCTCAAGGCAAGAAATTCAAATGTTTGTAATTGACACATAAATGTCACTGTCAAAAATATTTGTATGCCGCTGTCAAAAATATTTGTACATCATTATGAAGATTATGAAAATAAAAAAAGTCAAGAACGTAAAAGAATATACGTAAAAAAGAATGTAAGAGGAATTTGCGAAAAAATGACGAATATAAAGAAAAAGAAAAGGAAAGAAGAAAAAGAAATTTTCAGGATATTGAATATAAAGAAAATGTATGTATTGTACATAATTTATTTTAAAATATCCCATAGATTTTGCAAATATATGTGAGAATTATTTTGTAGTGAGACATGAATATATGTATTTGTATTTAAAAATATTTTTCGTTTTATGCGTACAACCAGGTAAAATATCTGGCGAGAGGTTATGTGTTGGCCACATTAGTTTTTTAAACATAACATCTTGTTAATTCTAGTGTTGAAAATACTTATAAAATGACTTTTCACCGGAATAATATGAACTCATAACCACAAAAGTGGTGACGATTTAGAGTAATGTAATAGTTATTTACCTCTGTGCAGTACTCCCTCATCGCGTGGCTCGGCTTATGCGAATGGCTCAACCTAGCAGCTAAGAAACACTTCTGGCATTGAGTGTATCGGGAACAGCGCAAACATCTATACCGAAGTCCGATCACTGGGCTAACTTTACAAACACTGCAGCGAGCTTTGTGAACTACTGTTTCGGCACATCGCATTCGGTATAAAGTAGCCACGTAGCACAGAATTTGAGGAGAGGATTCCAGCCAGCTGATGAAGTCACGTTCGCTGATACCCACTGAGCCTGGGAACTGTAACATCCAGAATTAATTACAAAATATTCTACACGATCTTTATTTTAAAAATGATTCAATTAGTCCAAGAAATCTACGATTATACTCAAATTGCAACAAAAGATTTATACGAAATCCTGTCCAGAAAAATGCGCTGAATAACATATCAAAAGTTTACGGAAATCGGACCAGGGGCACCTCTCGCAAAAATAATTCTTACATTTTTTACCTATGTTGAACTGTCAAGGAGTTATATTTTTTATAATTACTCAAAAAATATACAATATTACGTATTTAATACTTGATCTAACAAATTTTACTGTTCAACTTATTTTTAAATTTATAAGATAATGATTCACTTTGAATTACAAACGATTTTATTTTGAACTTCCATAATCTTTATTTGTAAAAACAAATTCTTCCCAACGTTTCGAAAGCGAAAATCTGCTGTCGTCATTAGGTGATCTGACACTACTGACTAATTCCTTAACATACGAGCTTTATATCTGGTGTTATGGGGGTGAACAATAGAGACGGGTGGCTGGTCGGGTCCAATGGCTGGGTCGAGCGTCCTGGGTGTTTGGGTCTCAAGAAAGAAGAACTTTGATATAAGAGGAAGTTCAAAGAAGCCGCCATCATTCAAAAGAACAAAAAAAAACAGTTTTCAGCCAGCCGAGTGTGGAAATTCGGCCAATCTGGATGAAACACATCATAGCAGACTCCAGCCCAACCACTGAGACGCAAACACCCAGGACGCTCGACATTGGACCCGACCAGCCACCCGTCACTATTGTTCACCCTCATAACACCAGATATAAAGTTCGTATGTTAAGGAATTAGTCAGTAGTGTCAGATCACCTGATGACGACAGCAGATTTTCGCTTTCGAAACGTTGGGAAGAATTTATGTTCTTACAAATAAAGATAATGGAAGTTCAAAATAAATTCGTTTTAATTCAAAGATTTCACTGTTTATAAAAGTAGTTTTGTCAACGCTATTCTACAAATTTTCATTTTATTTCACTATTCTGTTAAAGATAGGATAACGCGGTTTGAAATTTTTTGTTTCAGCATGAAATTCTCTTTCATGTAATGTATTATACGATTTCTGCCGATGAGCGGAACTTACATAAAATTCCTCTAAAATTATAAATCTTCTTTGGCACTCCTACCGCTGCGAATCAATATATATTTTAACCCCGTACAACAGGATTTTAGTGTTAATTTGAAGATATTTCAAACAGTTCAGGAGTTATGAACCCCCCGAAAATTAATGTTTGGTTTCGCCCAAAAATGTGAGGTTAAAAATGGTTCAATATCACGACTTCGGTTTCAAATAAAGTGTTTATTTTTGCAAAAATGAACTTTAGAGAGATTTGTATATTTCCGGTATAAATGGGGTTAAATTTCCGGTTAAAAACTCCTTAAACCGGAGTTCAACAATTGTACACTTTTGGCCAAAAATGCGAGGTTAAAAATGGTTCAATATCACGATTATGCCTTAACATAAAATATTTATTATTGCAAAAATAAACTTTATAGGTTTGATTTGTATATTTCCGGTATAAATGTGGTTAAATTTCCGGCTAAAAACTCCTTAAACCGGAGTTCAAAAATTATATTTTTTGCCAAAAATACGAGGTTAAAAATGGTTCAATATCACGATTATGACGACATAAAATATTTATTTTTACAAAAATGAACTTTAGAGGGTTGATTTATACATTTCCGATATAAGTGGTTAAATTGTCGGCTAAAAATTCCTCCGCCCGGAGTTCAAAAATTGTAGTTTTGCTCAAAAATGCGAGATTAAAAATGGTTCAATATCACAATTTCGGCTTCAGATAAAATGTTTATTTTTACAAAAATGAACTTTAGAGAGTAGATTTGTATATTTCCGGTATAAATGGAATTAAATTTCCGGCTAAAAACTCCTCAAACCAGAGTTCAAAAATTGTACATTTTCAGCTAAAAATATGAGGATAAAGATGGTTCAATAAAACGATTTCGGCCTAAGATAAAATAATTATTTTTTGCAAAAATGAACTTTAGAGTGGTGATTTGTATATAACCGGTAGAAACGTGGTTAAATTTCCAGTTAAAACTCCTCAAACCCGGGTTCACAAATTGTACATTTCTGGCAAAAATGTGAGGTTAAAAATTGGTCAATATTTCGATTTTGGTTGAAGATAGAACATTAATTCTTGCAAAAATGAACTCTGGGGGGTCGATTTGATATATTAATATTTTAAAAGTATCTAAAAGTCTTAGGAATTGCAGAAAATAGCAACTAAATTTTGGAAAAAAATTGCCCCAAAAAAATTAATTTTATTTTGCTCACAACTCCTGAACAGTTTAAATTATTTTCAAATTAACACTAAATTCGTGTTCTACGGGGTTTAAAATATAAATTAATTCAATTTCAAATATTAAAACCGTCTGGGCAAAGTTTTATTTAAATATTTCTACAATGCCGCCTGTTGCAAAGTTTTCGCAATTCTTCCAAAAGATCAAAACTTTTATTTGGTTATAAATTCGGTTGAAATTTACAGCATACATAAAATTAACTGAAAATCATTTATTTGTACTTAAAATACGTTCAAATGTTGATTTTTTAATGAAAATATTTGATTTGACAGCGGAAGATCACTTTCGAAATTAATGTCAATGCCTTTCTTATGTAAAGTTTAAAAATTTATTATAGAAAAAACTATACAAAATTTTGAAGTCTACAACTTCTACGACACGTCCTGAGTTAAAAGAACAACTCTACAAAATTTGGCGTCGATAAGTAAAACGATTATACAAGATATTTAAAAAAATCTGTAAAAACTGCTGCTTCTTTATAACCAGATATTTTGTAAAATTATATCTTACCTCTTTAAAACAGCTCACCAATGTGGTCTGTATTAACTGCGGTCCAAAATGCATATCTTCATGCAAAAACTTTGCTATCGATGTTAAATGCGTTAAAATATTCTGCAATCGGAATCGAGTTACGCTATTATTATAATCAGCGCACAGCATGTACAAATATCTGTACAATTCACTCAATTTGGCAGAGCTCAACAATCCCAGAGCGATTTTTGTTGAGATCACTTGAAGAGTTCCTTTTCTATTCCTAAAAGAATAAATTACTGAAACTGTTTCCAATATAAAACAAATCTGATGTGGATAAAAACTGTACTTACTTGTCGTATACATTGTAGAGAAAGTTTTGCATCAATTCCGTTGCGAAGTCGATATCTGTGTTAGTGTGATTTTGTTTATTGGCGGCAAAATAAATATCTGACAAAATGGCTTCCAAATCGTAACTTTCCAAGTGTAGGGAAGCTTCATTCATTCCCAAACGATGCTTTTCAAATATACCGTTTATCATTGATATCGGAATTTCATCCACTAAAACAAATTCCAAATATTGACCACGAAAGTTATCTTATACTAGCTGATACCCGCGGGCTTCGCAACCGCGGATCAATTTATATTTGAACCCCGTACAACACGATTTTAGTGTTAATTTGAAAATATTTCAAACAATTCAGGTGTTAAGAGCCTCCAAAAATGCTTGTTTAGTCTCGGCCAAAAATGGTTCAATATCACAAACTTTAAAGAGTTGATTTGTATATTTCCGGTATAAAAGTAATTAAATTTCCGGCTGAAATCTCCTCAAACCGGAGTTCAAAAATTATACATTTTTGGCCAAAAATGTGAAGTTAAAAATGGTTCAATATCACGATTTCGGCTTCAGATAATAGTATATTATGTTATTAGGAGTAGAAAGCGGTCTTTTTGTGTTGAACCCAGCTATTGCGGCCGAGGCGCTAGCTGAGGCCTGGCAAGCTGGGTAAAACACAAAAAGGGCGTTCTACTTTGAATGACATATACTATTTTTTCTTCAAGCGTTTCAAATATTTTTTTGGATTTTTTTCATTTGTAAAATTTGCAATTTTAGTCAAAGCTGGCTGTGTACGCTACAAAACACAAACGATTCAACTGTCAAATAACAATTTTCAATATGATCCGTGTTGCTGTGGCTACTGCCGCCGCCAGCGGTGAACTAAGAAACCAATATTTTTTTACTAGTACAACAGTAACAACATTTTTGTACTAGTAAGACAATGAATATATTCTACAGCGTGTTTACAGTAGCATAATATGCATATTATAATACGCTTGAAGAAATAATATTTATTTTGACAAAAATGAACTTTAGAGGGTTGATTTGTATATTTCCGGTATAAAAATGGTTAAATTTCCGGCTAAAAACTTCTCAAACCGAAGTTCAAAAATTATACATTTTTGGCCAAAAATGTGAGGTTAAAAATGGTTCAATATCACGATTTCGGTTTGAGATAAAGTGTTTATTTTTGCAAAAATGATCTTTAACGAGTTGATTTGTATATTTCCGGTATAAATGTGGTTAAATTTCCGGTTAAAAACTCCTCAAACCGGAGTTCAAGAATTGTACATTTTTGGCCAAAAATGCGAGGTTTAAAATGGTTCAATATCGCGATTTTGGCTTAACATAAAAATTTTATTTTTGCAAAAATGAACTTTAGAGAATTGATTTGTATATTTCCGGTATAAATGTGGTTAAATTTCCGCCTAAAAACTTCTCAAACCGGAGTTCAAAAATTATACATATTTGGCCAAAAATGTAAGGTTAAAAATGGTTCAATATCACGATTTCGATTAAAGATAGTGTTTATTTTTGCAAAAATGATCTTTAGAGGGTTGATTTGTATATTTCTGGTATAAATGTGGTTAAAGATCCGGTTAAAAATTCCTCAAATCCGGGTTGAAAAATTGTACATTTTTGGCTAAAAATTTGAAGTTAAAAACGAACAATATTTCGATTTCGATTAAGAATAGTCTTAATTTTTGCAAGACCGAACCCTGGAGGGTCGATTTGATATATTCATTTTTTAAAAGTGTCAAAAAAAGTCTTAGGGATTGTGGAAACAGGATCGAATTTTAGGAAATAAAATTGTCCCAAAAAATGCATTTATTTTGTTCACAACTCGTCAACGTTTTAAATTATTTTCAAATTAAAACTAAATTCGTGTTCTACGGGGTTTAAAATTAAAATGACGCCCGTTGTAAACAAGAAACACATAAAATTAACTGAAAATCATTTATTTGTAATTCGTAATGGGCGTCAGCTTAAAATGTCCAGAAAGTTTTAAGATGTATATTTCCGGTATAAAAGTGGTTAAATTTCCGGCTAAAAACTCCTCAAACTGGAGTTCTAAAATTGTACATTTTTGGCCAAAAATGTGAAGTTAAAAATGGTTCAATATCACGATTTCGGTTTAAGATAAAGTGTTTATTTTTGCACAAATGAACTTTAGAGGGTTGATTTGTATATTTCCGGTATAAATTGGTCAAAAATGCGAGGTTAAAAATTGTTCAATATCAAGATTAACATAATATATTTATTTTTTAAAAAATGAACTTTAGACGATTTATTTTATTATATCCGGAATAAAAGTGGTTAAATTTCCAGTTAATAACTCCTGAAACCCGGGTTCAAAAATTGGACATTTTTGGTTCAAATGTGAGGTTACAAATCGGTCTATATCTCGATTTCGCTGAAACATAGCTTGTTAATTCATGCAAAAACGAGCTCTGGAGGGTCGATTTGATATATTAATATTTTAAAAGTGTCAAAAAGGCCTTAAGGATTGCGGAAAATATGATCGAAATTTTGGAAAAAATTGGGAAAAATTTTCCCAAATAATTAATTTTATTTTGCTCACAACTAGTCAACGGTTTAAAATATCTTCAAATTAACACGAAATTCGTGTACTACGGAGTTTGAAATATAAATTAACTCATTCCTAAATCTTAAAACTTTCTGGACATTTTAAGCTGACGCCCATTACGAATTACAAATAAATGATTTTCAGTTAATTTTATGTGTTTCTTGTTTACAACGGGCGTCATTTTAATTTTAAACCCCGTAGAACACGAATTTAGTTTTAATTTGAAAATAATTTAAAACGTTGACGAGTTGTGAACAAAATAAATGCATTTTTTGGGACAATTTTATTTCCTAAAATTCGATCCTGTTTCCACAATCCCTAAGACTTTTTTTGACACTTTTAAAAAATGAATATATCAAATCGACCCTCCAGGGTTCGGTCTTGCAAAAATTAAGACTATTCTTAATCGAAATCGAAATATTGTTCGTTTTTAACTTCAAATTTTTAGCCAAAAATGTACAATTTTTCAACCCGGATTTGAGGAATTTTTAACCGGATCTTTAACCACTTTTATACCGGAAATATACAAATCAACTCGTTAAAGATCATTTTTGCAAAAATAAACACTTTATCTTAAACCGAAATCGTGATATTGAACCATTTTTAACCTCACATTTTTGGCCAAATATGTATAATTTTTGAACTCGGGTTCGAGGAGTTTTTAGCCGAATCTTTAACCACTTTTATACCAGAAATATAAAAAAAAAACCCTCTAAAGATCAATTTTGCAAAAATAAACACTATCTCTAACCGAAATCGTGATATTGAATCATTTTTAACCTTACATTTTTGGCCGAGACTAAACATGTAAACATGCATTTTTGGAGGCTTATAACTCCTAAATTGTTTGAAATATTTTCAAATTAACACTAAAATCGTCTTGTACGGAGTTAAAATATTATTAATACATACTGTATAAGGCCCGCTGTATCGCCCTGATTTTGGCAGCCACTCTATACGATGAAAATTTAATATAATTACATTCATCAATGCTTTGTTTGATGTCTGAAAACTTAGGATGATCCCACTGTTTGATATTTGTGTTTTCACTAAAATATCACCAGTTAATAATCCGTATATAATATAAAATAAAACATGACTTACTTGTAATAACTGGGATACCCATTTTCGTTCTCTATTTTCCTCCATGAACCAGCCATGGGCACTGGAATTAAAAAATACAGTTACACTGCCTTTATTTGGCGTCGTGCACATAGTTGCAAAACTATTTGCAAATAAACAACACTTTTAGAACAAAATTTGCAATTATAATAATGTAAACAAAAAGTTCATGAACAATTTATTGTTGATAAGATCATAAAGTTTACTATCAACATTCAGATAACCTTAATTTAACACAAAGTTACTTCATATAAACAAAAAATAACTTGGACATGCATATTACATATGTTAATACATAATTTTAAGTACTTTTTCATTGAATAATACTTACAATTATTAATTTATGCAAGAAATTAAATTTTACCTAAAGCGTCGACTGTCACTTATTTGTCAAAATTCAAAATGAGATGCGCGCGCAACTTTAACGGTCAGGTGCAAATAAGTACAGGTGTAAAATTATTCTTGAAAAATATTTAGAAATATTGTAAATAATAACTAATTATTTTACTTATAACTTGTTTATCTATTAATCATGTATTGTTTGTCAAATACATAAAATATTTGAAGCCTGATTTACACTGTACTAGATGCAATATGCAGTACAATTTCGCAAATGACAAATGGGATGGAAAACAAAAAATGTCAAAGTTGCAAATCAGATAAATAGACCAATATAACGGTTATCTCTTTCTATCACTGCAAATAGTAAGTAAAACACCTATATTTTTGTGAAAATTTGCATCGTTAGACAGTTTAGCTTCAATAAAAGCTTTTGTAACTTCTTATGAGAAGGTTTTTAAAGTTGTCAACACCATGGATCTCCCTTGTTCTTACTATGCGCAGATCCCCATTGCGCATATCTTCTATCTCTTTTATCACAAATTTTGAATCCATCCCGTATTATGAAATTATAAATCTGGCAACCCTTTGTTAAACAGTAAAATTGTTTTAGTATACAGAGTAGACAGGGAATCCATTTAATACATGTCTCCATTTCAAAAGAGCGGCAAAAATAATGGTATGTTAGCATACAATATAAAAAAAGCAAGCAGTAACAGTTACATATCGTCGTGTAATAATTACGATATTTATATTTTTATTGCTGGACCCGGTAGAATCAACTTGCCTATTAAAGTTAGAGAACTTTGTAAAATCCACCCTTCAGTCCCTACTTGTCCCCGTCCTATTTCCACGTTTTTGATTCATTGAGATGAGTTTGATGAGTATGGTTTTGTAAACAGTCACAGGAATTTGAAAATTATAAAATAATTACTTTTTGCACGATCGGTTATAAAATGTTAACTGATAAGATTTCCAAAACATAGTAGGTTTTATTTACTGATCAAAATTTGGTTGCTAAGATAACAAAGGCAGTAAATCATTCAAAAAGTCCACGGGCGGTAAGTGAATGAATAATTTATACATCACCTTGACAACAGCATTAGAATAAGAATATAAATCATTTGTCATTTGTGACAATATTTTTTTTTTATTAAAATGCTACAAAACTTCCAATCTTATAAAAATAAACTGCACTTACCATTTAACGCCCTTAATACTTAAATAACTATTTAACAGTCCAAAATCAAATCAAATCAGTGTTTGCCAGTGACAAATGCACATAAATCAGTTGATTCCAAGCGTTTCAAGGTCACTCGCTTGGTCACTCGAAACAAGTTTTTCACTGGTCACTGATGCTGTATCACATTTTATTTCCTATGATGTATGTACATTGTTGAAAACATTAAACTTTAAAATCACTTTTATATATGACATAACTTACAAATTCTGAATTATTATTAAATAAAACATATTTTATGTATATTTAACTTAAAATATAAATAATATTTGTACAACTTCTTTTTTGTGCAGTGTAAAGATGCGCAAACGATATGCGCACTAAATCGCAAACCATTTATCATGTTTTGTAAACAGTTTTTGACATTTGTTGTCTGATATATTGTTGTCAACAAAGAACTTGTTCATAATCATATTATGTGATGTTTTCAAAGTGAATAAGTGCATGTGAAAAGTTTATTTGTAACGAAGATATTGGTTTTGTAGTGTTCACAAAAGTTAACCTCACATCATGGCAGATGTACGAGATATTCTGGAATTGGAGCGCTCGGCGACTCCAGAACTCAGTAGAGAAACCTTTTTGGGATCAGATAAGCAGAAAAAGAAATTCACGCCGACTGTTACAAAACAACAGCGGAGGCCTGAAGGCATGCACCGGTATGATTACAACAAAAAATGCTTCAAACTTCCAAATATATTAGACCCCTTAAAAATGCAATTATTTCAAAATATACTTGTTTTAGAGGCTACTAAACTGTACATACTTTAGAAATAATCGGTATTTATTAATATTTTGTCGTTTCGTTTTATAATTTCCGTTATATCTTCCGCTACCCTTGGTAAGGAAGGTATAGGGATCGTGCTAAAAATCGCATATCGAGATTTAGGTATATAACCACGTTTTAAGGTCCCTAAAATCCAATTTTTACATTTTCATGCTGATGTGTATGTGTGTGTTTGGATCTTGTATAAGCTCTAACTAAAATACTGTCATTTAGAAAATTTTGAAAGCTTGTATTTCTACCTTATTCTAATAATGAAAAGAAGCTATTAGATTTTGGTGTAAATCAGATAACCAGAAATGGCACTTTACTTGAATCTCAAAATAGTTTTTCTTCAAAAAATACCTTTAAATGTTTTTTTTTTTGAGATTTATATTATAAAATTAAAGATTATTAAATTTTCTACAGGTGTGCATTAATACTTTTTCTATACAGTGTAGGATTAAAGTATAGAATATTTTTTAAAAAACAGCGAACTCAACGGTTTTTTTTAAAACGCTAAAACACGTCGATTATAGTTTTTAAAAATAATCTGAAAATGAAATTTAGGTATATTGATTATTTATAATTAAATTTTCAGCTCGATTTTTCTCAGAATTTTTTTATGCAACCTTATGATTTATTTACATGATCATAAAGGCCAACGCGCACTTCAGTGACCGAAGCGAAGTGCGGCGAAGAGAAGTTTTTTATTCAATGTATTATTATGTGTATACGCGCACTTTGGAGCAGCTAAGAGCAGAGCAATGAGGCGACTATTCTCATAAGAATACATTGAATGAAAACACTTCTCTTCGCTGCGCTTCGCTTCGCCGCTCTTCGCGTCGCTCAAGTGCGTGGCGGCCTTAAAGGGAGGAAAAACCACTATCGGATCCAACTACTAAAAATCTGATGTGACCAGCACATTACCTTCCGTCAGTTCTATGTATTTTGTACAAATACGGAAAGTTCCTTGCTAAATTAAATATTCTATTTCTTGTACATTACCTTCCAGCAGTTGCATGTATTTTATGCAAATTTCATACAGAAAATTATTATTTTGTGACGTTTTCTATATACAGTATAATGTATCTGCAAAAATAAAAGATTTATTATTATTATTAAATTAAATATTCTATTTCTTGTACATTACCTTAAAGCAGTTGTATGTATTTTATACAAATTCCATACAGAAAGCAAAAGATCCTATATTTCCAGTAAAAATTATGACAAACACACTATGTCAATTTCACTTGACACTGACATCTTTCAATCAGAATTTTCTTAATATAGTAGCTGTTTTCATAGCTATAGCTACTTTATGGAATTTAATTTCTTTATAATTTTTACCTTCCGTCACCTTTAGGTAAGGAAGGTATTGTCTTTGGTCAAAAAATTCGGTGGTGAGTTTTTGATGAATAAGCACGTTTTAGGGTCCCTAGAATACGATTTTACTATTTTTACGATGATGTCTGTATGTGTGTGTGTGTGTGTGTGTAGGTATGTATGTATGTATGTATGTATGTGTGTCCGTGTGTGTGTGTGTGTGTGTAACAAAATTTTCGTCTACGATAACTTCCATACTACAATTCTAAAAATTATAATTCTTTCGTATTTCTCTTCGTTACATCCATGCGAAGAGCTGATTAGATTTTGGTTAGAATTGGACAACCGGAAGTACCCTCATTTGAAGATTTTAACAGTTTTTCTTGAAAAAACTATGTTAAATATCATTTTTTCGCAATTAATGTTATTATAAATATTAAAGAATATTTTATTTTCTATACGATTTGATTCCATTTCATACCTAATATTAAATGGATATAGAGTTAAAAAATTATAAAGAAATTAAATTTCATAAAGTAGCCATAGCTGTGGAAACAGCTACTATATTAAGAAAATTTTGATTGAAAGATGTCAGTGTCAAGTGAAATGGACATAGTGTGTTTGTCTTATAATTTTACTGGAAATGGATATAGGATCTTTTGCTTTCTGTATGGAATTTGTATAAAATACATACAACTGCTTTAAGGTAATGTACAAAAAATAATAATAATAATAATAAATCTTTTATTTCTGCAGATACATTAGACTGTATATAGAAAACGTCACAAAATAATAATTTTCTGTATGAAATTTGCATAAAATACATGCAACTGCCGGAAGGTCATGTACAAGAAATAGAATATTTAATTTAGCAAGGAACTTTCCGTATGAAATTTGTACAAAATACATAGAACTGACGGAAGGTAATGTGCTGGCCACATCAGATTTTTTAACTCTATATCCATTTAATATTAAGTATAAAATGCAGTCAAATCGTATGGAGAATAAAATATTCTTTAATATTTATAATAACATCAAATGTGAAAAAATTGTATTTAACATAGTTTTTTCAATAAAAACTGTTAAAATCTTCAAATGATGGTACTTCCGGTTGACCAATTGTAACCAAAATCTAATCAGCTCTTCATATGGATGTAACGAAGAAGTATACGAAAAAATTATAATTTTTGTAACTGTAGTATTAGAGTTATCGCAGACGAAAATTTTGTTACACACACACACACACATCCACACACACACACATACACACACACACACACATACAGACATCATCGTAAAAATAGTAAATTCGTATTCTAGGGACCCTAAAACGTGCTTATTGATTAAAAACTCATCATCGAATTTTTTGACCAAAGACAATACCTTCCTTACCTAAAGGTGACGGAAGGTAAAAATCTATATTGCCACTTAATTTTTTTTGTGATGTCATAACTTACAAACAAATGAATGTCGGAAGGTGAATTGTACATATTAATATGTATTTTTAAAAAGTAAAATCGACGTGTTTTGGCGTTTTAAAAAAAACCAGTTGAGTTCGCTGTTTTTTTAATATTCCAAACTTTAATGCCACACTGTATATTTTATGGATACATTTATAAAATTATCTATAATATAAATCCCGAAGTCTATGCTTTAAAAACAACTCCTTGGCTATGCACTTGAAATTATGTTCTTTCATTGTCCAAAATCAAATTTTGTCTATTAGCAATATTTTATTTTATTCTCCTTCAAAAAAAAAGGAAATTTTTAGGCCCCAAATGCAAAAATGCAATAATTTTTTTTAAATGCGAGTATACATGGTGATTGAAAAAATAGGGACAAACAGCTGTTATCTTTATTATTCGGATAATATTGGATACCTAGCGGTAAACTGCACTTACCGCCCTTAATACTTAAATAACTATTTTGTTGATATGTATGGAACAGGGAAGTATTCGCTCTTCTTTACAACGACAACAAAGATGTCCCTCCTCTTTTCCCTACGGATACGGCAAAGGGCTACAAGTCCACCAAGGCAAAGCTGGGCATGCGAAAGGTGCGTTCATGGTCTTGGCAGCCCTTTAAGAACCCAGCTAGGACGGATGAAGCTGTATTTTACCACTGGAGAAGAGTTACGGACGAACCAAAGGAGTATCCCTTCGCCCAATTCAATAAGGTAGGTACAAATGGAGTACTAAACCATAGTAAGATTTTAACAATCTTATTAATTAGTTCGAAAACTACAAACGGCTGAAGTCGATTAATAATGGGCTACTGGCGTGCCATTTTTTTATTTAATATTTTTGAAGAGACGATAAAAACTTGCTACCCATATTTTTTCTTTTGGCAAAATTTTCATTAATTGGTCAGAAAAAAAATAATGAAATTTAAATATTTAAATTACCGCCATGTATGACGTAGAATTACGCCGAACCAATGAATGGCCGTAAAGCAATAACATCAGTACATCCAATAGCAACGGCATGTGCGAGTAATTTAAACATGACAGATCATCTGTTTGACGTTTGAATAATAGTTTGGAGGTTAATACTTTCGTTTGTCATTTTAATCTTGTACGAGTATAAGCTAAGTTAAAATCCTTCAAAATCCTGCTTAACAAATCGATATACGTAATAAAAGTAACAGAAACCACGCAAATTATAAATAATAAAGAAGAGAGACAGTGACAGAAAAATAAACTAATGTCAAAATCAAATTAAAACTCGCACTCGCTCACCATCTACAGGTTACATTCTTAAATATGCGTCCCTTTCTCCAGTTCAAAATAATGACGTCAAAGAAAATCTTTCTTAATTTATTAAAAAACAATTTTTTTAAATTAAATTTATATTTTTACCTCCCGCTACCCTTAGTAAGGGAGGTATAGAGATCGTGATAAAAATCGCATATCGAGATTTTGCTAAATGACCACGTTTTAAGGTCCCTAGAATCCAATTTTAAGATTTTCACGATGATGTCTGTGTGTATGTATGTATGGATCCTCCACTCTAAGTCAAATACTATCATTCAGAAAATTTTGAAATCTTGTATTTCAAACTTTTTCTGTATTGGAAAGAGCCCATTAGATTTTGGCGAAAATCGGATAACCGGAAATGGCACTTTACTAGAAGCTCAAATTAGTTTTTCTTCGATAAATACTTTTAAATGTTATTTTTTCGAGATTAATGTTATTATAAAAATTAAAGATTATTAAATTTTGTATAGATTTGCATTAATACTTTTTCTATAAATTTTATGAATAAATTTATAAAATTATCTTTAATTTAAATCCCAGAGGCTACGCTTTAAACAAACAAAACGCAGTTATTCAAATGTATAACTGACAGATAAATGTCACTATCAAAGAACTAATCATTTCAAAATAATATTAGTAACGTTTTAAAAAGTAAATAGAACAGTAGAAAAGGAATTCAATACAGTTTCCAGCATAAGTAAATATGTAGGTATGTATTTAAATTAATAAAAATTAACGATTCACAGAAATGTTTAACCTAATCCTCATTTTTGGATTAGTAAATTCTATTCTATCCCGGTATTTAAAATTTAATCTTCATTTTATTATAGGTCCGGTGGCTCAATGGTTAGAGCAACGCCTCATGTCATGAGTGCCCTCAGGGCTCTGGGTTCGAATCCCACTAACAGGCCTATTCTACTAAAAATATGTATAACGATATCGTTACCATACGACTGTCGCTAAGCATTTGGTTGAACGACTTTAATAACGACAAATGCCAAAAAGGTATTCTACTAATCATATCGTTATCGAGTTATCGTTATGATGAATTTAACGATAATATCTAACTTCATGTTGATTTTGACAGAATAAATTTATATTTGTTTTTCAATTCAAATTTGACATTGATTCAAATTTGAAATTTTCATCGTACATAAAATTATTTATTATTTTCTGACCCTCGTTTTACAGTTTACATGCTCCATATCTACTTGCGTCGTATGAAATTTGATATAGGTATATGTCTATAAAATGATTAACAATAATGCAGATTTCTATTAATGATATGATTATAAGTGATTGACGTAATACCACATATTAATCCTTTTCCACTGATATCCTCCTTGCTACTGATTTCTGATAGCTTCCATGAGCAAAAAAATGCAAAGCTGTTATCATCTGAATTGAAAACAAAATATTTATGTGCATTCATGTGTAATGTCATACGCATAGATAATAATTTATAAAGAATCTAGAAATTTTTGGCAAACCATTACTTCAACAAGTTCCTCATATATGGTGATATTTGCTTAAATAAATCTCTACATGCTTCTTTACTCATAAAAAAAAAAATATAAATTTTTCCTCCGGTACAGTAAAAGGACGATTATATAAAATGTCATATTAAAAAATGTAATAATATAATGATAATATCTTGCTCAGCTACAATTAATAAAATATCTTCTTCAGTCATTTTTACTTTAATTTTCAAAATCAATCTGACTTTACGACTTCAACGAGGCATGTGAACTTGTCGTTCATAAACGACATAAAATAACGATAAGTAACGATACTTAACGATAAATAAATTAGTAGAATAGGGTTTTGGCAAAAATCGTTATTATAACTACATGTCGCCTGGTAACGACTCGTAACGATACATATTTTTTTAGTAGAATAGGCCTGTAAGGCATGGATGTGTGTGAATGTGAACCCAATCTGTAATTGGGATTTAATCCTGTTAAGGGGTTTAAAAAAAAGTAGTTACTTGGATTAAATTAGATTATATTTTAAATTTTAAGAAATAAACTGTCAAAATTAGAGTTAAATTTGCTAATCCAAAAATAAGGATTAACTTAATCTTTTTTGTGACTCGGGCAGTAAATGGCGGGAGGTATTGTGTTGGCCACACCAGATTTGTTATTTCATCTGAACGTGTAAGTAAAATTAAGACTGTCGGTGAAAATCCGGTGAAAAAATTCCTATTAATAAGCGAGTTACAGTCCTCCGAAATTTGAAAATATAGATATATAAGTTTTTATATCAAACTATTTTCTTCGTGGACCTACATGTTTTTGAAATATATGCTATTTCAAAATTATATTTTTATATTTTGCGTTCATAATGAACTCATTACGATAGGCAATTGCGTATCGTAATGACCTTCATTTCAATACACAATTTTTTGTTTTAGACGGTTGGTACTAGATGACGTTTCTTTAACCCATTTTTACCTAATTTATTTTTAGTTAATTGACAATTCATTTTAATAATATGTCGAAATTATTATAATTATTTTTTATTTAGGGAAGATTATTTACATGAAAATGTACAAATGGTTACAAATATAATCACAAATTGAGTAAGTAAATGTTATTGTAGAAGGCGCAAAATATAAAAAATCGTATAAAGGACTCATTTTATAAGACTTTCTTTCGCACTTGTCAATTAGAAAACTCGCTGACGCTCGTTTTCTAAATTTTGACGCGTGCGAAAAAAACATGTCTTATGAAACACGTTCTTCAATATACTATTATAAAAAATAAATGAATATTATTATACTGTACAAGTCGACATAATTTATAATTGGAAATGTATTTTAATTATTAAGTTTAATGCAAAATATTTATATTCAAATAAAAACTGTTTGAGAATTGCACTATTGGACTGATAGCCACGCCTCCGCTATTTGAATTTCTCTACTTCCATTGGTAGTAGGCTCCGCCCCTAACACGGTATTCGTTATATATTTATAGGTGGTCTTTGAGCCGCCAATCAAAATAATATATATGGATTTCATATGAGTGACGAGCTGCTATAACAAAAACCCCCTTATTTCAAAAGTATTTCAATTATATCATTTTATTTCTTTATTAATATTCATTATTAAGCATTTACTTTCACCATTTTTTTTACTAATTTCTCTTAATTCGATTGAGCTGTAATCCCCTATATGATTGGTTGAAAGATTTTAAAAAAGAGATTCGTTTGTCTTTGCATATTTGTATGATGTATAATATCCTACAAACATCATTCCAGCAATTGGAAATCCCAGGCTACACAGATTCCGAATACGCCGCTCACTTACGCTGCGAGGGTTGGTCGCAACCCGAGACCGACCACCTAATCGAACTAGCCCGCAGGTTCGACTTACGTTGGGCCGTGATGGCGGACCGCTGGAACCGGGAGCTCTTCTCTCCCAGGACCATAGAGGATCTTAAAGAGCGCTACTATAAGGTCCAAGCCACCTTGGCCAGGCTCAGAGGCGAGAAGAAGCCCTATACGTATGATGCCGACCATGAGAGGAGGAGGAAGGAGCAGTTGAAGAGGTTGTATGAGAGGACGCCTGAACAGGTAGGATCTATGAAGCTTATTAAGAGAGTCTGTCGAATATTTTGCCTTATAAAGTCATGTTTATTTCCTTGAATATGGACCATTAAAGTTGTTGCTTATTGGGATTTTCAAATAAGAAAACCCTAACTAGCGGCGAATATTAGAATTACTAACAATGGTACACATTTGAAATTTACATTATGTATACTTGCATTATAAACAAAAAATACTAATAAATGAGAAAATAATACGAAAACTAAAGAAACACAATGCTACATTGACAAATGTCAACAAAAAGTGTACCATTGTTCAATGCGATCAGCGCCATCTCTTGATACTTGAAAATCCTAATAAACAATTTTATTTTAAAGAATTTTATGTCACTAGCGGGTTTAAAATGTCAACCAAATTTGTTAGAAGAAGAAGAAGAATGTTATAATTTTATGTAACGTTATCGAAAATAATGAGGTAAATGTTTAGCATGGTAAAATAACTCCATAGTGAGGATCGCTTCGGATTCTTGAAATGTAAACAATAAACAATTCAAGTTCATGGCAACGCATCTAAAAAAATTCACACTCAGCGAGTAGTGACATTTCAAGCTCTGTCTTCGTTTAGAAAGATCTTACACTCAAATTGGAGAAGTTTATTTAGGGTAAATTGAATAAACAGTTGTATTACACTCGCGGTATTAAAACGCGTTCCGCGCATTAAATTTCCTGCTCGTTAAACATCCATTTGAACTGCTTGTATAATTATTATTAATAGGGTTCATTAATGAATAATTTCCGGTACATTAACATAATCTATTAATAAATCGGTCACTTCAGTACTTAAGAGATATTTGTTGTAATGTTTTACATATTTATTGTCTATTAATTATTTATATTATGTATATTGTATATAGTTTGGAAAGTATATTAATAAACGGTCAACTGAAAATTTATGTTTCACCTATATCTATTGAACCTTGGATTTGTTCTCAAATAACAAAACACCATTAAAATGGGGCAAATTTTGTCTAATTTAGCAGACTTGTTGGACAAGTTATCCTGGACATTCTGTGAAGTGTGGCCCATTAAACAGGATTTAAAATAATTTATTAACCCTTGCCTGACCAAAATCGGTCACAACTGACTCAATTTCCGGTTTTTTTTAAATAAGTCTCATAATAGAAATATTACTAACAATTTCTCTTGAGAATTCTTCTAAAATATATTAATATTTTGTTATATATAATGTTCGTTTATGTAAGTTTAAAAAGTATTGAGTTTTTTAACATTTTTTTTATTTGGGTCTACGATGACCCGATTATGGTATTCGATGTTTTCATGTAATAACCATAGTAAAATAAAGAAATAATTTGTTTATATTGCTCAAGGATGGAGAGTAAATTTTGAAATATATTGTTAATATTATAAAGGAAGTTTAATAAGCATAATAAAAATAAAACATTAATAAATATCATTACATTAATAATAAAATAACGCAAAAAAATTCGGGTTACAGTTGACCCTATTTTGGGTACCCAAGTTATAAAATATTTTAATCAGGCAAGGGTTTTAAATATGTTGTTATTCTGTTGTAGATTGAAGAAGAACAGAGTCTTGTAAACGAACTAAAGAAAATCGAAGCGAGGAAGAAGGAGCGAGAAAGAAAAACTCAAGACTTACAAAAGTTAATCAGTCAGGCTGACGGACAGCCTGATACCCCACGCAAACCAGATAAGAAACTGCCCAAAAAGAAACTCAACCATCCTAGCAGACCCAGCAAAATTGATACCACGGTATGTTACAATTTTATTAAACCTAGCCAATTCCTTATAGTGGATGTCTATTTTTTTATGGACCATAGGAAATACAATGGTAAAATTTTCATGTGGGTGTATTTTCTTGTAATTACTTTTCTCAATTTTTTTTCAAATACATTAATAAAAACTAATACAACGTTGAAAAGAGAAAAAAATGGCGATTTATATTTTAGTAAAATAATTACAGGTTGTTATTTAAGAAATAAAAGTTGATAGTCGTATCTTGTAAACCTGACTTTATAAAAAATATCTACATTTGCCATGAAATAGTGTACGAGGTTTGTTAGAAAAGTATCCGACCTTTGGCCGGGGAAAAAACCTGGCATACCTGGAGCGTTGGAAACTTAATCACTTTCAAAGTAGTCTCCTTGGGACTCCACACAGTTCTCCCAGCGGTGCTGCCATTGTTGGAAGCATTCCGAGAAAGCCTCTTTCGGAATGGAGTTTAGCTCGGCTGTCGTTGCAGCCATAATGTCCTCTCTTGTCTGAAATCGCGTTCCTTTCAATGGCCTCTTGAGTTTAGGGAACAGACAGAAGACGCAGGGGGCCATATCAGGAGAGTAAGGAGCCTGTTGAACCACAGGAGTCTTATTCTTCGCCAAAAAAAGTCTGAATTAAGTGCGAGGAATGTGCTGGAGCATTGTCGTGATGGAGGCGCCAATTTTCTGGTCTCTTGCGCCGCACAGCATCACGTAGGCGACGGAGGACATCCCTTTAGTACTCTTTGGTGATTGTTTGACCCTGTGGTGCGTACTCAAGGTGTGCCATACCGCGGGAGTCAAAGAAAGCAGTCAGCATCATTTTGACGCTGCTGCGCACTTGGCGGGCCTTCTTTGGTCTTGGTGACGTGGAATGCTTGACTGTGACGTTCCTTTCAATGATCTCTTGAGTTTGGGGAACAGCCAGAAGTCACAGGGGCCATATCAGGAGAGAAAGGAGCCTGTTGAACCACAGGAGTCTTGTTCCTCGCCAAAAAAGTCTGAATCAAGTCAGCAGTTTCGGCACGAATTTCACCGCCTTTTCACGGCCAAATCTTCGGTCATAATGAAATGTACCAAAAAGTGCTTACATGACGTTCACTTTGGCAATGACCTGGTCATTTCGGCATGTTTATGGCCGACCGGAGCGTGGCTCGCTCTCCACCGATGTGCGGCCGTTTTTAAACCGGTTATACCTCTTCTTAATCTATTTGATGCCCATAGCATCGTCACCGAAAGCCGTCTGAATCTTCCGAATGGTTTCCACCTTGCTGTCGCCCAGTTTCAGGCAAAATTTGTTGCAATAGTACTGCTCCAGTCGTTTTGACGAGAGCACTACACTACCTACCTCATTCAAATTCTGCTTGCCAGCAACAGACGCTATCGACAGGCGGGAAAAAAATTCACTCATGCACACGAAGGTTCATGGTCGGCTCATGCAAGCGCGCTTGATTCAAATCCATCTGGTTTTCGCAAAAAAATATAAGGTCGGATACTTTTCTAACAAACCTCGTATTTAAAATTATAAAACTTTTGTATGAGCCATTTTTTTCTATTATAATAAAAAAGTTAAAGGAGGGGGGATGAGGCGGCTTCCCAAACTCATCGTATATATGTAAACACCAATTTTTTATTTACTATAGGTTTTTACATACAATGCCCGTTTTTCGATCCTCTGTATTGGTATGTCATGAGTCAAGAGATATGAAGTCGGTTAAATAGACCATTTCAGAAATTCAAAACGCATGCGCCAAGTGTTAGACTGCGTCAAAAAGTTAGAGCCGATTGCCGTATAGGCTAACCAAGTACGTATCGTCGCGCTACTCGCGGATTTTTTAACACTAGGTCTGGGAGGAGGTTGGGATAACAGCTCGTAAACACGTGTAAATATGAGTACGAAAACCGTGGAAAAAAGTCATCAGACTTGTGTTCTACAGTGCAAATCCAAATATAACAGGGATAATAAGATTCACTTTTACTCCTTCCCGTATTAACCTTTGGAACAGATAAGGCGACAAAAGTGGATACCATCGGTTCGTCGAATGACATAAGTACAGTTGAATTTTATTAAAAATATGATTACGTATTTCTCAAGCGCACAACATGGTTTTAAAATTTATATATTTTGTGGTTTTATCAAATAAAAAAATCTGATGTGGCCAGCACATTACCTTCCGTCAGTTCTATGCATTTTGTATAATTAAATGTCATACAGAAAGTTCCTTGCAAAAGATTATATTTCTTGTACATTACATTAAGGCAGTTGTATGTATTTTATACAAATTCTATACAGAAAGCAAAAGATCCTATATTTCCAGTAAAATTATAACACATACATACTGTCAACTGCACTTGACACTGACACCTTTCAATCAGAATTTTCTTAATATAGCAGATGTTTCCACAGTTATAGCATAGCGTGCTAATATATGTCATATTTAATTTCTTTATAATTTTTACCTTCCGTCACCTTTAGGTAAGGAAGGTATTGTCTTTGGTCAAAAAATTCGATGATGAGTTTTTAATCAATAAGCACGTTTTAGGGTCCCTACAATACGAATTTACTATTTTTACGATGATGTCTGTATGTGTGTGTGTGGATGTGTGTGTGTGTGTAACAAAATTTTCGTCTGCGATAACTCTAATACTACAGTTACAAAAATTATAATTTTTTCGTATACTTCTTCGTTACATCCATATGAAGAGCTGATTAGATTTTGGTTACAATTGGTCAACCGGAAGTACCATCATTTGAAGATTTTAACAGTTTTTCTTGAAAAAACTATGTTAAATATAATTTTTTCACATTTGATGTTATTATAAATATTAAAGAATATTTTATTCTCTATACGATTTGACTGCATTTTATACTTAATATTAAATGGATATAGGCGGTGTGCACAAAAGTAGTCAGCGCCGACAGCGGACAAAAATGACAAAAGTGGTTACTCATTGAAACACAGCAAGGTTATGTTTTATGTCAGAATAAATTTGCAATTTATATTTTATAAAATATTTGCAATGAATGCGAATAATAGGACGTCAAATATTATGTAATGCAGTGGGGGATGTAATAATTCTTACAAATTTACCGATTGAAGTCTCAAATTTTATAAATTTCCTAGAAGATTATAGGGTATAAGGAACAGATGTATAAGAAAATAACTTTTCATCAAATATCTTCTACTAATATGAAAAATTCTTTTAGGTACACATATTTTCTCATTGTAAAAGATATTTATCGAATGAATAAAATTCCAACAATGGTCGTCTGATTGCAATGATGAATTATATAAAAATGTGTTTCTTAAGTTACTATTTGAACAAGATATAATACAAGAAGCAAAAATTGTATAATACTTGCAGTTGTATGAAATAGAAGTCTATTTTTGACATAATTCGTCTATTTATTATAGATTTTGTACATGTAATGTTAATGTTAAAGATAGAAATTCACATGGTTCGTATTTTTCGTGAATTTTCTTTTCCGAGCTTGTGCAACTGATGCCACTTATATTTTCAATGAAGAATCTTCTTCATTTATTGCGAATATAAAAGAAAGATGCTAACATCATACACTGATATCGTGATATGTAGAAATTTTCTTCTTTCCAATCATTCAAGTTTTCCAACTTTTTAATCTCAGTTTCCATGCATTGTGCATCTTGTAACATTTAACTAATATTATAAATTATAATATAAATTTAAATATGATAAAATTGTTTACAGAAATCACGCATATTGTAAGAAAAATTATATTTTCTGCCACAGTACCTTCGCTAGTATTTTTAATTTTTTGATTGTCACATCACATATTTAGCATTTTAAATATTTTCTTTATTCATTTCAATAAACTATGACGTATAATATTCATATACAACAGCAAAAACTCAAAATAAAATTGTAAATTGTATCACTTTCTCGAAATGTCAAAATTTATTAGGTACCCAAAAATGCCAATGTAGCCGTTAGAGGCGCTGACGCTCAAAATGTGCACATCGCCTATAGAGTTAAAAAATTATAAAGAAATTAAATTTCATAAAGTAGCCATAGCTTTGGAAACAACTACTATATTAAGAAAATTCTGATTGAAAGATGTCAGTGTCAAGTGAAATTGAGATAGTGTGTTTGTCTTATAATTTTACGAGAAATATAGGATCTTTTGCTTTCTGTATGGAATTTGTATAAAATACATACAACTGCTTTAAGGTAATGTACAAGAAATAATAATAATATTAAATCTTTTATTTCTGCAGATACATTACACTGTATATAGAAAACGTCACAAAATAAAAATTTTCTGTATGAAATTTGCATAAAATACATGCAACTGTCGGAAAGTAATGTACAAGAAATAGAATATTTAATTTAGCAAGGAACTTTCTGCATGAAATTTGTACAAAATACATAGAACTGACGGAAGGTAATGTGCTGGCCACATCAGATTTTTTAAGTCTATATCCATTCAATATGAAATATAAAATGCATTCAAATCGTATAGAGAATAAAATATTCTTTAATATTTATAATAACATTAAATGTGAAAAAATGATATTTAACATCGTTTTTTCAAGAAAAACTGTTAAAATCTTCAAATGGGGGTACTTCCGGTTGACCAATTCTAACCAAAATCTAATCAGCTCTTCACATGGATGTAACGAAGAAGAATACGAAAGAATTATAATTTTTTGAATTGTAGTTTTGGAGTTATCGTAGACGAAAATTTTGTTACACACACACACACACACATCCACACACACATCCACACACACACATCCACACACACACACACACACACACACACACACACACACACACACATACACACACACATACAGACATCATCGTAAAAATAGTAAAATCGTATTCTAGGGACCCTAAAACGTGCTTATTCATCAAAAACTCATCACCGAATTTTTTGGCCAAAGACAATACCTTCCTTACCTAAAGGTGACGGAAGGTAAAAATTAGTTCAATAATTATAACTTAGGAACAAAATACTTCGATTCAAAATAGGTTATAGGACAATACATATCTGTGTGCCTTTGATAACAATAATGAAAAATAAAATAGAATATCTATGAAATATACTTGCTATTGAATGTAAAACCGAAATTAAGATCTTTGTCGATATGCAAACCCAAACTTTTAATAACGTGATATTTTTCTAAAGTAATTCCATCTAATATTAGCAATGGAGTAATGGATGTGTTAAAGTCTAGAAGAGATGACTTAGTGGGATTTATTTTGAGACCATTATTCTTTACCCAAGTACTGAAATTGTATAGATCTTTATTCATTTGCACACATGTTTCATTGAGATTATCTACATTGCAATCAGTTAGAATTTGAATGTCATCTGCATAGAAATGTACATCGCAGTTCTTCAAAGATGCAGGCAAATCTGCCACATATCAAAAAGAACAATGGTCCCAGAACAGACCCGTGTGGTACACCGTGGTGCATAGGAAACGCTGTAGAGTTCGAAGTGATTTCTTTTGATGACTTTCTAACCCTAAACTCTCTATTATTAAAATTATTTTTGCACCACTGCAAAGCAGTATTTGAAATAAATAAAATAAATATATCATCACGTCATATTACCCATTGCTGGGTGTACCAATCTGCTTTGTTCACAGATTTCGGTAATGATGATGACATATTTGTACCGTGTGGGCGTTTACAAGGCGTCACTTCACGGGCACTCATTGCTAGCGTGGAGAGTGCACCACAGGGGTCAATTTTGTGCCATTTAAAATTCGAAATGTTTGGCGTCGGTCGGGAGTGAACCTGGTTCCCTAGATTCGCAACCAGACACTCCGGCATGCGGCCACGAGACCCCAGTATTTGAAAAATTGTAATATTTAAGCTTCGCAAGGCTGTGATACCGGAGTCGCGTATAAATTTGAAATCCCGCCATTTAACGGCACTAACTTTTTAGTTCAAAAAGTAAATGCAGTGGTCGCTCAAATTTCTGAAATGGTCTACTTGGAAGTTGTATACTCCGTTCGCCGAAACGAGTGAATGTGGAACTAATTCCTCTATTCAAGAATTAGTTCTACATTCTCTCGTTTCGGCGAACAGAGTAAACTTCAAAATTTATTCATATCTCTTAAAATGACCGAAAACCCAACAATGAGGCTCAAAAACGCGCACCTGTATTCGTATGGGCCTGACAAATAACGCCTTCTTTCCACTGACCCTCTAGCACATCTTACAGGCTGCCGAGTCCGCGGGCATTAAATTCCCGGACAACAAAACGTCCGGCGTGAGCCTCCGCTCACAACGCATCAAACTTCCTGCCAACGTTGGCCAGAAGAAATGCAAAGGAATTGAGAGCATGCTGGGCTCCCTTGGGGTCGAATTGAACCCCACACCCACCGAGGACGTGTGCAGTAACTTTAACGAATTGCGCTCGGATATTGTGCTGCTGTTGGAACTCAGGAGCGCGTTGGCAACTTGTGAGTTTGAGCTGCAGGCTTTGAGGCATCAATATGAAGCCTTGTGTCCCGGGAAGACGCTGACTATACCGGCTAGTTTAGAAGCCAGGCAGTCCAGTCAGGAGGATATTGATGTAGTAGGAGAAACGCAAGGGTAATTTGTAAGTTTTCAATAAATGAAAAGTGTTTCATGTTCTATTAGGTTTGTTTTTTACTCAGTTTTAACTGTAATAAAAAATAAGTTAAAACCAATTCTTTATTGTATATAATCATGAAAATATATCATATGCATATGAATTGTGTACTTTTTTCATTTCTTAAATATTTTTAATACAAGTACAAGTTATTCTATTAGTCAAAAGAGAAATTTTGGAGCCAAACCAAATTCTCTCATTATCGTGAATGGAGTATAGGGATAAAAAACCAGAGAAATCAGCAATATTTCGACGTTCGATTATCTACCCAACGATCACAAATATACTAGATATAACTTCAAAGCATTTGTTTTGTTTTCGGCTGGACAGAAAGTGACAACTAAGATTAGAGATATGTTAAGTCTCCTCACGCAGTATTCGCTAGATGTCACTGCTTGTTCTATTAACATGAACTGCGCTATATTTGAATTATTATTAACGAAAAGCAATTATAAAATGTATGAAATAAATTGATATTAGTATTAGGAAAGGATAAAAAGAATTGTATATAATTTTAATACGTAATTGCGTATCGTAATGACATTCATTTCGATACGCAATTTTTTGTTTTAGACGGTTGGTACTAGATGACGTTTCTTTAACCCATTTTTACCTAATTTATTTTTAGTTAATTGACAATTCATTTTAATAATATAATGTCAAAATTATTATTATTTTTTTTATTTAGGGAATATTATTTACATGAAAATGTATTTACAAATGGTTACAAATATAATCACAAATTGAGTAAGTAAATGTTAATTGTAGAAGGCGCAAAATATAAAAAATAGTATAAAGAACTCATTTTATAGGACTTTCTTTCGCTAACGCTCGTTTTCTAAATTTTGACGCGTGAGAAAAAAACGTCTTATAAAACACGTTCTTTAATATACTATTATATTATTCTATTGATTTTTAAACAATATTGTTTTTGTGTATATGCTTATTATTCTATTTGTAGTTTTTTCTAAATTTATTTTTGTGATGGATCCGGATTTTGAAATAAATGTTGTTGTTTTTTAATTAATAAAAGTTTTTAGAATTACGCACATTTTATTTCAAAAGTCACTTGAAAAATGCAGATTTATAGAGAATAATGAAACTGTAAAACTTTGAACAAACAACACTGGGCCTCGATTTTGTAACTTTAAATTCTATCTGATTTCAAATTCTGTCGGAATTGGGTTTTCCCCACTACGTATTCTATTGCTCCAGACCAGTAGAATTTGAAAGCCGACAAAATTGCGATTCTTTCTCAGGATAGATTTCAAATATGAAATCTGACAGAATTGATATTTCCGCAATTCTTCTCCGGATAGATTTCAACTTCTACTGGTCTGGAGCAGGGAAAACCCAATTCTGACAGAATTTAAAATCGAGGCCCGAACGACTTCATAACTTCCAAACAAAGGAACAAAATGTCACAAATACATTATGTGGACCGTAGAGACATCTCTCGACAAACTTTAGAGTGGACTTTATATATCTCTATCTCTAGTTGTCTCTTTCCGTCCAGCCGAGAACATAACAAACAATAGTGAGGTATTGGGCATGTTTTGTCTAGTATATTTGTGGTCGTTGTATCTACCAAACTTTTTCAGGAACCGCGTTCAGAATAGAAACTGGTAAATAAATTTCAGGACATAACGCTAAATCACAAATTTGGTCGAACGTAACAGAACATATTAATAAGGATTTTCCATGATTTTTATAATAAAAATCTGATGTGGCCAATACAGTACCTCCCGACATTTAATTTTTATTAATTTAAATATATAAGTTCCGTTTCCACGACTTGATCCCCACGTCATCAATAGTAAACATATAGTTCAAATCGCCAGGGTTGGGAGGGAATTGATGACGTCATATTGTTACCATGGTTTTATTATAGGGATTTAATTTTCTAGTTTGAAGAAGTTACAAAACGAGTAACGAAATATTGGAACTTTAAATAAAAATAACAACTAAACTATTATTCACGAAAGATGACTATTCAAGGTCATTTTTGTCTGATATATTACTTGCAGATAACTTCATTGCATTTCGCATGCGTAGACGTGCAACATGAAATATTTATGGACACATTTTACCTGAAAAAATAATAATTCATTTCAAAAATTACGTTTCTTTTTAAATAATGCTTTTCTGAAAGATGTATGTTCTTTACTTATGTTTTTGCAAAATACAAAAACATAGACTTAACTTATAAACCAAGGAATAATAATTTGATTTAAATGTCAACGCTACTGGGTAAATATTGGCACAGAGGGCAGTGTAGTAGATAATTAGGTATCTGTAATTCTACGACATATGTCATTATTATTTATAGTGTGTTAGAAAGTAATGCCAGTATTTACGTATATCTGTCACACCACATAAATTAAATGGACATGGGTCAAATAATCTTTCTCTTTCTAATACAAAAAGTTGCTAAGCTACTGCTGTAAAGTGTTGTGTATGCTTTCTTCGAACAAATGACCTTGAATAGTCATCTTTCGTGAATAATAGTATACATGGGTTATTAATATAATGGACCTTTTCAATTTAAAGAGATAGAAGACATGCGCAATGGGGATCTGCGCATAGTAAGAACAACTGAGATCTCTGGCGTTTGTTTCTAAAAAAATTAAGACGTAAAATGTGAGAATATCTCAGATAACTTTAAAAAATCTTATCAAAATAAGTTACAAAAGCTTTTATTGAAGTTAAAGTGTCTAACGATGGAAATTTTCACTGAGAATACAGGTATTTTAATGACTGCAATATTTTTGACGTTTTGTTTGACAGCCCAACTGGCAGTTGTTCGCGATATTTTCTTACTATTTGCAGCGATAGAAAGAAATAGCCGTTAAATTGAAAGGGTCCATTCGTGCCAATCTCCGCCGAGAAATCCATTATTTTATAAATTTATACTGTTCCTCATAAAACCGGGGAACTGTTTTAATAAAAACAAAAGTTTTGGATTCAGTCTAGGGTCTTGGCAATATGGCAATCACTTTTTAACACAGGAAATAAATAAAAATTATAGATAATTTGTAGAAATTATTTTATTTGCAAGTACATTTGTAGTTATAAAGAAAATATCGTATAGAACCATATTTCGAGCACTAATACCTTGCATGTCAATTTTATTACCTTAAAACGAAAGAAAAGTATGTATCTACATAAAGTTGAAGTGCTCCAATTTTGTGATTTAATTTAAGGTATTAAAATTGTGTCATAGCTTGCTATGTTTAATTTTGTATGGAATTTTATTAATACATATTTTGAAAATGGTCGCCATTTTGAAATGGTTGAAGAAAAACTATGACATTTTGGTATCGTTGTGAAGCTAATTTTATTTACATTCTGGAAAAAAATATTAAAATACCGATTCCCTATGCTAGATTTAAAGTTGTACACATTTCCGCTAAAACCGGAAGTGATACAAAATTCTTACTATGATCATCTTATGAGCCCCTTTGTCTAGTTTGTTTATTTATTAACATTTTTTGTGTCTCTCAAAATAAACGAAATATTCTTGGTGCCGGACTTACGCCAAACACCCTGTATATTTTAAACTAATAAAATGGCACGCGAGTGCTTAGAATATATGTGGCTCCTACGTCATCACTTCGCGCATCTATTGATGAAGATAAAGTCTGCGTCGATATTACGCGGATTGTTAGGGTTATGAACGTTCATATGTTTTTTGAGAGTAGGTTTTTGTATAAATGATTTTTCACATAGAGAACATTTATATGGTCTATCCCTATCCCCACTGTGAATTTGCATATGTTCATTTAAATTATGTTTACTACGAAAAAGTTTAAGACATGTTGTACATTCATAGTTTTTTATTCCGGAATGTGTTTTCATATGTGTGGTTAGAGTACTTCTTTGCCGAAATGGTCTATTGCAAATTGTACACACATAGTCTTTTATTCCATTGTGAATTTTCATATGCATTTTTAAATATTTTTTTGTTGTAAATGATTTTTTACATAAATTACATTGATAATCTTTGATTCCTTGGTGTGATTTCAGATGGATATTTAAGTATGACTTTTCGCTAAAGCATTTATGACAGATATGGCACTGGTGTTCTTTTTCTTTTCCATGTATTCTGATGTGTCGTGTCAAGTAAAACTTAAGCGCAAAACTTTTATTACATACTTCACAGCAAAAACCGCTTGAATTAATATTTTCAGCTTGTTTTTTTGCATTGTGTATCTTCATATGCCTTACCAAACTCTGTTTTCGTGTAAAACTTTTACTGCATATTTCACAGCAAAACTTAGTTTTTTGATCTTTATTTATAGTATCTGGGTTTTGAAAATCGTTTGAATCTGTATTAATAATTGGGGTGTCATATTCTTTGTCACTCTGTTCATCATTATCACTTATACATACTTCCTTCTTACTTGGCAATATATTTTCATAAAACCCCTGGGATGTTTCTTTCTCATCTTTAATAAAAACTGTTTCAATTTTAACATTCGGCAAATCATTTTCGTAAAACTCTCCGTCTTGGGGATTTTCTTCCAGATGTTCTTCTTTAACGTATATTTCTTCAAATTGTTGATAATTTGTTGCCGTTGTATGTGTGTCGATATCGCTTCTGTCCTCCATAATTGTTGTTTAATTAATTAATGAGTGAAGATAAGTTTCACAAATGGAAAAAGAATTCTTCCCAACTTGATTATCTGAAACTTTTTATTTGTTTTTACAATTTTTACCTCTCGATGCTCGACAGATAAATCGTTAACATTTGTTAATTTTTTGTTTCAATAGGGGATTCCGATCGTGACGTCACAAAGTGGGCCATTTGCGGTGAAATCTTGAACTATGTGGACAAATAGACATTTTCTGTTGACGTGTTCGGTTAGTGATGAAAATGATTTTTTTTTAGTGCAGAGTTAGAGCCAGGGGCGAAATTAAAAAAGAAAAATATTGAAAATCATTCTGTGAATGACCTAAAAAAATGGTTAATATCGTAGTCTGAAAAAAGGCGGAAAAAGAGCGATCGTATTTTAAGGTTTTAGTTTCGGTTAGTTACTGGGTATTTACTGATTTATACTAACTCAAATTGTTTCGAAGTTTTCAGAAATCAAAATTATATGAATGCGGGACGCAGTGATAATATATTACCCTGTATTGATGGTGGTAAATGGGTATCTGCGGTAATTTCATGTAATACGTGTGTACCAGTTGATGTATATAAAGTGGGGCTATTTTCCATCTCATAACCTATTTAACTACGGTCACATATACCACTACTTCTAAAAAGCCATTTAGATGTAGTTACGCATAAACCATGAGAGATGAGATCGGCTTGGAAAATGGCATAAAATTAACTCCTCTCATATATTTTTTATATTTATTCCTGTAATCACTCTTACAGAGGCCATACTCGTACCTAATACCCATATTTTTTTATATAAAATACAAATTTCACAAGGCTATCAACTTGACAGCACGATGACTGTTACTTCTATGTCCACATAGTTCATAAAAATTCCGCGACGGGGCGCTTAAAATTCGCTTAATCGGAATCCCCTATTCCATGGCTATCGGTATTTTTACGATGATTTTCATACATAATTTCTGCCGTTACATCGCATGCAATAGCTATTTATGTAATAAGTTGAGAAAGAAATGTGTTTTAAGCACGCGACGTGAAAATTATCCTACGAGGCGTAGCCGAGTTGGATAACACGTCTAGTGCTTAAAACACGATTTCGCAACGTATTCCATACAAGATTTTGGCTAAATTGCAGTTTATCCAGAATTCAAGAATTTTATATTAATGGTTATATATACTTGGTAAACCAATAAAAACACTAAATACCGCTAAAAATTTGGTGCGGAAAGCTATAATTATAGAGATTTTGGCATTTTTTCTGAAAAAATTAGGTTAGATGAACTACATATATTTCTATGTTTAAGTAGGTATGTACTTACGCTTTCATACGAATAATACTGTTTCAGTTAATATATATTTGCAAAATTATGTCTTATTTTCGTTCTTATCCTACCATGGGCGCCCGCAGACTTTTTTACAAGGTGGGTCGATATTTTTGTTGTAGGAAAAAAATGCGCCGCAGGCGAATTTTTAATAATTTTCAAGATCAAACGTGTTTTAATGCAAAGTAAAATAATATAGAATTCTTTACAATGAAGCAAATTTAACAAATTCTTAAAAATTAGTGCGACTGGTATTCACTGATTCACTAACTTCGTAATCATGATCTTGTCGTGCCATCTTTGAATACTAAGACGAACAATCCGATTTGAACTTCAAACTTCAACCATAACGGTTAAGCCGCTTACCACTCCTCATTCTGACACTTCAGCTATTTCGTACTTAGTAATAGATAGTATGTAATAAATTTTTGATTTAATTATAAGAAAATATTACCAATAATTATTAAAAAATACAATGATACATTGAAATGAAAAAAATAAATTATTTTATTTTTAAAAATGGGTAGTTCATAAATGAAAGGGGGGTCAGTTGACCCTTTCGACCCCTCCCCCTGTGGGCGCCAATGTATCCTACGTTTTATAACATTTTTTATTTATAATTTTGCGATCATCTGTCAAACTATTGTAAACTAACATGAAGATAGTGGGCCGACTGGCCGAGCGATGTCGAATGTGTGTGCCTGGTGTGCGTTAGGTATTGTTTTAGTCAGGATTTTTTAAAAATTTCTTAAAGAATACGTGTGCGTTAGGTATTTTTTTTGTCAGGATTTTTTTTAAAATTAAAAAATATAAATACCTGTTTCCGCGCTCCAATTTTATGTTTCTTTATTATATTTTAGCTAAAATAAGACATTACAACAAAAAAATAGCAATTTCTACATTATTGTGCGTTAGGTATTGTTTTTGTCAAGATTTTTTTAAATTTTTTTTTTCAAAAAAATATATAAATACCTGTTTCCGCGCTCCAATGTTATGTTTCCTTATTATATTTTAGCTAAAATAAGACATTACAACACAAAAATTGCAATTTCTACTATTCTGGATAAACTGCAATCCAGCCAAGATTTTTTATACTAGCGTTTTAAAACAGATTATTTATATTTATTCTCAAATGTCAACATTTTGAATTTTTCAAAATTTAAAAGTAGGCAGGCATCAGTTTCATCTTTTTGTTGCTATGGGATTCAATATGTTGTTTAATGTTTAATAAACATTGATGTCAACGTGCTCGGTGTTATTTTTCATGAGAATTTTTGATAATAAATTTACTTAAAATGAATAACTCAGAGATTGACTCTGATATTGAAAATGGTGCAGAGGCTGCATTGGCTACACTGGTTCCAGGAAAATCAAAAAAATTGTATGAAGAAACTTAGAAAAAATTTGACAGTTGGTGTGCGGAGAAAAACGTTGGGCACATTACAGAGTAGGTAGTTTTAGCCTATTTTTCGAAATTATCACCCATTTATAAGCCATCCACTTCATGGAGTAATTACTCTATGCTCCGAACTATGATATACCTTAATAAGAATGTGGATATAAGTAAATTTACCAATCTTATTGCATTCTTAAAAAGAAAAGCTAGTGGATATAAGCCAAAAAAGTCAAAAATATTCACTAAGAAAGAGATAGTTCGTTTCATGAAGGAAGCTGATGACAAGGATTATTTATTGGCAAAGGTTGTGTTAATTGTTGGAATCTATGGGGCATGTCGCCGGGAGGAACTTACGTTTTTACGTGTAGGAGATATTGAAGATTCTATTTTCATAAAAATTAATATTCCAAATACTAAAACGAATATTTCACGATTTTTTATGATAACTGAAGGGTTTATCGATGGAATTAACTGTTTAGCAATGTTTCGCAAGTACGCACAACTTCGACCTACTCATACTGAACATCAACGGTTTTTTCTAACCTACAGAAATTTTAAGTGTTGCACGCTTCCTGTAGGTATAAATACCATAGGTGGTATACCTAAAAAAAATTGCAGAGTTCCTCGGCCTCCCAAATGCTAAAGAATATACCGGGCATTGCTTTCGGCGGTGTTCTTCAACATTTTTGGCTGATTCGGGAGCAGACATTACAGTGCTCAAGAGACATGGAGGATGGCTTTCAAGTTCTAGTGCTTAAAAGTACTTCATTTAACAACGGAAATGACAATCGAAAAGTTGTTATAATACGCTAGTATAAAAAATTAATTTTGCTTACTAATCCACATGCATAATTTTATCATGTACAACTTATAGTTGAAGATTTTTTACCCAAAAATTATTAGGAAAGCAGGAAATTGCGAAAGTATGATTTTTACATTTTACAATGTTATAGTTCTAGTCACTACTCTGAATATCTGTACAATTTGAAATGATATAACCTATTAAATGAATGAAATATTGTAATATGTAGTGAATAATATTCACCAGTATATGCTCTCAATTTATTATTAAAAGATGAATCAACTAATATAAATACCGAAAAGTTTTTATACCACCAAATGATCAACAGATGAAAGCGGTGATATTGATTTTCTAACTAATTATACTTACAATTTAGGTGGTCTTCTATAAAAACAAGACGTCCATTAGAACTTCTATAAAAATATTCTGTCTTCTACAAAGAAATTAAACGAAGCAGTTCATGACGACCATGCCAAACAATGTAAGAAATGAAACATCAGTGGAATACTTTTAAGAATGATGAAACTTTTAGATGTAATGTTATCAAAACACTTTCTAGAAGCCTCTGATTATTATTGAACTTTTGTAGAGGTTATAATATGTAGGTATGTATTACAATTTATCATAGATGGCACTGGTAGTATAAAGCTTATTTACACAATTTTCACCCAAATTTTACAATTTCAAATATACGGTACATACTTTAAACTATGGAGGTAGGAATAAATAAACTTGAACTACGGGCAAGGGGTTTGAAGAACTGTGAGGACGGACGCAGGTACTGTAGCTATTCGCGAATAAAATTAAGCCGTAGCCAATGTTGCCAACCTTTGAAATCTGAAGTGTAGTATTATCGTACGCGTATTGCTATTATACATAGTTGCCACGGAAATAATAAAAACCGCGAAGCCGGAGTTTTGAGTATGCTTGAATATAAAATTTGCCAACAATAATTTTGGTTTTCATTCTTGTTAAGACTCTAGTTTTAGCGCCAAATTTGAAATACAAAACATTAAAATTATTTTAAAATGTCAAAATTTTTCGAAAGAATTTAAATTGTTTAATAAGATCCGTAAATCGAAATTAGTAAATGAGCCCAGAGAATGAATCTGAAACCCAGAGCAGTGGCAACTGTAATTTTACATAGGTATGAGAGAAAGCGAGAAAGGTTTTTGTATAATTTTTCTCGTTTTTAAAAGCTTGACAGTCCTATATTAATTGTAATCTTAAGGATAAAAATTGGAATTAAATATATGTAACAAAATATCAAAAGTTCGTACATTTATATTGAAATATCGTATGGTTGTACAAGACCCAAAATTGTGGTACGTGTGCGATAATTATCGTACGGTTTGCAACACTAGCTGTAGCCATCTATTGGCAAAATAAGACTATTTGTTGTCGTACTTCACTGAAAACGCTATTTGGGCTAGTGTTATTTTATTTGGTTGTTGTTTGTGAACAGTAAGCTTTTGTTTTATTATTTCTATTTTACGTGCTCATTCACTACTTCAATACATAGGTATTGACTAAAATCAGACTTTTTGAAGACTACTTTCCAATTTAAATCTGTTTCATCCTTAACCTGTTTTACACTTTCATATTTAAAGACTGTTAGTTTCATGATTTTTTTCTTTATTTACACCATGTTCTACTTAAAATTCCTTGAAGAATTATAGGAATTTAAAAATTTAAATAATTCTCTTTATAAGAGGTGAAGATTATTTCCCAAGAACATTGTCATATTTATCTGCAAATAAACAAATTTTAAAACGTCCATGCACAAAATTAAAATAATAACATTGAAACTTAATCTTCAAACTTATCAGTCAGTAAAATAAAACCTGCCTAAATATTTTAATAATAGAATAAAACACTCTTGAAAACTGTGTTTATACCATGTAAACAAGCATGGTTGAAAATGATAGTATGACAATCATCCGACATCTTGGTTGATAACAGCGATGCCACCGGAGATTTTATTCTCGAATTGGCGACTAAAATTAACGTGAATCCCTCAAGCGGACGATGTATGCAACTCTTGAAAATGGTATTCTGTTATTCAAGTATACAGTAAATATATATAGTGCATTGCATTCCTTGCCGGTTTCTTGTTTGTCTTTTGTTTTAAATTACATATAAATTACTTTGCAATATGAGCAAAGAACGAAAAAAATATTAACAACATCAATTGCTGCGTTTATGGCTGTCATTCTCGGGGTCGGAAGAAATTATCTGTTCCAAAAATTGACGAAAGGAAGAGTGACATTCAAAATAAATTTGGTAAAATGGAGTCTATCGACAAAAGAGAGGGTTGGATTAGGAAAATACGAACTGGAAAACAAGTGACGAATCATAAGAGGATAACAAAAATGAAAAGTATTGTATTATTTCCTGACCAATTCATGAGTAAAATAATACACTTTTCACTTTATGTGTAGCATGCAATATATTTCTTACCCTTGTAATTAAAACAATTTGAAAGTTTGACATTAGTTCCATTTTAATTTTTTTAACTAAGTAAATACATATTTATTTAATATCCATAAAAAATATATGGTACTATTTTACTATCTTGTACAAAATATTAAGACAGCTGTAATGTGTTTGCACTGGCCACTATGGCCAGCTATACAAGAGCATTTTGTAAATAATCAATTGTAAATTTAATGTTCTTCTAATCTCATGAGGATGTGACCTTAAAGCACTTGTTTAAACAGCCCAAATTTTTTTTAGTTTGTAGCACTATGTTCATTTACGCCACATTAAAATAACAACCCACGATTCAACAATTCTCCCCCTTCCATAAAACTTCGAGAAGAATTTGTTGCCTCCAAATAAGTAAACATTTCCTTAGAAATAAGTCTAAGATAACGTTCTTCGAATGTCATTATAATTTAAGTACGTACACAAAATTATTACTAACACTATTTATAAAAAAGTTTAATGAATTTGTTAGTATACTTCAAAACGAATGTTGGTTATACAATGTTTCTGTATGCGATCTTATAGCACAATACCATTTTCAGAGCACGTGTATGCGACAACACTAGCGCCGCCATCGGTAGTTTTAGTCGCCATAAAAATAGGATTGAGCAATTTCAATCTAATCGGGCGTGTTCTTTTGCCAGTGACCTCTATATACAAAATGGACCGGCGACTTGAATAACTTGCGTGTATCCACCAAGAATACCACCCGCCTTACTGGTGGGGTATCTATCTCTCTCTAACTTTCGTGTATAGTTGGACCAAGCAGATTTGATTACATTTTATCCTTTTATTTAATGTGAAAATGTATTTAAGTATAAATCGAATGGGAGTTGAACTGAAAAACAATTTCAAACATTTTACTAAATTCTAAAAACATTAACTGAATTAAATTAATTGAAATTGAATTGATATATTCTTTCACCGAATGATTTAACATGGGAAAATCACAAGGAAAAATGGGGAATGGCATTATTATGTAGTTTTTGGGAAAAAAACTGTATAATAAAAGCTAAATAACATTGAGACTATAATCCATATTGCAATGCAAGTTTGTACATAAAATTCTACCATATTTGATTTACACGACGCATACCTGAACTCATTTAAAATGCGACTTTTCCTCTTTTTGCAGTGTGGTCTTTTGATATTAAAAGTAATTGTTAAATTATCTATTATAAAAAAGTATATACACTAGCCTTAACTTTTTATATTTTATAAAAGGATAAGAACATCAAAAGTAGGATTTTTAACTATAAAAGAATAATAAGGTCGTAGTGTCTACAATTTTAATTTTATATATTATTTTTTATATAATACAATTACAATACAACATAGTAAAAAAATTGGAAATAATTAATTACATACGAATTTAATAGCTATTTGCGTATTAAGAGCGCAAAATGGGACATTGTCAATTGAGAGGTTGTTGCCGCGCGACGCAGGAGCGAGGCATTCTCTCGAAATCGACAATGTCCATTTGCGCTCGAAACACACACAAGATTTTTTCTACAGTCGCCACAATGGGGTCCTCCACCATAACAAAAATTGATTTCTTATTTATTTTTACTTATCGGTATTTTCCATTCTTCTTGAGCTATTGCTTCAATCTAATCTAAGCATTTTATACTTTCGTTTTTGTAAATGAATGCCCTATTTTATTTTCACAGCAGTGCGGCGTTTTGTTTGGTTATATAACATACCGACAGAGCAGTTCTATGTCAGATTGACTTATGTATTAAGTGGGTAATGTGTATAACTACAGTGTCATTAAGTCCTGACTAAACGTTTCCATTAAGAATGTAGCCAAGTAACATATTTCAACATTGTGTAGTTAGAAATTTGAGGAGCGAGCGTTTTTTCTACTTTGTCGCTCTAGAGCGGCAAAGTGACATTTTGCGTTGACAAAAGAGAGAAAAATACACAGAAAGTATTTATGTTAAACAAACAAGTCGTGACATTTTTATTTATTCTAAACATTAGAAAATAGAATACGTTTATTTAATTTGTTCCTTATACTAGCTTTGTCGCCATGCTTGTTTAAAGAAGTCTTCATGGCAAAAGAGTAACCACGAATATCTATATACATGTTGATGACTTTCTTTAAAATTTGTAGAAACAAATTCAATTTGTCACCAAAATACATTGCATTAGCCAAGCTTCTTAACAGGATGTAATTTCTTCTTCATGTTCATCGTTAATTCGTTGAACTAGTACTAGCTGACGCATGCGTACTTCTTACTGTTAGAAAGAGATAGCTACCCCACCATGACAGTTGAGTGGATACGGCTCGTGCCATTTTGTATATAGAGGTCACTGTCTTTTGCTCTGCAATCACATAACCCCACCACTAACTTCATGATTGCAATCCGTTCCATCGAATCGCTCCTACACTGCGATCTGATTGCTGTAGCTTAGTAGCACAACTATCAACTGACCAAAGATTGCGATCATTTACAGAGTACTGTCTTTCGTGGCATACTGCATACTCATGACGTCACTCAATCGGATCGCACCGATCGGATTGCTCCTGAAACACTGACCAGAAGAAAACACCTATACACATTGATGTGAGGATTCGCGCGACAAATATAAATTTAAATATTTCAAATTGAAATGTTTTATTTCTAGTAATATCGTTAAACACACATATTTTCAGCAAATATGTGCTTAAAAGAAATTAGAATATAGAAAACTTATTATAAATAATTAAAATTCACTTACCTGTGATCGATGCGGTTATCTTTTATATTATTTAAATTATTTATTATTACATAATACACAAGATAAAGAAGGTGCGTTCGGTTATTCACTTCTGTGCACTCTGGGTTCCACAGAACGCGTTTGGTAAATATTGCACTGTGTAGATTTTGCATGCACAGTTCGCCCGAGCTCTGGACATATGGCCGGCTGTGCACGTTGAGAGCGCAAAGTATAAAGCAATAATTGATTTTTGTCTGAGAAGCATGCAAATTCTCACTAATTTTGTAAATATATAAGCTATTACATTAATTAATATTTACCGGAAGCTTTCTTGGTTTTCTAAACACCCTATTAAAATCATTGCCTCTTTTTTCAAGCCATTTTCTAATGTCCTCAAGTTTTTTACCTTCCGTCACCTTTAGGTAAGGAAGGTATTGTCTTTGGTCAAAAACAAAAACATTTTTCTCGATAACTGATAATTTAGGAGTTATTTTAAAAAGAAAAAAATAACCAAAATCTGTTTTTCGCCATTATCTAGTCACCTATGCATATTTTCGCAAAACAACTTCGTCACTAAAATGGCCTCCTAATATGGCAGCTTTTGTCCTATTACAACCAAGTCGTAGCACTTACAGTTTCCAAGATACCAATGGTGGCCCTGATAAAAGAACACCTTGTATATGCATAATATTGGGTAAATTTTTCAACATTTTTTTCTTTTTGGTATTACACCATTATATATTAGAAAAATCATTTATTTCTCTATCTTGCTTTATAATATATCTGCTATTATTCTAGCTATACACATGTAAACTAACAAAACAGTTGCAGTCCGTAATATAATAACAATATCCAACATTTATACGGATTCTGTATCATGATTCAATGTTATTAATTCAGTTGGGGTACTTAAACTTTTCTTTTTATTTTTATTTTGTTTATAATATTTGTAACAAAAACATGTTACTTTGTAACAAACATATATTATACTCATAGTTAACATTAAATTATAAATATGGCCAATGTTGTTTAAATTTGAATTTTCTGTGTTCAAAATTTCTTTGTTCGTACTTCGAGGTTCATTCGGTAATATTTCAAAATTGTTATCAGTACTTTTATTTTTTAAATTCTTAATTTCATTTACAAATTTCTCAAAATTGTTATTTACGTTTTGAGAAAATTCTTTTAAGGTTAATTCAATTTTCTTATTTGACATTTTGTATCCGTCATAATATTCAACACTACCTCCCTCAAATTCATTGTTTTGCTCCTCGATACATTGACTACCGCCAATATTAGCCACTGTAAAGTTTAAAATCTTGCTTTTGAAAGAGATGTTCTTTGTCCGCAAATATTTTCGAATTGCAGTGAGGTTATGGCACGACCACAAGTTCCCCGATAAGTCAACTTGTCTTAGGGTAGTTAAATGTGAAAAAAGAATGTGAGGGTCGAGTACGGTAAAGCGGTTGGCGCTTATGTCCAACTCCTGCAGGCTGTCCAGAGGGTGCAGCACTGTCTCGGAGAGGGTGTTCAGCTCGTTATGTGACAAATTCAGTACCTGCAGTTGATTTAATGCGGAGAGGCTGCCTGACCGTAATTCCTTGATTCGGTTGTTTTTTAAGTCTAAAGATTCTAAGTTAGTCAAATGCTGGAACATGCAAATACTTATGTTTTCTATTTCATTATTACTTAAATTCAAATTTTGTATGATATTATTTTTTTGGAATATGTCACAAGAAAAATTATGTATTTTATTTGAGCTTAAATTTAATGAAAGTAATGATGTCAACCCGAAAAATGTTTGTGGCTCTATTTCCAAAATAGTCAAATTTGATAAATCTAAGGTGTTTATATTCTGTAATCCTTGAAAGGTAAGGGCTTTAAGTAATTGTATTTTACAAAATTGGCTTTGAATATTTAAATAAACTAGTAATAATAAATTTTGAAACGTGTAAGACTCTACTGTCGTTATTGGATTGTTTGCTAATGACAGTTTATTTAAATTATTTAATCCTGAAAATGTGTTATTATGAAGAGAAGATATGTTATTACGATCCAAATTTAAGTGCAATAAATTACTTAACCCATTAAATGCTTTTTTTTCTACATTATTTATTTGGTTGTTGCTCATATTCAAAAATTCCAAATAAACACATTTCTGAAATGTATTTTCTTTTAAAGATGTTATTGAATTGTTACTTATTATTAATTCAGTGAAGTATTTAATGTCATTACAATTAATATTAAATTGTTGGATATTGTTACTAGATATGTCTAATCTGTATAAATCAATAAGTGATGTTATAAAATTTCCATCAAAATGTTTCATATTATTCTCCAAAATATCTAAATATTTCAATTGTTGAAATTCATTGAAACTATTATTTTCAATTGTTGTGACTGCACATTGTTTTATTGTTAAATAATATACGTAGTGATAGTTAAAATGGGTAAACACATCTTGATCAATTATTGAGAGATTTATTTGAACGACACTTAGTTTTCTTATTGTGATATAATTAAATTTTGCATTGATTTTATTGATGTACTCATTACGAGTCATATTGCTGCATAGGAAGTAACTGTTACCCATATAATATCCCATATCAGTGCATGCAAGAACTTTTGTTACAATACATAAAAATATTAAAACTGGTACACTCCAAATCCGCATGGTTGCATTTCTGGAAAACAATTTTATTAATTTCTGATTTATTGTTATTTAAATTAAAATAAAAGATTTTCTTCACTACTTCAGTAATAGTCAAATCTATAGTATCAAAATTGAAAAAGAAGTTCAGCATTATCCCCCTAGATACGAAATGTGGACATTTTTCCCCTATGGGAGATTTTATTATTTTGACATTTAATGTTCTATCATACAATGTACAATTATTAGATTTTGAGGGTAAGAAGTTAAAAACCGTCACAACAGTAGCCTCAACCATTTCTTGAGGTTCTCTGGTAACTGAACTAAATTACAATAATTATTGAAAGCAATTGTCAACAAAATATCAACAAATTTTTGCTGTCAAACAATTCAATGATCCTGTTTCGCATTTTTCAAAAAGTATTTTAAAAGAAAATTTATGCAAAATTTTTCTTATTAATAATTATTTTTTTAATAATTTGTTATTTTCGTAAATAATTAAATACGAATATTGGCGCCAAAAATAGCCATGAAAAACAACCCCCACTCTTGTGTCGTAGAAGCACATAGATTACGTCATTCACAGCCAATAGAAAAACAGTTTTTCCATCACCTACATTTATTTTTGTTATTTAGATAAATAAATTTTTCATTTGACATTTGACGCTGATATTTTCCATTATAAATGAGTAATAATGGCTAATACAGAATACACTCAAGCTAAGTCGGACAGTTTACCGAAAATCGAAAGCTGGATGATGGCTGAATTTATATCAGAAAACGACTGTTTTACTGTTGCCGAAATAAGGTGTGTTAAAGAGTTAAGGTAAAATAAAATGTAAAAACCCAACCATCAGCTCTTCGACTTATTGCTTCTAGCCACAATTTTTTTTCTTCGCATCTTTTGGTATATTTATAAATTCAATAGTAGGTTTGTTCCTAGCGCATTTTTGCAAGAAAACACAATACGATATTGTAAATTACTCATTTTATATTGAATTTTGTATTATCTGACACGAACCAAACTCAAAAATTTGACACTTGTTTCACAACTTTGACAATATATTTATCATAACACTTGTAACAAAACACAAAGAATTGACACTAAGGGACCAATTGGAGCCGATGAAGACGTATGTGTTGTGACGTCACATTCTGTTCCAGATCACGTGACTTTTTCAAAATATCCAAATTTCAAAAATTAATCGTAAAATATCTAATGGATATTTGGTGATATTTTCAAATTTGAGGCTATTTAAATAATGATATCTTTTTAAATTTAATACTTAGAAGACATAAAAATTCTTGCAACAGCCCTATTGTCAACAAATTTCTTTTGTCTTGTGTAATAATTCAAAGACTACAAAATGTGATACAATAAAACTTCGATTTTTTTTTATTTTTGTAAAAATAACTTTTTGCACCTCCCAGTCATGGAAAAAATATTATACAGGGTGTTTCCTTTAATACAACTACTGCCTTTTTGGGAGAATACTTACATAGATCCTGAATTCGTAGTGTTGTTGTAATAGGAAAGTCCTCAAATCCTTGTTCAATTTGTTTCTGATCTTTATTAATTAAAATCTACTGGTATTTAATAATTCTTTTGTGGGAACAGTATTGTACACTATAGTTATTCGATTATAACTGCTTATTATATTAAATAATGTGGTACTGCATACCGGGGAATACCCTCTGTTTCCTTCCTATAAATTTATATTACTCACTTATTAATTCATACACAAATAATTAAATGACAACCTTTCTTTGTGTTTGAATAGTTTATAAAACGTTGACGTTGTTTCTTGAACTTCTTCAAAGATATCAATTTGAATTGTGGCTACAGGATACGTGTGTTTGCACAATTCTAAAACTGATACTGGAATAAAATGTGTGCCTCAGCTAAACAGATAATGTGTAATCAGCATAGGAAGTTGAGATATAAAATATCAATATTGCAAGTGACAAGTTCAGAAGGCCACATATTATTAGAAATTAGAATATATACAGGCTTTGCGGATTTCTAAGACCATCATTAGAATTTGGGCGTCGGTTAAATTTAATATGGTGCACTTTTAGCGAGTTAGTACGACAATTATTATAAATGACGATTAAATGTTAGCGCTAAATTTAAGCATATTAAAACACATTTATCTCCCAAACCAGTATATACAGTATCAATACAAAAAAAAATAACAAATGTAGATGACCGTCGCCTGGCCGAACCCGGTCACGCGGAGTCCTCCTCCACGCCGTGATTATATCTGCAAAAGAATTAACACATGAGAAATACTCAGTGAGGAGTCAATCATTCACAAAATACACGCGCATCCACCACAAAGGAATGTATTGCAAAATCACACGGGAAATAACACGTATGCAACAAAGTCCAATAGAACAGGGAAAATGGAATAAGTCATCTTATGCGAAACGCATACCTGCTACTTAATAGCAGTGTGGCCCCGGACTTACGCGTACATATACTCAACTGTACCTGCCATTGCCACCCTGAGCAGTGTGGTTTACACCGGCACCAAAATATGGTTACACAACCAACCTTGCCTACCATCCCTGGGAATAGGGAGCTACCCTAACCCGAATTCCGCGCAGGTGCTGATCAACGCTAGTGGCTTTACTTCGGCCTTAGGGGCATAGTTACAAAACCAGGATAAAACCATCCCTGCCGTTACCACGCGGTCAATCAGCGAAAACCCACGAGGCTAGCAATCGTGGACGCATAGATCGCATTCCTGGTTACCCGTATAGCTCTCTCATCACACCTGGGGCCGTATTCTCGACCCTTCGTAATCGTCAGAGTCGTGCGCGTTCGTACGCATAGCGAACGAAATCAGTAAAACGGTATTCTCGACTCTTCGCATCGTTACGAATTCGTGCAATCCACAGACCAAAAAAACACTATCGCAATCGCTTTCGTGTTCAAAGCGAGTGGGTAAAAGCATTCGTCTCACCGGTTGTCGAGTTTATTTACGCCTTGTCTTTTAAAAGTGATGTGTAATCAGTTGTTGTAATAATGCAAATTTTGTAATATTATTAATGAATGAGCTAAAAAAAATTGTTAATGAAAAATTAGATATATATTAGATTTGAAAGAATATGTTGAAGAGATGAACAACAGGGATATGGAAAATCCTGTAGATGTACTAACAGATACACCATTCAAAAAAATATTATAGAGTACTACCTAAGAGATTGTTTTTGTTTTATTTATTATTCAGCGTAGATTGACACGAAAATTTATATTTCTGCCTATAGTTATATTTTGTGATGCTTTCTCCTTACAAGTTCAGCCTTTTTTTAAATAACACATTTATCAGACTTCATAAGACAATGTAAAAGATATCTTTTAGTAAACCTATATATTAAATCGTACTGCCTAGTTAAATAATGATATTTGTTTTTAGAACTTGAATTTGTTTTGTTAATAACTTGACAAATTTACAAAATATTTTTTTTATTATTTATTACACGCTTTTTGTACATTTTATGTATATAAGCGGTGATTTAATGACGATGAGACAATTTTCTTACATATTTTTCATATCTTTGCATTTTGTATTCGATGGGAATGAAGATAAAATTGGGAAAAACACACACCACAACCATACCTTACCCGGGATTCGAACCCGGAACCCTTGGGTCGTGAGTCAGCTATATTGCTCACTACACCACAAAATAAGAAAATATAAGGAAATAATATATTATTAAGAATAATAAACAATTTTTTAGAATACATAGCATATAATTTCTGTATATATATTTTTTAGTAGATCAAAAACCAGTACGATTGAAGAAACTCTATAGCGGTACGATTTAAAAAAAACTTAGCAAACTTTTTAAAATATCAATATACCATTAAGCGTAGGTACAAAATATACATAAAATAAATATTGACAAATAGTGCAATAATGCTAGTTTTACAAAAATTAATTGGTATATATTTCGATTTAGTTCGGTTTCTTATATGTTGCCATGTCTGAAATACATATTGGTAAATTGTGATAATATATTGCATAATAAGTTATAAGTTGTTTTCCGCTATTAGAAATTAAAAGTATTTGAGATTTTTAATATTTAGAAAAAAATATTTCTACATTTTTTCCAATTTTTTCTAGCTCCTAGAATACAATTTAAAACGTTGGATATTTCCTTCCATTTAGCATGCGCATTTTGAGATGTAAAAAATGCTATATATTTACAACTTATAATTTAAAGTTTTTCTTAATTAATTCAATATGCATTGGTCTTTGTTTCTCAGATATTTTGGCAATGTTTGTTTCCATATTGATAATAGTAAAAGTTAATCACCCAAAAAATAAGGACGATTCAAACAATACTTAACCATCCATTCATTGAAAACAGTTATGCAACTAGCAACACGTCCAATGTCCAATGCGACGTTGCTAAGTATTAGCGTTCGTCTAAAATGCGAATGCGCGTGTGGCGAAGCGAAGGGTAGTTGAGAATAAGCTTCGTGCTTACGCATCGCTTTGTACTTCTCGTTTCGCCTTCGCATTCGCGCGAAAGCGAACGATGTCAAGAATCGAGCCCCTGGAGGCTCTACCGGGCACGACCGTTCAACAAGGATTAGGATAAAGGACAACGCAGTAAAATAAGAGAATAATCATACAAATCCGTAGACACATGTTGGCAACCACGGGCAGTACCGCTAGTTACTACGGAACCTCTGCCGCTTCGGTGGTGATCCGGAGACAATACTCTTAACCAATTGGATCAGATCACTACAGCTCTAACTGTTGCTACCGTTGGCGACCACAGATGCGTGTCACTACAGCCTTCCCTGCTGCTACGCTGGCGACCCCCGTGTCCACACGAGAGGTCACTACAGTACACCGTACTGCTCGCACACACCCACAATCATACACACGCTAGATTAACTGTCTCACCTGAATAACTACAATATCGATGTTCTCACACTGAAATCTAGAAATAAACTGAAATAAAATACGTGAATACCAGTATCATTAAATGTAGCTCTTATCCAACAGCATCGGTTACGTACCTAAATAGCTAATTAGAGACAAAACATAATACATTTAATAAAAATAATCTTACGCAAAATAATTACTGTGACACAATCATCCGACATCTTGGTTGATAACAGCGCCGCCACCGGTGATTTTATTCGCGAATAAGGTGCTTTCTTTCAGTCCCAAAAAATCGGATTGAACAATCCCAATCTAATCGGGCGTGTTCTTTTGCTCTGCAATCACATAACCCCACCACTAACTTCATGATTGCAATCCGTTCCATCGAATCGCTCCTACACTGCGATCTGATTGCTGTAGCTTAATACGACAACTATCAACTGACGAAAAATTGCAATCATTAGAGAGTACTGTCTTTCGTGGCATACTCATGATGTCACTCAATCGGATCGCACCGATGGGATTGCTCCTGAATTGCTGACCGAAAGAAAACACCTAACACATCGATGTGAGGATTCGCACGGCAGATATAAATTTAAATATTTGAAATGAAATGTTTTATTCAAGTAATATTAGAATGTAAAATAATTATTATAAATAATTAAAATTCACTTACCTGTGATCGATGCGGTTATCTTTTATATTATTTAAATTATTTATTATTACATAATACACAAGATACAGAAGGTGCGTTCGGTTATTCAGTTCTGTGCACACATTTTTATTATGCTTGACATCAACCTATTTCACTTTTAATAAACAATTTTACAAACAGGTCTCCGGTGCAGCAATGGGCTCTCCCCTGTCCCCCGTGGTTGCCAGTATATTTATGGAACACTTTGAAACAAAGGCACTAGAATCATCTACATTCAAACCTAAGGTATGGTTTCGCTATGTAGATGACACGTTTGTCATTTGGCCACATGGTCCGGAAAAACTCACTTTGTTCCACGAACACTTAAACAGCATACACCCGGACATTCAATTCACCATGGAGGTAGAAAATAACAGAACTCTCCCCTTCCTTGATGTTCTGGTTAATCGTAAACCCAACGGACAGTTAGGGCACGCTGTTTATAGAAAACCCACCCCACACTGATAGGTATCTCAATTTTAATTCTCACCACCATCCCTCGCAGAAACTCTCAGTAGTCAACGCTCTTGTACATCGTGCCATCAAAATCTCTGAACTTGATTTCCTACAGCAGGAGCTTGATCACATCAGACATAGTTTAATCCAGAACAACTATGACGTAAAATTAATCAACAATGTAATTCATAGACAATTAAACCCTTTACCCAAAAAACCTGTGGATACCTCGTTCGAAATATTTGCATCTATCCCTTACATTAAAGGTTTCTCGGATAAAATAGGTAGAATTCTCAATAAAAACAATATTAAGGTCTTTTTTAAACCTCCACAAAAGATCTCAGAAATACTCCCCCAAACTAAAGATAAACGCGAACCCTTGTCGTCACCCGGTGTTTATAGTATTCCTTGTTCTTGCGGCACAGTATACATAGGTGAAACAGGAAGGAGTGTTCACACTAGATTGTCAGAACACAAACGCTGTCTGCGTAATGGTATGGTATTAACATCTGCGGTCGCAGAACACTAACACAACACAGGACATAACATCTTATTTGAAAATTCCTGCATTTTAGCTCCTGTCCCTGAGATTTACAGACGTAAATACAGGGAAACTTTAGAAATATGGAAACATCCGAATAACATCAATCGGGATGATGGCTATTTCTTGAGCCACATGTGGAAACTGGTGATTCTCGGAACACGACACGCCCAATCTACCATTACGAACTCTATTCCCATTGGTCCTCTCATTAGCTCTGCTCATCTACCCTATCTTTAGATTAGTATATAACTGTCTTCTCGGCCTTCTTTCGTCACTTGGTTTATTTAGCCTCTAGCGTGGTTTACACGTCGGGTAACCTTGTAAACTGAGTCTCCCTCCTTGTTGCTTAAACTCGGCCTCTAGCGTGGTTGACACGTCGGGTAACCGTGTTTAAGACAGTACTATCCTCCTTGTTCCTGAAGATGCCCCATATGACTGCGGGTGAAACGTTGAGCTCTGACTCAAAATATGACACAGTCCATTCCCGGAAAACGAATATTTCTCACATTTTTATTAATTTGCACAGTAAGCGTTCGGTTATTCACTTCTATGCACTCTGGGTTGCACAGAACGCGTTCGATAAATACTGCACTGTGTAGATTATGCATGCACAGTTCGCCCGAGTTCTGGACGTGTGGCCGGCTGTGTACGTTGAGAGCGCAAAGTATAAAGAAGAGAAGTATGCAAATTCCCACTAATTTTGTAAATATATAAGCTATTACATTAATTAATATTTACCGGAAGCTTTCTTGGTTTTCTAAACACCCTATTAAAATCTTTGCCTCTTTTTTCAAGCCATTTTCTAATGTCCTCAAGTGTTTTACCTTCCGTCACCTTTAGGTACGGAAGGTATTGTCTTTGGTCAAAAAAATCGATGATGAGCTTTTAATCAATAAGCACGTTTTAGGGTCCCTAGAATACGAATTTACTATTTTTACGATGATGTGTGTATGTGTGCGTGTGTGTGTGTGTGTAATAAAAATTTCGTCTGCGATAACTCTAATACTACAATTTCAAAAATTATAATTTTTTCGTATTCTTCTTCGTTACATCCATATGAAGAGCTGATTAGATTTTGGTTACACTTGGTCAATCGGAAGTACCATCATTTGAAGATTTTAACAGTCTTTCTTGAAAAAACTATGTTAAATATCATTTTTTCACATTCAGTGTTATTATAAATATTAAAGAATATTTTATTCTCTATACGATTTGACTGCATTTTACACTTAATATTAAATGGATATAAGTCCCTAAATAGACAATATAATATTGTAACACTTTTATTTGAAATATTTTTCTCGATAACTGATAGTTTAGGAGTTATTTTAAAAAATAACCAAAATCAGTTTTTCGCCATTATCTAGTCACCTATGCATATTTTCGCAAAAACAAATACGTCACTAAAATGGCCTTCTAATATGGCAACTTTTGTCTTATTACAATCAAGTCGTAGCACTTACAGTTTCCAAGAAACCAATGGTGGCCTTGATTTAAAAAAAACACCTTGTATATGCATAATATTAGGTAAATTTTTCATTTATGAAAGAAAAATCAACTTTTTTTTTCTTTTTGGTATCATTTATTTCTCTATCTTGCTTTATAATATGTCTGCTATTATTCTAGCTATACACATGTAAACATACAAAACAGTTGTAGTCCATAATATAATAACAATATCCAACATTTATACGGATTCTGTATCAGGATTCAATGTTATTAATTCAGTTGGGGTACTTGAACTTTTCTTTTTATTTTTGTTTTGTTTATAATATTTGTAACAAAAACATGTTACTTTGTAACAAACATATATTATACTCATAGTTAACAATAAATGATAAATATGGCCATTGTTGTTGAAATTTGAATTTTCTGTGTTCAAAATTTTTTTGTTCGTACTTTTAGATTCATTAGGTAATATTTCCAAATTTTTATCAGTAGTTTTATTATTTAAAATCCTAATTTCATTTACTAATTTCTCCAAACTGTTATTTACGTTTTGAGAAAATTCTTTTAATGTTATATCAATTTTCTTATTTGACATTTTGTTTTCGTCATAATATTCAACACTACCTCCCTCAAATTCATTGTTTTGCTCATCGATACATTGACTACCGCCAATATTAGCCACTGTAAAGTTTAAAATCTTGCTTTTGAAAGAGATGTTCTTTGTCCGCAAATATCTTCGAATTGCAGTGAGGTTATGGCACGACCACAAGTTCCCCGATAAGTCAACTTGTCTTAAGGTAGTTAGATGTGAAAAAAGAGTGCGAGGGTCGAGTACGGTGAAGCGGTTGGCGCTGATGTCCAACTCCTGCAGGCTGTCCAGAGGGTGCAGCACTGTCTCGGAGAGAGAGTTTAGCTCGTTATGTGATAAATTCAGGACCTGCAGTTGATTTAATGCGGAGAGGCTGCCTGACCGTAATTCCTTGATTCGGTTGTTTTTTAAGTCTAAAGATTCTAAGTTAGTCAAATGCTGGAACATGCAAATACTTATGTTTTCTATTTCATTATTACTTAAATTCAAATTTTGTATGATATTATTTTTTTGGAATATGTCACAAGAAAAATTATGTATTTTATTTGAGCTTAAATTTAATGAAAGTAATGATGTCAACCCGAAAAATGCTTGTGGCTCTATTTCCAAAATAGTCAAATTTGATAAATCTAAGGTGTTTATATTCTGTAATCCTTGAAAGGTAAGGGCTTTAAGTAATTGTATTTTACAAAATTGGCTTTGAATATTTAAATAAACTAGTGATAATAAATTTTGAAACGTGTAAGACTCTACTGTCGTTATTGGATTGTTTGCTAATGACAGTTTATTTAAATTATTTAATCCTGAAAATGTGTTATTATGAAGAGAAGATATGTTATTATGATCCAAATTTAAATGCCTTAAATTATTTAACCCATTAAATGCTTTCTTTTCTATATTATTTATTTTGTTGTTGCTCATACTCAAAAATTGCAAATCACCACATTCCTGAAATATATTTTCTTTTAAAGATGTTATTGAATTGTTACTTATTATTAATTCTGTGAAGTATTCTATGTCATTACAATTAATATTAAATTGTTGGATGTTGTTACTAGATATGTCTAATCTGTTTAAATTTGTAAGTGATGTTATAAAATTTCCATCAAAATGTTTTATATTATTCTCCAAAATATCTAAATATCTCAATTGTTTAAATATATTGAAACTATTATTTTGAATTGTTGTGACTCCACATTGTTTTATTGTTAAATAATATACGTACTCATATCTATAATGGGTAAACACATCTTGATCTATTATTGAGAGATTTATTTGAACGACACTTAGTTTTCTTATTATGTTATAATTCCATTCTGTATTAATTTTAATGATGTACTCATTACGAGTCATATTGCTGCATAGGTAGTACCTGCCATCCGTATAATATCCTATAAGAGTGCATGCAAGAACTTTTGTTACAATACTTAAAAATATTAAAACTGGTACACTCCAAATCCGCATGGTTGCTTATCTGGAAACAAATATTTTATTAATTTCAGATTTATTGTTATTTAAATTAAAATAAAAGATTCTCTCCACTACTTAAGTAATAGTCAATTCTATAGTATCAAAATTCAAAGAGACGTTCACCATTATCCCTCTAGATACGAAATGTGGACATTTTTCCCTTATGGAAGATTTTATTATTTTGACATTTAATGTTCTGTCATATAATATACAATTTATTGGATTTTGAGAGTAAGATGTTAAAAACCGTGACAACAGTAGCCTCAACCATTTCTTGAGGTTCTCTAGTAACTGAACCAAAATACAATAATTATTGAAAGCAATTGTCAACAAAATATCAACAAATTTTTGCTGTCAAACGATTCAATGAGCCTGTATCACATTTTTCAAAAAGTATTTTAAAAGAAAGTTTATGCAATATTTTTCTTATTAATAATTATTTTTTTAATAATTTGTTGTTGTTTTCGTAAATAATTAAATACGAATATTGGCGCCAAAAATAGTCTTGAAAAACAACCCCCACTCCTGTGTCGTAGAAGCACATACATTACGTCATTCACAGCCAATAGAAAAACAGTTTTTCCATCACCTACATTTATTTTTGTTATTTTGATAAATAAACGTAGGCGATAGTTTGTCACATGTTAATAACAAACTTCTAATTTGACATTTGACGCTGACATTTTCTATTATAAATGAGTAATAATGGCTAATACAGAATACATTCAAGCTAAGTCGGTCAGTTTACCGAAAATCGAAAGCTGAATGATGGCTGAATTTATATCAGAAAACGATTGTTTTACTGTTGCCGAAATAAGGTGTGTTAAAGAGTTAAGGTAAAATAAAATGTAAAAACCCAACCATCAGCTCTTCGACTTATTGCTTCTAGCCACAATTTTTTTTTCTTCGCATCTTTTGGTATATTTATAAATTCAATAGTAGGTTTGTTCCTAGCGCATTTTTGCAAGAAAACACAATACGATATTGTAAATTACTCATTTTATATTGAATTTTGTATTATCTGACACGAACCAAACTCAAAAATTTGACACTTGTTTCACAACTTTGACAATATATTTATCATAACACTTGTAACAAAACACAAAGAATTGACACTAAGGGACCAATTGGAGCCGATGAAGATGTATGTGTTGTGACGTCACATTCTGTTCCAGATCAAGTGACTTTTTCAAAATCTCCAAATTTCAAAAATTAATCGTAAAATATCTAATGGATATTTGGTGATATTTTCAAATTTGAGGCTATTTAAATAATGATACCTTTTTAAATTTAATACTTATAAGGCATATAAAAATTCTTGCAACAGCCCTATTGTCAACAAATTTCTTTTGTCTTGTGTAATAATTCAAAGACTACAAAATGTGATACAATAAAACTTCGATTTTTTTTATTTTTGTAAAAATAACGTTTTTCACCTCCCAGTCATGGAAAAAATATTATAAAGGCTGTTTCCTTTAATACAACTACTGCCTTTTTGGGAGAATACTTACATTGATCCTGAATTCGTAGTGTTGTTGTAATAGGAAAGTCGTCAAATCCTTGTTCAATTTGTTTCTGATCTTTATCAATTAAAATCCACTGGTATTTAATAATCCTTTGTGTAGGAACAGTATTGTACACTATAGTTATTCAATTATAAGTGCTTATTATATTAAATAATGTGGTACTGCAAGCCGGGGAATACCCTCTGTTTCCTTCCTATAAATTTATATTGCTCACTTATTAATTCATACATAAATAATTAAATATGACAACCTTTCTTTGTGTTTTGAATAGTTTATAAAACGTTGACTTTGTTTCTTGAACTTCTTCAAAGATATCAATTTGAATTGTGGCTACAAGATACGTGTGTTTGCACAATTCTAAAACTGATACTGGAATAAAATGTGTGCCTCAGCTAAACAGATAATGTGTAATCAGCATAGGAAGTTGAGATATACAATATCAATATTGCAAGTGACAAGTTCAGAAGGCCACAAATTATTAGAAATTAGAATATATACAGGCTTTGCGGATTTCTAAGACCATCATTAGAATTTGGGCGTCGGTTAAATTTAATATGGTGCACTTATAGCGAGTCAGTACGACAATCATCCGACATCTTGGTTGATAACAGCGCCGCCACCGGTGATTTTATTCGCGAATAAGGTGCTTTCTTTCAGTCCCAAAAAATCGTATTGAGCAATCCCAATCTAATCGCGCGTGTTCTTTTGCTCTGCAATCACATAACCGCACCACTAACTTCATGATTGCAATCTGTTCCATCGAATCGCTCCCACACTGCGATCTGATTGCTGTAGCTTAGTAGCACAACTATCAACGGACCAAAGATTGCGATCATTACAGAGTACTGTCTTTCGTGGCATACTCATGACGTCACTCAATCGGATCGCACCGATGGGATTGCTCCTGAGTCGCTGACCGAAAGAAAACACCTATAGACCAGAAAAGTTAGGTTAGAATTTGCCTTTGGCGCGAGTTCATAGTTTGAAATCCCTAGTATAGGTTTCATATAGGAGTTTAATTTTACAGACAAAAAAGATATTTAAAAAAAAGAAATTAAGCAGCTCTTGCTAAGAATTCGATAGTTTGTTTATTCAGTAATAGATTGCAATAGTTTAAACCTGTAGAAAAAGTAAAGTAAGAAAATTATTAGAAATTAAAATGCTTGGTGCAAGCAAGGATACCGTATGTCGTTATCCCACCAGTAAATAGGACAGCACAATAGAAGATGAAGCATGCACGATCAAACTAAGACATACGTTCAATGAATTTTGTAGTGTTGTATTATTATTTAAATAATTATAGACTATGCAAAGTTCATGTGAATATTATTGTACGAATCTGGAGATAAAGGATCGGTCTAGATGCTACATATAATGCTTTGCATAAGAAATTTACTTTTATGAGATTTTTCGGCCTTTAAAGTTGAGTAAAAATTTCCTTGGTAAGAAATACACGGGGATTGAAATTATGTTCTCAGCGTTATGAACTGAGTTTGAATTTCGCGCCTAAGTTTGACCGTTACACTTTTCTGGTCTATTGGCGACTAAAACTACCGATGGCGGCGCTAGTGTTGTAGCATACACGTGCTCTGAAAATGGTATTGTGCTTGCTATAAGATCGCATACAGAAACATTGTATAACCAACATTCGTTTTGAAGTATACTAACAAATTTATTAAACTTTTTATAAATAGTGTTAGTAATAATTTTGTGTAAATTATAATGACATTCGAAGAAAGTTATCTTAGACTTATTTCTAAGGAAATGTTTACTTATTTGGAGACAACAAATTCTTCTCGAAGTTTTATAGGAGGGGAATTGTTGAATCGTGGGTTAATGAACATAAAGCTAAAAAAAATTTGGGCTGTGTTTAAACAAGTGCTCTAACGTCACATCCTCATGAGATTAATATTTTGTACAAGATAGTAATATAGTACCATATGTTATTCAGTGGCGGCTCGTCAGATGAAGCAACTGAGGCGCCGCCTCATGTGCTTTAAAGTATAAATTTTTTTTTAATTGGTTTTTTTTTATTAAAGAATTATTTATTCTCTATACGATTTTAATGCATTTTATAATTCATATTAAATGGACATAGAGTTAAAAAATTATAAAGAAATTAAATATCATATATATATATATATATATATATATATATATATATATATATATATATATATATATATATATATATATATATATATATATATATATATATATATACAGGGTGTTAATTAAAAAGCGGACCATAGGCGTTTAACATGGGATATCAGTTTTTCCATGTGCAAAAGTTCCCAATTAATTTTAGACAAAAATGTTTCAAATAAAAGTTGTAGATAATTAAATTGTACGCCTAAATCACTAAACAGATTTAATTTTGCACGTTTGATATCGTGTTAAATTGAATTTGAAATTCTATAAATATTGTTCATTGGTGGCGATAGCCATGGAAAAGAAACAATGTTATGAAGAAATGTATTTATTTTGAACTGACAGAAATTCGATTTTCAAATAAAAATTACATGTAATTATATCCTTCACCTAAGCCACTGAACATATTTTCTTTTTATAATGTAGATCTAAATCACTGCAGAGATTTTATTTAAATTTTATTTTGTAACTTGACAAATCGAAATTTTGACAATTCAAACGATATGTATTTCTTTGTAATTTTGTTAAAATTCCATGGCTATCGCTACAAATGAGCAATTTTTCTTCAATTTCAAATTCGATTTTACACGTTGCTAAACGTGCAAAATTAAATCTGTTTTGTGATTTAGGCGTACAATTTAATTATCTACAACTTTTATTTGAAACTTTATTGCTTAAAATTAAATGGGAACTTTTGCGCAAGGAAAAACTGATTTCCCATGTTAAACGCCTATGGCCCGCTTTTTAATTAACACCCTGTATATATATATATATATATATATAGCTTTGCTATAAATCTGGAAACAGCTGCTACATTAAGAAAATTCTGATTGAAAGGTGTCAGTGTCAAGTGCAGTTGACAGCATGTTTATGTTATAATTTTACTGGAAATATAGGATCTTTTGTTAGAAACTTTCTGTATGGAATTTGTATAAAATACATACAACTGCCTTAAGGTAATGTACAAGAAATATAATCTTTTGCAAAGAACTTTATGTATGACATTTATATAAAATACCTAGAACTGACGGAAGGTAATGTGCTGGCCACATCAGATTTTTTTAAATGGAATGCATATTTTTTTACCCTATAATATTCTCATTTTTTTCTCTTTTCAATGATATAAATTTTATTGTGTTTTGTATTTGTTTTATCTCCAAAATTTAATTTTACGCGTAATATTTCCCAAAAAACTTTATTATTTTAATAAACTGTACTTTATTTGATTAATATAATTCATTTTATAACTTTCTTTCTCGATATTTTCATTCTAAACTCATACTTACAAATTACACTATAACAAGTCAATAGCGATCTGATGAAAAATATTTTTTGATAAAAAAAATTAATTTAATTTATTTGCTGTGTAACTTTTTTTAATGTGATTATTTTATTTAAATTAAAGTAGTATTTCTAAATAGAAATCTTACCAATATTTGGAAAATAACAGTAAATTAATATAAAATTTTAAAAAAATATTTTTTTAGGAAAACATATACGAAACACAATAACAATTATATCATTGAAAAGAGAAAAATTATATGGTAAAAATCAAATACGCTTTCCATTTAAAAAAATTGTAGTTTGCGCTGTCTCAAAAAATTACCAATAGAAAAAATATTTTAGTACGCCACTGTATAGACACTATTATACTATAACATTTTCATTTGAAACATTTTTCTCGATAATTGATAGTTCAAGAGTTATTTGAAAAAATCAGTTTTTCGTCATTATCTAGTGACCTATGTATATTTTTGCAAAAACAAATAAAATGACCTCCTAATATGGCAACTTTTGTCCCATGTATCATTTACAGTTTCCGAGATAGAAATGGTGGCCCTAATCAAAAAACATGCTGTATACATCAAAAATATTATATAATATTATCCTTTTCATTCATAATAGTATATTAAAGAACGTGTTTTATAAGACATGTTTTCCTCGCTCGTGTCAAAATTTAGAAAACGAGTGTTAGCGAGTTTTTAAATTGACAAGTGCGAAAGAAAGTCTTATAAAATGAGTTCTTTATACTATTTTTTTTATATTTTGCACCTTCTACAATAACATTTACTTACTCAATTTGTGATTATTTATTATTTATTTATGAAATGTGTCAGTCATTGTAACGAAAATAAAAACTTAAATATAATTCCGTGTATTTTATTAAATAGAAAACATCAACATTATATTTGTAACCATTTGTACATTTTCATGTAAATAGTCTTCCCTAAATAAAAAATAATAATTATAATTTCGACATTATATTATTAAAATGAATTGTCAATTAACTAAAAATAAATTAGGTAAAAATGGATTAAAGAAACGTCATCTAGTACCAACCGTCTAAAACAAAAAATTGCGTATCGTAATGACTTCATTATGAACGCAAAATATAAAAAATAAATAAAATAAATATATCACCACGGCATATTACCCATTGCTGGGTGTGCCAATCTGCTTTGTATGCAGATATTGGTAATGATGAAGACATATTTGTATCGTGCGGGCGTTTACCAGGCGTCACCTCACGGGCACTCATTGCTGGCGTGGAGAGTGCACCACAGGGGTCAATTTAGTGCCATTTAAAATTTGAAATATTTGGCGTCGGTCGGGATCGAACCCGGTCCCCCAAATTCGCGACCAGACACTGAGGCACGTGGCCACGAGACCACATGGGTCTTTTCATTCATGATTTTCTTTATAAAGGTTCTGACTCTGATTTGGCGACGTCATAATTTTGTACACAAATACATGAAGTGTATTCCGAAATTGAACCAAGCTGTGTTCAGAAAACCAAGAAAGCTTCCGGTAAATATTAATTAATGTAATAGCTTATATATTTACAAAATTAGTGAAAATTTGCATACTTCTTAGACAAAAATCAATTATCGCTTTATACTTTGCGCTCTCAACGTGCACAGCCGGCCACACGTCCAGAACTCGGGCGAACTATGCATGCACAATCTACACAGTGCAGTATTTACCTAACGCGTTCTGTGCAACCCAGAGTGCACAGAACTGAATAACCGAACGCACCTTCTGTATCTTGTGTATTATGTAATAATACATAATTTAAATAATATAAAAGATAACCGCATTGATCACAGGTAAGTGAATTTTAATTATTTATAATAATTTTTCTATATTCTAATTTCTTTTAAGCACATATTTGCTGAAAATATGTGTGTTTAACGATATTACTAGAAATAAAACATTTCAATTTCAAATATTTAAATTTATATTTGCCGCGCGAATCCTCACATCTTGTGTATTGGCGACTAAAATTAACGTGAATCCCTCAAGCGGACGATATTTGCAACTATTGAAAATGGTATTCTGTTATTCAACTTTACAGTAAATATATATAGTGCATTGGATTCCTTGCCGGTTTCTTGTTTGTCTTTTTGTTTTAAAATACATATAAATTACTTTGCAATATGAGCAAAGAACGAAAAAATATTACCGTCAATTGCTGCGTTTATGGCTGTCATTCTCAGGGCACTAAGAAATTATCTGTCCCAAAAGTTGGGAGAGGACGAGTGACATCCAAAATAAATTTGGTAAAATGGAGTCTATCGACAAAAGAGAGGGCTGGATTAGGAAAATAAAAACTGGGAAACATGTAACGAATCATAAGTGGATAACAAAAATGAAAAGTATTCTATTATTTCCTGACTGATTCATGAGTAAAATAATACACTTTTCACTTAATGTGTAGCATTCAATATATTTCTTACACTTGAAATTAAAACAATTTGAAAGATATTTGACATTAGTTCCATTTTAATTTCCTTAACTAAGTAAAGTAAATACATATTTATTTAACATCCATGAATAATATATGGTAATACTTTACTATCTTGTGCAAAATATTAAGACAGCTGTAATGTGTTTGCAGTGGCCACTATGGCCAGCTATACAAGAGCATTTTGTAAATAATCAATTGTAAATTTAAAGTTCTTCTAATCTCATGAGGATGTGACGATAGAGCACTTGTTTAAACACAACCCATTAAAATAACAACCCACGATTCAACAATTCTCCCCCTTCTATAAAACTTGGAGAAAATTTGTTGCCTCCAAATAAGTAAACATTTCCTTAGAAATAAGTCTAAGATAACTTTCTTCGAATGTCATTATAATTTAAGTACGTGCACAAAATTATTACTAACACTATTTATAAAAAGTTTAATGAATTTGTTAGTATACTTCAAAAAGAATGTTGGTTATACAATGTTTTCTCTGTATGCGATCTTATAGCACAATACCATTTTCAGAGCACGTGTATGCTACAACACTAGCGCCGCCATCGGTAGTTTTAGTCGCCAATTGGCGACTAAAATAGGGTACCTTTATAACCAGGGTATGGCCATGGCGTGGCTCACGTTTCGTCCGCCATTATCGGCCAATCTGTTATATGTGTTTTTCTTGCGCAAATTATTATGTATTTTAATGAAAAACACATTTAATTATCATTTTAATATGTATTTATAGTGTAAGTAATATATTTTATTTTATTTACTTGTGTAGTTTGTTGATACCCACCACGATTACTGACCTATTGAAAATTTTTAAAAGGTAAGTTTAGAATATACAATTATTATGTAAATAAGAACTGCAGATATTAAATTAGATGTGATAATAACAACCCATATCATATATTCTACATAACCTCTAAATGTATGTCTTAATAATAATTGTGTATCTCTTAAATTAATTAATTTTTATTACCTTTATAAATTCACAGTGTGATAATTTAATATTCTTTTATAATATAATATCACATTTATTACAAATAAATAGGGAAATGAATTACCGACAATGGCGGTGATCTTGGACCATGGCCATACGCTGGTTATAAAGGTACCTTAGACTAAAATTAGCGTGAATCCCTCAAGCGGACGATATTTGCAATTCTTGAAAATGGTATTCTGTTATTCAACTTTACAGTAAATATATATAGTGCATTGGATTCCTTGCCAGTTTCTTGTTTGTTTTAAAGTACATATAAATTACTTTGCAATATGAGCAAAGAACGAAAAGATATTAACAACGTCAATTGCTGCGTTTATGGCTGTCATTCTCGGCTCGGGGTAGTAAGAAATTATCTGTCCCAAAAATTGGTGAGAGGAAGATTGACATCCAAAATAAATTTGGTAAAATGGAGTGTATCGAAAAAAGAGAGGGCTGGATTAGGAAAATACGAACTGGAAAACAAGTGACGAATCATGATAACAAAAATGAAAAGTATTGTATTATTTCCTGACCAATTCATGAGTAAAATAATATATTTTTCACTTTATGTGTAGCATTCAACATATTTCTTACACTTGTAATTAAAACAATTTGAAAGATATTTGACATTAGTTCCATTTTAATTTTCTTAACTAAATATAGTAAATACATATTTATTTAACATCCATGAATAACATCAGTGGCGGCTCGTGACTCTATCGGTCAGTGAGGCGACTTCGCCTAATTTAATAATCAAAAACAAAAAATAAAATAATAACAATAATAATACATATATTTATTATCATAAAAAGATTGATAAACATCCATTAAAAATATATATTGCTAATAAACTATCTTGCTTGAAAATCTTGTAATCTAAATAAAAATGTAGCTGTTACCATTAATTAGACAAACAAATCAAAATTAAATCATACCCAATAAATAAATATCTCTAAATAAAAATCTGATGTGGCCAACACATAACCTCTCGCCAGATATTTTACCTGGTTGTACGCATTAAACGAAAAATATTTTTAAATACAAATACATGTATTCATGTCTCACTACAAAATAATTCTCACATATATTTGCAAAATCTATGGGATATTTTAAAATAAATTATGTACAATACTTACATTTTCTTTATATTCAATATCCTGAAATTTTCTTTTTCTACTTTCCTTTTCTTTTTCTTTATATTCGTCATTTTTTCGCAAATTCCTTTTATATTCTTTTTTACGTATATTCTTTTGCGTTGTTGACTTTTTTTTATTTTCATAATCTTCATAATAATATACAAATATTGTTGACAGAGGCATACAAATATTTTTGACAGTGACATTTATGTGTCAATTACAAACATTTGAATTTCTTGCCTTGTTTGATCTGAGATTTTTTACATCAAATTATTTTATATGCCTTTTTTTATCTCTATATCTATAGAAGCTATAATAATGAATTTATATTTATCGAATAAAGAATTTAACGTTCTTTAATATAAGTATTTACATAAATTTTCGATAAATAATATTTAGACGATTTTTTTCTTGTAACTACTACTTCCGGTTGTCCAATTGTTACCAAAACTGACTGGACTCTTCCCATTATTGTTAGATTGAGGAATCCGTAGTTAAAAATGTCTTAAGTCTCATAGTATTTGAGATATAGTGAATCCAACATCCACACACACACACACATACGGACATCATCGTAAAAATGTTATAATCGGATACTAGGGACCTTAAAACGTGCTTATTCATTAAAATCTGGATATGCGATTTTTAGCATGAATACAATACCTCTCTTAGCGAGAGGTAAAAAATCTGATGTGGCCAACACATAACCTCTCGCCAGATATTTTACCTGGTTGTACGCATAAAACGAAAAATATTTTTAAATACAAATACACATATTCAGGTCTCACTACAAAATAATTCTCACATATATTTGCAATATCTATGGGATATTTTAAAATAAATTATGTACAATACTTACATTTTCTTTATATTCAATATCCTGAAATTTTCTTTTTCTACTTTCCTTTTCTTTTTCTTTATATTCGTCATTTTTTCGCAAATTCCTTTTATATTATTTTTTACGTATATTCTTTTGCGTTGTTGACTTTTTTTTTATTTTCATAATCTTCATAATAATATACAAATATTTTTGACAGAGGCATACAAATATTTTTGATAATGACATTTATGTGTCAATTACAAACATTTGAATTTCTTGCCTTGTAGTAGTTTGATCTGAGATTTTTTACATCAAATTATTTTATATGCCTTTCTTTATCTCTAAATCTATAGAAGATATAATAATGAATTTATATTTATCGAATAAAGAATTTAACGTTCTTTAATATAAGTATTTACATAAATTTTCGATACATAATATTTAGACGATTTTTTTCTTGTAACTACTACTTCCGGTTGTCCAATTGTTACCAAAACTGACTGGACTCTTCCCATTATTGTTAGATTGAGGAATCCGTAGTTAAAAATGTCTTAAGTCTCATAGTATTTGAGATATAGTGAATCCAACATCCACACACACACACACACACACACATACATACGGACATCATCGTAAAAATGTTATAATCGGATACTAGGGACCTTAAAACGTGCTTATTCATTAAAATCTGGATATGCGATTTTTAGCATGAATACAATACCTCTCTTAGCGAGAGGTAAAAACTGAGCTACAACGTACGTCGCTCGTCGTCATAAGCGCTAGCGTTGCTCCCTGGCATTGGCACTACGCTCCGACAACTTCTTGACGGAACATATGAGGCTACGAAAGAATCGCCTCATATTATAACCAGGATACAGGAATGCGCATGCGCCAGACTGCTTGTGAATAGCATGGGAGATATGTTACTGTGTGAAGCGAAGAACGCTGTCGTCTCACATAGCAGACCGATGACATAGTCGAAATTTATTATACGTGTACAGCGATCTTTATTTGGTTGGGCCACTGTAATTTGGGGTAGCGCATAACCAGCGCGTTCTCGTAATACAAATGCATTTTATTAAAATAAATAAATTTTAATCTTGTTAAAAATAAATTTGCTTATACTTACAAAACCAATTAAGGGGCTTGTTCGAAAATAAATCTGGAAAAATTACATTTCTTGCAAGTCATTTTGTGGTGTTTCTATAAGAAATAAACAATTGAAACTTGAAATACATAAAGTTAAGTAATATTCGAGGAGTGTTATGTTCTCAGAATATTGATTTTGTTTATCATTTTTGAAATATTAATTGATCAACAGTACCAATTTTAGTCTTATTTTGTGCCTTCATTTTACAGTCTTCTGTTAAAATAAAATTAAAAATATTTGCATAACACTCTTCCTTTAATTGAAAATAACATATCTGTTATAGAAAATATGTCTAATATTAACGTATGTTCGTGTATTTTGCCTTGCAAAAATTGTTAAAATTAGTTATTTTTACGCGCAAGTGGTGTCGCTAGTAGTTCGCTCAAGGTAGTTCAGTGTTTATTACGGGTAATGCTCCGCCCAGGGTACAATCGATTGACGGGAAAAATAATTTTATACTTTAAAGCACATGAGGCGGCGCCTCAGTTGCTTCATCTGACGAGCCGCCACTGAATAACATATGGTACTATATTACTATCTTGTACAAAATATTAATCTCATGAGGATGTGACGTTAGAGCACTTGTTTAAACACAGCCCAAATTTTTTTTAGCTTTATGTTCATTAACCCACGATTCAACAATTCCCCTCCTATAAAACTTCGAGAAGAATTTGTTGTCTCCAAATAAGTAAACATTTCCTTAGAAATAAGTCTAAGATAACTTTCTTCGAATGTCATTATAATTTACACAAAATTATTACTAACACTATTTATAAAAAGTTTAATAAATTTGTTAGTATACTTCAAAACGAATGTTGGTTATACAATGTTTCTGTATGCGATCTTATAGCAAGCACAATACCATTTTCAGAGCACGTGTATGCTACAACACTAGCGCCGCCATCGGTAGTTTTAGTCGCCAATAGACCAGAAAAGTGTAACGGTCAAACTTAGGCGCGAAATTCAAACTCAGTTCATAACGCTGAGAACATAATTTCAATCCCCGTGTATTTCTTACCAAGGAAATTTTTACTCAACTTTAAAGGCCGAAAAATCTCATAAAAGTAAATTTCTTATGCAAAGCATTATATGTAGCATCTAGACCGATCCTTTATCTCCAGATTCGTACAATAATATTCACATGAACTTTGCATAGTCTATAATTATTTAAATAATAATAGGGCGCGAGCAGACACGTGACTCGAGCGTCCTTGACGTGCTAGGAATCAGCTGATTTGTGTGCGCTTGTCATTTTGACAAGAACAATGTCACTTTAACAAGACCAATGTTTTGAGTTATTTTAATTTTGAACTGTTGAGAAGTTATTATTTTTAATTTTATGTGTTTTACTGCCTGAAAATTGTACATTAATAACATTTTAGCAGTTCAAAATCAAAATAAATCAAAACATTGGACTTGTCAAAGTAACACTGTTCTTGTCAAAACGACATGCGCACACAAATCAGCTGATTCCAAGTACGTCAAAGACGCCCGAGTCACGTGTCTGCTCGTGCCCTATACAACACTACAAAATTCATTGAACGTATGTCTTAGTTTGATCGTGCATGCTTCATCTTCTATTGTGCTGTCCTATTTACTGGTGGGATAACGACATACGGTATCCTTGCTTGCACCAAGCATTTTAATTTCTAATAATTTTCTTACTTTACTTTTTCTACAGGTTTAAACTATTGCAATCTATTACTGAATAAACAAACTATCGAATTCTTAGCAAGAGCTGCTTAATTTCTTTTTTTTAAATATCTTTTTTGTCTGTAAAATTAAACTCCTATATGAAACCTATACTAGGGATTTCAAACTATGAACTCGCGCCAAAGGCAAATTCTAACCTAACTTTTCTGGTCTATAGGTGTTTTCTTTCGGTCAGCGACTCAGGAGCAATCCCATCGGTGCGATCCGATTGAGTGACGTCATGAGTATGCCACGAAAGACAGTACTCTGTAATGATCGCAATCTTTGGTCCGTTGATAGTTGTGCTACTAAGCTACAGCAATCAGATCGCAGTGTGGGAGCGATTCGATGGAACAGATTGCAATCATGAAGTTAGTGGTGCGGTTATGTGATTGCAGAGCAAAAGAACACGCGCGATTAGATTGGGATTGCTCAATACGATTTTTTGGGACTGAAAGAAAGCACCTTATTCGCGAATAAAATCACCGGTGGCGGCGCTGTTATCAACCAAGATGTCGGATGATTGTCGTACTGACTCGCTATAAGTGCACCATATTAAATTTAACCGACGCCCAAATTCTAATGATGGTCTTAGAAATCCGCAAAGCCTGTATATATTCTAATTTCTAATAATTTGTGGCCTTCTGAACTTGTCACTTGCAATATTGATATTGTATATCTCAACTTCCTATGCTGATTACACATTATCTGTTTAGCTGAGGCACACATTTTATTCCAGTATCAGTTTTAGAATTGTGCAAACACACGTATCTTGTAGCCACAATTCAAATTGATATCTTTGAAGAAGTTCAAGAAACAAAGTCAACGTTTTATAAACTATTCAAAACACAAAGAAAGGTTGTCATATTTAATTATTTATGTATGAATTAATAAGTGAGCAATATAAATTTATAGGAAGGAAACAGAGGGTATTCCCCGGCTTGCAGTACCACATTATTTAATATAATAAGCACTTATAATTGAATAACTATAGTGTACAATACTGTTCCTACACAAAGGATTATTAAATACCAGTGGATTTTAATTGATAAAGATCAGAAACAAATTGAACAAGGATTTGACGACTTTCCTATTACAACAACACTACGAATTCAGGATCAATGTAAGTATTCTCCCAAAAAGGCAGTAGTTGTATTAAAGGAAACACCCTGTATAATATTTTTTTCATGACTGGGAGGTGAAAAACGTTATTTTTACAAAAATAAAAAAAAATCGAAGTTTTATTGTATCACATTTTGTAGTCTTTGAATTATTACACAAGACAAAAGAAATTTGTTGACAATAGGGCTGTTGCAAGAATTTTTATATGCCTTATAAGTATTAAATTTAAAAAGGTATCATTATTTAAATAGCCTCAAATTTGAAAATATCACCAAATATCCATTAGATATTTTACGATTAATTTTTGAAATTTGGAGATTTTGAAAAAGTCACTTGATCTGGAACAGAATGTGACGTCACAACACATACATCTTCATCGGCTCCAATTGGTCCCTTAGTGTCAATTCTTTGTGTTTTGTTACAAGTGTTATGATAAATATATTGTCAAAGTTGTGAAACAAGTGTCAAATTTTTGAGTTTGGTTCGTGTCAGATAATACAAAATTCAATATAAAATGAGTAATTTACAATATCGTATTGTGTTTTCTTGCAAAAATGCGCTAGGAACAAACCTACTATTGAATTTATAAATATACCAAAAGATGCGAAGAAAAAAAAATTGTGGCTAGAAGCAATAAGTCGAAGAGCTGATGGTTGGGTTTTTACATTTTATTTTACCTTAACTCTTTAACACACCTTATTTCGGCAACAGTAAAACAATCGTTTTCTGATATAAATTCAGCCATCATTCAGCTTTCGATTTTCGGTAAACTGACCGACTTAGCTTGAATGTATTCTGTATTAGCCATTATTACTCATTTATAATGGAAAATATCAGCGTCAAATGTCGAATTAGAAATTTGTTATTAACATGTGACAAACTATCGCCTACGTTTATTTATCTAAATAACAAAAATAAATGTAGGTGATGGAAAAACTGTTTTTCTATTGGCTGTGAATGACGTAATGTATGTGCTTCTACGACACAGGAGTGGGGGTTGTTTTTCATGACTATTTTTGGCGCCAATATTCGTATTTAATTATTTACGAAAACAACAACAAATTATTAAAAAAAATAATTATTAATAAGAAAAATATTGCATAAACTTTCTTTTAAAATACTTTTTGAAAAATGTGATACAGGCTCATTGAATCGTTTGACAGCAAAAATTTGTTGATATTTTGTTGACAATTGCTTTCAATAATTATTGTATTTTGGTTCAGTTACTAGAGAACCTCAAGAAATGGTTGAGGCTACTGTTGTCACGGTTTTTAACATCTTACTCTCAAAATCCAATAAATTGTATATTATATGACAGAACATTAAATGTCAAAATAATAAAATCTTCCATAAGGGAAAAATGTCCACATTTCGTATCTAGAGGGATAATGGTGAACGTCTCTTTGAATTTTGATACTATAGAATTGACTATTACTTAAGTAGTGGAGAGAATCTTTTATTTTAATTTAAATAACAACGAATCTGAAATTAATAAAAAAAAATTTTCCAGAAAAGCAACCATGTGGATTTGGAGTGTACCAGTTTTAATTTTTTTATGTATTGTAACAAAAGTTCTTGCATGCACTGATATGGGATATTATATGGATGGCAGGCACTACCTATGCAGCAATATGACTCGTAATGAGTACATCATTAAAATTAATACAGAATGGAATTATAACACAATAAGAAAACTAAGTGTTGTTCAAATAAATCTCTCAATAATAGATGAAGATGTGTTTACCCATTATAAATATGGGTACGTATATTATTTAACAATAAAACAATGTGGAGTCACAACAATTCAAAATAATAGTTTTAATAAATTTGCACGATTGGAATATTTACATATTTTAGAGAATAATATGAAATATTTTGATGGAAATTTTATAACATCACTTATAAAATTAAACAGATTAGACATATCTAGTAACAATATCCAACAATTTAATATTAATTGTAATGACATAGAATACTTCAATGAATTAATAATAAGTAACAATTCAATAACATCTTTAAAAGAAAATACATTTCAGGAATGTGGTAATTTGCAATTTTTGTATTTAAGTAACAATAGAATAAATAGTATAAGAAATAATGAATTTATAGGAATAGACAATCTAAATACTTTAGATTTATCAAATTCATCTATAACAGAAATAGAGCGACAAGCATTTAATGAGTTGAAATCATTACATTCATTAAGTTTAAGCTCAAATAAAATACACAATTTTTCTTGTGGCACTTTCCAAGATAGTAACATAAAAAATTTGAATTTAAGTAATAATGAAATAAAAAACATAAGTATTTGCATGTTCCAGCATTTGACTAACTTGGAATCTTTAGACTTACAAAACAACCGAATCAAGGAATTACGGTCAGGCAGCCTGTCCGCATTAAATCAACTGCAGGTCCTGAATTTGTCACATAACGAGCTGAACACCCTCTCCGAGACAGTGCTGCACCCTCTGGACAGCCTGCAGGAGTTGGACATCAGCGCCAACCGCTTTACCGTACTCGACCCTCGCAATCTTTTTTCACATCTAACTACCTTAAGACAAGTTGACTTATCGGGGAACCTGTGGTCGTGCCATAACCTCACTGCAATTCGAAAATATTTGCGGACGCAGAACATATCTTTCAAAAGCAAGATTTTAAACTTTACAGTGGCTAATATTGGCGGTAGTCAATGTATCGATGAGCAAAACAATGAATTTGAGGGAGGTAGTGTTGAATATTATGACGAAAACAAAATGTCAAATAAGAAAAATGAAATAACATTAAAAGAATTTTCTCAAAACGTAAATAACAGTTTGGAGAAATTAATAAATGTAATTAGGAATTTACATAATCAAAGTACTGATAAAAATAATTTGGAAATATTTTCTCAAAACACGAATAACAATTTAGAGAAAATAGTAAATGAAATTAGGATTTTAAATAATAAAACTACTGATAAAAATTTGGAAATATCACCTAATGAACCTCGAAGTACGAACAAAGAAATTTTGAACACAGAAAATTCAAATTTCAACAACAACAACAATGGCCATATTTATCATTTATTGTTAACTTTGAGTATAATATATATTTGTTATAAAGTAACATGTTTTTGTTACAAATATTATAAACAAAAGAAAAATAAAAATAAAAGTTCAAGCACCCCAACTGAATTAATAACATTAAATCCTGATACAGAATCCGTATAAATGTTGGATATTGTTATTATATTATGGACTACCACTGTTTTGTATGTTTACATGTGTATAGCTAGAATTATAGCAGATATATTATAAAGCAAGATAGAGAAATAAATGATACCAAAAAGAAAAAAAAAGTAGATTTTTCTTTCATAAATGAAAAATTTACCTAATATTATGCATATACAAGGTGTTTTTTTATCAAGGCCACCATTGGTTTCTTGGAAACTGTAAGTGCTACGACTTGGTTGTAATAAGACAAAAGTTGCCATATTAGAAGGCCATTTTAGTGACGTATTTGTTTTTGCAAAAATATGCAAAGATGACTAGATAATGGCGAAAAACTGATTTTGGTTATTTTTTAAAATAACTCCTAAACTATCAGTTATCGAGAAAAATATTTCAAATAAAAGTGTTACAATATTATATTGTCTATTTAGGGACTTATATCCATTTAATATTAAGTGTAAAATGCAGTCAAATCGTATAGAGAATCAAATATTCTTTAATATTTATAATAACATTGAATGTGAAAAAATGATATTTAACATAGTTTTTTCAAGAAAGACTGTTAAAATCTTCAAATGATGGTACTTCCGGTTGACCAATTGTAACCAAAATCTAATCAGCTCTTCATATGGATGTAACGAAGAAGAATACGAAAAAAATATAATTTTTGTAATTGTAGTATTAGAGTTTTCGCAGACGAAATTTTTATTACACACACACACACACGCGCGCACGCACACACACACACGCACACATACACACATCATCGTAAAAATAGTAAATTCGTATTCTAGACAATACCTTCCGTACCTAAAGGTGACGGAAGGTAAAACACTTGAGGACATTAGAAAATGGCTTGAAAAAAGAGGCAAAGATTTTAATAGGGTGTTTAGAAAACCAAGAAAGCTTCCGGTAAATATTAATTAATGTAATAGCTTATATATTTACAAAATTAGTGAGAATTTGCATACTTCTCTTCTTTATACTTTGCGCTCTCAACGTGCACAGCCGGCCACACGTCCAGAGCTCGGGCGAACTGTGCATGCATAATCTACACAGTGCAGTATTTATCGAACGCGTTCTGTGCAACCCAGAGTGCATAGAAGTGAATAACCGAACGCTTACTGTGCAAATTAATAAAAATGTGAGAAATATTCGTTTTCCGGGAATGGACTGTGTCATATTTTGAGTCAGAGCTCAACGTTTCGCCCGCAGTCATATGGGGCATCTTCAGGAGCAAGGAGGATAGTACTGTCTTAAACACGGTTACCCGACGTGTCAACCACGCTAGAGGCCGAGTTTAAGCAACAAGGAGGGAGACTCAGTTTACAAGGTTACCCGACGTGTAAACCACGCTAGAGGCTAAATAAACCAAGTGACGAAAGAAGGCCGAGAAGACAGTTATATACTAATCTAAAGATAGGGTAGATGAGCAGAGCTAATGAGAGGACCAATGGGAATCGAGTTCGTAATGGTAGATTGGGCGTGTCGTGTTCCGAGAATCACCTGTTTCCACATGTGGCTCAAGAAATAGCCATCATCCCGATTGATGTTATTCGGATGTTTCCATATTTCTAAAGTTTCCCTGTATTTACGTCTGTGAAACTCAGGGACAGGAGTTAAAATGCAGGAATTTTCAAATAAGATGTTATGTCCTGTGTTGTGTTGGTGTTGTGCGACCGCAGATGTTAATACCATACCATTACGCAGACAGCGTTTGTGTTCTGACAATCTAGTGTGAACACTCCTTCCTGTTTCACCTATGTATACTGTGCCGCAAGAACAAGGAATACTATAAACACCGGGTGACGACAAGGGTTCGCGTTTATCTTTAGTTTGGGGGAGTATTTCTGAGATCTTTGTGGAGGTTTAAAAAAGACCTTAATATTGTTTTTATTGAGAATTCTACCTATTTTATCCGAGAAACCTTTAATGTAAGGGACAGATGCAAATATTTCGAACGAGGTATCCACAGGTTTTTTTGGGTAAAGGGTTTAATTGTCTATGAATTACATTGTTGATTAATTTTACGTCATAGTTGTTCTGGATTAAACTATGTCTGATGTGATCAAGCTCCTGCTGTAGGAAATCAAGTTTAGAGATTTTGATGGCACGATGTACGAGAGCGTTGACTACTGAGAGTTTCTGCGAGGGATGGTGGTGAGAATTAAAATTGAGATACCTATCAGTGTGGGGTGGGTTTTCTATAAACAGCGTGCCCTAACTGTCCGTTGGGTTTACGATTAACCAGAACATCAAGGAAGGGGAGAGTTCTGTTATTTTCTACCTCCATGGTGAATTGAATGTCCGGGTGTATGCTGTTTAAGTGTTCGTGGAACAAAGTGAGTTTTTCCGGACCATGTGGCCAAATGACAAACGTGTCATCTACATAGCGAAACCATACCTTAGGTTTGAATGTAGATGATTCTAGTGCCTTTGTTTCAAAGTGTTCCATAAATATACTGGCAACCACGGGGGACAGGGGAGAGCCCATTGCTGCACCGGAGACCTGTTTGTAAAATTGTTTATTAAAAGTGAAATAGGTTGATGTCAAGCATAATAAAAATGTGTGCACAGAACTGAATAACCGAACGCACCTTCTGTATCTTGTGTATTATGTAATAATAAATAATTTAAATAATATAAAAGATAACCGCATCGATCACAGGTAAGTGAATTTTAATTATTTATAATAATTATTTTATATTCTAATTTCTTTTAAGCACATATTTCCTGAAAATATGTGTGTTTAACGATATTACTAGAAATAAAACATTTCATTTCAAATATTTAAATTTATATTTGCCGTGCGAATCCTCACATCAATGTGTTAGGTGTTTTCTTTCGGTCAGCAATTCAGGAGCAATCCCATCGGTGCGATCCGATTGAGTGACGTCATGAGTATGCCACGAAAGACAGTACTCTCTAATGATCGCAATTTTTCGTCAGTTGATAGTTGTCGTATTAAGCTACAGCAATCAGATCGCAGTGTAGTAGCGATTCGATGGAACGGATTGCAATCATGAAGTTAGTGGTGGGGTTATGTGATTGCAGAGCAAAAGAACACGCCCGATTAGATTGGGATTGCTCAATCCGATTTTTTGGAACTGAAAGAAAGCACCTTATTCGCGAATAAAATCACCGGTGGCGGCGCTGTTATCAACCAAGATGTCGGATGATTGTGTCACAGTAATTATTTTGCGTAAGATTATTTTTATTAAATGTATTATGTTTTGTCTCTAATTAGCTATTTAGGTACGTAACCGATGCTGTTGGATAAGAGCTACATTTAATGATACTGGTATTCACGTATTTTATTTCAGTTTATTTCTAGATTTCAGTGTGAGAACATCGATATTGTAGTTATTCAGGTGAGACAGTTAATCTAGCGTGTGTATGATTGTGGGTGTGTGCGAGCAGTACGGTGTACTGTAGTGACCTCTCGTGTGGACACGGGGGTCGCCAGCGTAGCAGAAGGGGAGGGCGGTAGTGACACGCATCTGTGGTCGCCAACGGTAGCAACAGTTAGAGCTGTAGTGATAATAATAATAATAATAATAATAATTTATTTGCCCAACAGTGTACACCATATAAAGGACAAAATACAGTTACATGCATCAAAGTAAATTTTGAAAGGAATATACATACAGAGATAAAAAAAAAATATAAAATATAACATATAAATACATAATAAATGTCTAAATTTTTTCCAAATTCGAAAATACATTTATAACGGAATATGGTGATATTGTGAATACATCTATTTCACTAACAATTTTATTGATGTTGTTGCACATTATATAGATCGGAGATCTGGTTTGTGTATTTGTCCTCGCTCTAGGACATTGAAAATATAATTTATGTCTTGATGTTAGACGTGGTACATGAATTTCAATATTCTCTAACAAGGCAGGACAATTAATTTTGTATTGCAGCAGTTTTAACAAAAATATAATTGACTGACAGATTCTACGTGTTTCTAATGATTTAAAGTTAAAACGTACTAATAAATTGTTATAATCTGAACCTCGTGCAGGATAGATATGATCACATTTAAATGCTAAATACTTCAGGAGACGTTTTTGTACAGCTTCAACTCTAGTAATGTACCGGTCATAAATTGGATACCATATTAATGCTCCATATTCTAATTTGGAACGAACATAACTATTGAACAATATTATAATTATGTTCACGTTACAAAATTGTTTACAGTTCCTAAATATGAATCCAAGTATTTTAAAAGCAGAACTAACCAATTCTGTAACATGTATTACAAAAGACATATCTGTTTCAAAAATAACTCCAAGATCCTTAAAATGAGATGGTCTTTCTAGTACAATGTTATTAATGTGATAATTAAACAAAATTGGATTTTTTATTTTATAATATGACAAAGTTTTGCATTTTTTAGAGTTCAGTTTTAAATTGTGTTGGTTACACCATTCGAAAATTTGGTCCAACTGACATTGGAGCCTATGACAGTCTAATTCATTCCTGATTGAGCAGTATATTTTTAAATCATCTGCGTAAAACAGATGATCACACATATTAATAAGATTGCTTAGGTCGTTGATATATAATATAAATAAAAAGGGTCCGAATACCGAGCCTTGTGGTACGCCAGAAGTAGGGGTGAAATACTCCGATTGGAAACCATTATATTTAACAAATTGCTTTCTGTTAGATAAATATGATTGAAGCAAATAAATTAAATTTAAGTTAAGACCAAAAGACTGTAATTTTTGCAACAATAAACCATGATCGATTTGGTCGAAAGCTTTATGAAAGTCAGTGTAGATTACGTCTACTTGCCCCCCTTTATCCACCACTGATGTAATATAATGTGATATTACTGCTAAGTTTGTCACCGTAGATTTTTTTTCAACAAATCCATGTTGAAATGACGATATGAATGGACTTAATTTAAAACTTAATTTATTGTGTATAATGGTTTCGAATACTTTTGACAAATTGCATAATATGGACACAGGTCTATAATTTTTAATATTTGAGACATCTCCAGATTTATGAATAGGACATATACGTGCGATTTTCCAAATATCTGGAAATACAGATTTTTCTAAAATAATATTAAATATATGTACCAAGGGTGTTACAAGTGCAGAAGAACAATCTTTAATTACAAAACTAGGTATTTGATCTACACCGGCAGTTGTTTTATTTGATAACCTTCTAATAGCTTGCAATACGTCATTCTCTGTAATTTCGTTAATTTCAATAGATGGGAGATAATTTAAAAAATCGGTTTTAAGTCTTGAATTATTACCTTGACTGGATTGTATATACACACTTTTGAAATATTGAGCAAAACTATTAACAATAGTTAAAGGATCATTGAAATGATTATCATCCAACTTCATCGCACATGGAATGCGCGAACTATTCTTCTTGGATTGAATATATGACCAGAATTGCTTTGAGTCAGTTTTTATTTGATTTTCAATGTTTGATATATATAATTGATGCGCATTTTCAATTTGCGTTTTTACAAGTTTTCTCATATTTTTGAATTCGATCAAGTCAGACTGACATTGGTGTTTCTTAAATTTCCTGTGTGCGTTAAATTTCTTTTTAATATTTATTTTAATGTCTTTAGTGAACCAGCAAGGAAAGGATCGATTACTTGAATTTTTTACCTTGAAAGTAGGCACAAAATCATCAAAGTAATTTTCTAAAATATCATAAAAAGCTTTACATATTTCTTCTACATCATTCATTAATAATAATGGAGACCAGTCAGTTTCATATATACTTTTGTATAGATCAAGAAAATTAGCTTTTTTGAAATTATAATTTTTTTGACGTTTGTTAAGTGGAAAATTAGAGTTGCTATTTGTCTTAATATCCACTTCGATCTGCAATGTCGGATGATAATTATCCACTGTTACTAAATTAATATCTGAATTCTCAACCTGACACTCAATATTCCCAATAACTAAATCTAATAACTTATTACAACTATTAAGAACGTTATTAAATTGAACATAATTTTGTAGTTCAAGGAAGTTTCTAAGTATATTAGCTTTATTACATGCTGAATTATTATTGACAAAACTAGGTACATTAAAATCTCCAATAAACAAAACTTGATAATCATATATTTCATGAAAAAGACTTAATGCCTCAAAGAAGCTTTCAAATTCTATCAATGGCGTATCCGGTGGGATGTAAAAGACAAAAATAAACAGTTTTGAGTCTGGTGTAAATATCTTACAGCCAACCACATCAATAGAATGGAAGGTGTCTACAATTGGGGACAAATCAACTTGCGTTATTTGGACATTGTCTTTGCAAGCAATTAGAACTCCGCCTCCTTTATTCACGTTCAAACGATCCACACGGCGATCACAACGATACACAACATAGAATGGCGGGAACAGTTCGGCACTATTTACTCCGTTGGTAAGCCATGTTTCACTCAAACACAGGACATCAAATTCACCATCACAAACACCCTTAAAGAACTGGTCTGTCTTAGAATTCAATCCCCGAACATTTTGATAATATATTTTAAAACTGGACGGCACAGATGTACGATTGTTGGGCTTTATTAGTTTAAATGATTAGATTTAATAATGGCTGGTAAACCGTTTATATACTTTATTTTTAAATTAGTTTCTCCACTGTCCACTCTCAGTTTCAGATCAGTTTTAATTTGTTTTAAATAAGTTAATTCGCGTTGCGTTTTATCTGTTGTCACAAAAATTGATTTATAATTATCATTTGATTTTAGTTTACGAGCACTCCCTATGACAGTTAGAACGTCCTTATGGGAATTAAGCACTATTTTCATTGGTCGTGCTTTATTTGCAACCTGTTTTCCAATTCTAAATAACTTTATGTTGTTTACAGAAACGTCATTATTTATCAATTGAATTATATTCTTAGCAGATGTGACATCGTTATTGATATTTGTTTCAGGTAAACCAAAAATTATTATATTATTTTTACGTCTCTCGCGGTCGTTGATTTCACCAATAATGCTTTCAAATTCAACCGGATCATGGGTTGACTTAACTTGCTTTTGAAACATATTTTTAAATGAATTTAATTCTTCTTTGATGCTAACAATGACCGCCTTCAGCGAGTTAATATCCTCTCCAATATTTTTACATGGTTTACATGTCCACGAGACGCCATCTCTACCATAGATAATTCTTATGTCTGAGGAAGATCTGATCCAATTGGTTAAGAGTATTGTCTCCGGATCACCACCGAAGCGGCAGAGGTTCCGTAGTAACTAACGGTACTGCCCGTGGTTGCCAACATGTGTGTACGGATTTGTATGATTATTCTCTTATTTTACTGCGTTGTCCTTTATCCTAATCCTTGTTGAACGGTCGTGCCCGGTAGAGCCTCCAGGTGTGATGAGAGAGCTATACGGGTAACCAGGAATGCGATCTATGTGTCCACGATTGCTAGCCTCGTGGGTTTTCGCTGATTGACCGCGTGGTAACGGCAGGGATGGTTTTATCCTGGTTTTGTAACTATGCCCCTAAGGCCGATGTAAAGCCACTAGGTTTGATCAGCACCTGAGCGGAATTCGGGTTAGGGTAGCTCCCTATTCCCAGGGGTGGTAGGCAAGGTTGGTTGTGTAACCATATTTTGGTGCCGGTATAAACCACACCGCTCAGGGTGGCAATGGCAAGTACAGTTGAGTATATGTACGCGTAAGTCCGGGGCCACACTGCTATTAAGTAGCAGGTATGCGTTTCGCATAAGATGACTTATTCCATTTTCCCTGTTCTATTGGACTTTGTTGCATACGTGTGTTATTTCCCGTGTGATTTTACAATACATTCCTTTGTGGTGGATGCGCGTGTATTTTGTGAATGATTGACTCTTCACTGAGTATTTCTCATGTGTTAATTCTTTTGCAGATATAATCACGGCGTGGAGGAGGACTCCGCGTGACCGGGTTCGGCCAGGCGACGGTCATCTACATTTGTTATTTTTTTTTGTATTGATACTGTATATACTGGTTTGGGAGATAAATGTGTTTTAATATGCTTAAATTTAGCGCTAACATTTAATCGTCATTTATAATAATTGTCGTACTGACTCGCTAAAAGTGCACCATATTAAATTTAACCGACGCCCAAATTCTAATGATGGTCTTAGAAATCCGCAAAGCCTGTATATATTCTAATTTCTAATAATTTGTGGCCTTCTGAACTTGTCATTTGCAATATTGATATTGTATATCTCAACTTCCTATGCTGATTACACATTATCTGTTTAGCTGAGGCACACATTTTATTCCAGTATCAGTTTTAGAATTGTGCAAACACACGTATCTTGTAGCCACAATTCAAATTGATATCTTTGAAGAAGTTCAAGAAACAAAGTCAACGTTTTATAAACTATTCAAAACACAAAGAAAGGTTGTCATATTTAATTATTTATGTATGAATTAATAAGTGAGCAATATAAATTTATAGGAAGGAAACAGAGGGTATTCCCCGGCTTGCAGTACCACATTATTTAATATAATAAGCAGTTATAATTGAATAACTTTAGTGTACAATACTGTTCCCACAAAAGAATTATTAAATATCAGTAGATTTTAATTAATAAAGATCAGAAACAAATTCAACAAGGATTTGACGACTTTCCTATTACAACAACACTACGAATTCAGGATCAATGTAAGTATTCTCCCAAAAAGGCAGTAGTTGTATTAAAGGAAACAATCTGTATAATATTTTTTGCATGACTGTGAGGTGAAAAACATTATTTTTACAAAAATAAATAAAAAATCGAAGTTTTATTGTATCACATTTTGTAGTTTTTGAATTATTACATAAGACAAAAGAAATTTGTTGACAATAGGGCGCAAGCAGACACGTGACTCGAGCGACATTGATGTGCTTGGAATCAGCTGATTTGTGTGCTCATGTCATTTTGACAAGGACAATGTTACGTTGACAAGACGAATGTTTTTATTTATTTTGATTTTTAACTGCTAAAATGTTATTATTTTTAATTTCATATGTTTTACTGCTTAAAAATTGTAAAATAATAACATTAAAGCAGTTCAAAATCAAAATAAATCAAAACACTGGTATTGTCAACGTGACCTTGTTTTTGTCAAAATGCATGCGCACACAAATCAGCTGATTCCAAGTACGTCAAAGTCGCTCGAGTCACGTGTCTGTTCGCGCCCTATAGGGCTGTTGCAAGAATTTTTATATGCCTTCTAGGTATTAAATTTAAAAAGATGTCATTATTTAAATAGCCTCAAATTTGAAAATATCAGCAAATATCCATTAGATATTTTACAATTAATTTTTGAAATTTGGATATTTTGAAAAAGTTACGTGATCTGAAACAGAATGTTACGTCACAACACATACATCTTCATCGGCTCCAATTGGTCCCTTATAATGTCAATTCTTTGTGTTTTGTTATAAGTGTTATGATAAATATATTGTCAAAGTTGTCAAATTTTTGAGTTTGGTTCGTGTTAGATAATATATATATATATATATATATATATATATATATATATATATATATATATATATGAGGCGCCGTTTGGATCAAAATAAAGTTTTTGTAATATATATATATATATATATATATATATATATATATATATATATATATATATATATATATATATATATATACAGGGTGTTAATTAAAAAGTGAGCCATAGGCGTTTAACATGGGAAATCAGTTTTTCCTTGCGCAAAAGTTCCCATTTAATTTTAAGCAATAAAGTTTCAAATAAAAGTTGTAGATAAATGTATTGCACGCCTAAATCACTAAATATATTTAATTTTGCACGTTTGGTATCGTGTGAAATTGAATTTGAAATTCTATAAATATTGCTTATTTGTGGCGATAGCCGTGGAATAGAAACAATGTTATGAAGAAGTGTATTTATTTTGAACTGTCAGAAATTCGATTTTCGAATAAAAATTACATGTAATTATATTGTACACCTAAGCACTGAACATATTTTGTTTTTATAATGTAGATCTAAATCACTGCAAAGATTTTATTTAAATTTTATTTTGTAACCTGAAAAATCGAAATTTTGACAATTCAAACGATATGTATTTCTTTGTAATTTTGTTAAAATTCCATGGCTATCGCTACAAATAAGCAATTTTTCTACAAATTCAAATTCGATTTTACACGTTACCAAACGTGCAAAATTAAATCTGTTTAGTGATTTAGGCGTACAATTTAATTATCTACAACTTTTATTTTAAACTTTATTGCTTAAATATAAATGGGAACTTTTGCGCAAGGAAAAACTGATTTCCCATGTTAAACGCCTATGGCCCGCTTTTTAAATAACACCCATATATACAGGCTGTTATATTTTAATGGACCCAGCAAATATCTCGCTTATTTATTAAGTTGGCAATTTTTTCATATAACATGATTTATACAGGAACATGTAAGCTACTTGATGACGGATGTACATTCCTGATACCACTTCCGGTTTATGAGTAATTAATATCTACTTTGAAATTTCAAATGGAACATACTATATTTTTTTACAAATTTGAAAAGTACATCAAATTTGCTTTACAATCATGTAAAATAATCAATATGTTACATTATTAAAAATTAAAATGGTGGGCACTTTTTTATACACCTAATTGGAAAGAGAATAGTGAGCCATGACTGTGGCATGTGTTCCTTATTCTTATTTTCTGTATTATTATGACAAAAAAAATATTATTTCGTTTAATAGTTACAATTGTTTTAGTTAATTGTTTTATTTCAAGCCGCAGTCATGGCTCACTATTCTCTTTCCAATTAGGTGTATAAAAAAGTGCTCGCCATTTTACTTTTTAGTAATGTAACATATAGATTATTTTACATGATTGTAAAGCAAATTTGATATACTTTTTAAATTTGTAAAAAAATATAGTATGTTCCATTTGAAATTTCATAGTAGATATTAATTACTAATAAACCGGAAGTGGTATCAGGAATGTACATCCGTCATCAAGTAGCTTACATGTTGCTGTATAAATTATGTTATATGAAAGAAATTACCAATTTTATAAATAAGCGAGATATTTGCTGGGTCCATTAAAATATAACACCCTGTATATATATATATATATATATATATATATATATATATATATATATATATATATATATATATATATATATATATATATATATACACACTATTATTCACGAAAGATGACTATTCAAGGTCATTTGTTCGATAAAAGAATACACATCACTTTATAGCAGTAGCTTAGCAACATTTTATATTAGAAAGAGAAAGATTATTTGACCTATGTCTATTTAATTTTTGTAGTGTGACAGATATACGTAAATAGTGGCATTACTTTCTAACACACTATAAATAATAATGCCGTATGTCGTAGAATTACAGATACTTAATTATCTACTGCACTGCCCTCTGTGCTAAAATTTACCCAGTGGCGTTGACCCGTTGACGTTTAAATTAAATTATTATTCCTTGATTTATAAGTTAAGTCTATGTTTTCGTATTTTGCAAAAACATAAGTGAAGAACATAAATATTTCAGAAAGGCATTATTTAGAAAGAAACATAATTTTCAAATGAATTATTCTTATTTTTTCAGTTAAAATGTGTCCATGAATATTTCATGTTGCACGCCTATGCAAACGAAATGAAATGAAGTTATCTGCAAGTAATATTATATCAGACGGCTCACAAATGACCTTGAATAGTCATCTTTCGTGAATAATAGTTTATATATATATATATATATATATATATATATATATATATATATATATATATATATATATATATATATATATATTATTTATTATTACCTAATATATACATAAAAATTTCGTGATATATAATATTTTGTCATGTTGATATATACAATAGGGGTTTCCGATTAAGCGAATTTTAAGCGCCCCGTCGCGGTATTTTTATGAACTATGTGGACATACAAGTAACTTTCATCGTGCTGTCAAGTTGATAGCCTTGTGAAATTTGTGTTTTATATTAAAAATATGGGTATTAGGTACGTGTAAGGCCTCTGTAAGAGTGATTACAGGAATAAATATAAAAAATATATAAGGAGTTAATTTTATGTCAATTTCCAAGCCGATCTTATCTCTCATGGTTTATGCGTAACTACATCAAACTAAATGGTTTCGTGGAAGTAGTGGTATATGTGTCTGTAGTTAAATAGGTTTGATATGTTATGAAATGGAAAATAGCCCCACTTTATATTTACATCAACTACCCTACACGTATTACATGAAATTACCGCAGATACCCATTTACCACCATCAGTGCAGGGTAATATATTATCACTGCGTCCCGCATTCATATAATTTTGATTTCTGAAAACGTTGAAACATTTTGAGTTAGTATAAATCAGTAAATACCCAGTAACTAACCGAAACTAAAACCTTAAAATAAGATCGCTCTTTTTCCGCCTTTTTTCAGACCACGACACTAACCATCTTTTTTAGGTCATTCACAGAATGATTTTCAATATTTTTCTTTTTTAATTTCGCCCCTGGCACTAACTCTGCACTAAAAAAATTCATTTTCATCACTAATCGAACACATGTCAACAGAAAATGTCTATTTGTCCACATAGTTCAAGATTTCACCGCAAATGGCGCATTTTGTGACGTCACGATCGGAATCCCCTATTTTCATTGTGATATATAGAATTTTTAGTTCTATGAAATGCAACATGCGTTTTATTTCCTGTGTAGATTTCTGTGTTATCGACTCACGTTGGACACTTGATTAACCGTTTGACATTTCAAATCTGGCTGTGTGAACATGGTATGAACTAAAGCTAACCAAACTGGGCTAAACTAAGGGTCGAGTTGTTTTTGTTTACTATAGTAGTTATCTAATCCTCCTTGTATCTAATCAAACAAACTAATATTTAAGCCATCAAGCATTTTAAATTCGAAACCAAAACCCAACGTGTACAAAAATACATCTTGGATCTAACCAACCCTAAATCGTTGCCAACATAAGTAGATAAAAGCACAAAAGTAAGCGCCCTTATTATATTGCGGCATTTCATAGAACTAAAAATTCTATGTATCAACATGGCAAAAATTTATATATCACGAAATTTTATATATATTAGGTAATAATATACATATATATATATATATATATATATATATATATATATATATATATATATATATATATATATATATATATACAGGGTGATTCATCGGTCTGTCCTCTCTTTATAACTCTTTTATTTTAAGTCAGATAGAAAAACTCTTCAAATATAATTTATATGATATATTATTGTCTATCTACGTACCATATGCATATGTATACAGGCTGCTCCGTTTAAGCGCAACAATATGTAACTTTATATTTCTTAATGGAACATGCTGTATTTTTTTATTTATTTTGATAGTAAACTAGATTCCCTTTAAAAAAGTATTAAGTAATAAGGGGTGTAAAATTATAAATTAAGAAGTTATTTACTTTCATAAAAAATAGTGAGTGGAAAAACCATAATATAATACAAAATTTTGATCCTTTTTTTATTAATACTTATTTTAAACATTACACTAATTCCAAAGAAGCTATTAAAATTTAGTGACAGACTAAATAATGCAAAATTATAATAAATGCTCGAAAACTTGTACTTCAACTTCAATAGATTTTCCTATTATAAATATTATATTAACCATCTCATCTTTACTAAAATTTGTATTATTCATTTTCACATCAACATCAACAATGATAAACTAAGAGTATTTGGACAACTTGTTTGTTTAAATTCGAAACAATTGATCAAATTATCCATAGCTTACTTTGTTAATAATAACATTATAAAAACATATCATTCAACGAATAAAGGTAAATAACTTCTTAAAAGGGAATCTAATTTACTATCAAAATAAATAAATAAATATAGGCTGTTCCATTAAGAAATATAAAGTTACATATTGTTGCGCTTAAATGGAGCACCTTGTATACAAATGGATATGGTACGTAGATAGATAATACTATATCATATAAATTATATTTGAAGAGTTTTTCTATCTGACTTAAAATAAAAGAGTTATAAAGAGAGGACAGACCGATGAATCATCCTGTATATATATATATATATATATATATATATATATATATATATATATATATATATATATATATATTACAGAAACTTTTATTTTGGCCCAAACGGCGCCTCATAGTAAAACAATTGTTTTCTGATATAATTTCAGCCATCATCCAGCTTTCGATTTTCGGTAAACTGTCCGACTTAGCTTGTGTCTAACGGTGCAAATTATCATCGAGAATACAGGTATTTTAATGACTACAATATTTTTGACGTTTTGTTTGATAGCCCAACTGGCAGTTGTTGGCGCCATTTTACTTACTATTTGCAGCGATAGAAGGAGATAGTCGTTAAATTGAAAAAGGAAAGGTTCGAGATAAATATCAAGTTTACAATGTTTAATTTTTTTTAATTATAGATCATTAATTTTTTACATTACAAACACAGGTGAAATTATTTGTAAGGCTATGAACATTGCTCATATTTACATATTGCACACTAGGGCAAGTTGCATAAAACACTGTTAACTGGTTAATCATGTATTTAACTGCACATATTACACGCGTAGAAGCGAGGGGGCGAACGAACGAGTGTTTAAATTGCCTTCTCTAACGTTTGTTTTATATTATTTTCTCTGCTGAGGTTTTCACTTACATTATTTCTTGGAATTTAATTTAATACAATGTTTTTTCAAACACTTTACGCGTATATATATATATATATATATATATATATATATATATATATATATATATATATATATATATATATATATATATATATATATACACAGGGTGTAAATGAAATAAGTGCATTAAATTTGACCAGTAGTATAACTCATCGAGAGCAAAAATATTTCTTAATAACTTTTTCTCGAAATCGCATATTTTTTTAGCATTTTTACCACCCCGTAAATTGACGAGTCGTTCCAAATATTTTTGTGATAATTGAATGCAGCAGCAATAGCTATGAAAAATTTTGTTTTAGCAATTGACAGCCCTGTCAACTGTTGCAATTAAATTTTGACATTAGTAATAAATTTGTTTATAAGGTAAAATTCTGTCAAAATGTGAGTACACAGACATTGTAATTACTTACCTATGGTTTATTTATTTTTTTACTCGTATCTGTACTACATTTTACTTGACATCACGGTTGACATAAAAACAGTGTCATGGAGTTGCCAACGCATTTACAGGGAGCGTTTCCAAATCATTCTGTTCTTAATATTCGCACATTTGTTAATCTTGTACATCTGTATCCATACCATGTGCAAAAAGTTCAATGTTTTCAGCACATAACAGACTTCAATTTTGGGAATGGCTCATAATGTTCATTTATGAGACTGAATTTACTTGGGAAGGTGTATTTATTATGCACAATACACATCTTGACAGACGAAAATGCTGTAAAAATTTTCATTAAAAAATGTTTGGGGAACAATAAATGGACGACTAATTATTGGTACTCATGTACTTCTTTTAAATGGACAAAAGTTTGTACTTACATTTTTTGAATAACGAATTTAAACTATTATGATTTGTCGACAATAAATAATCATCTCATAACCTAATAACTATGTTTTTGCTCTTCGTCTCGTTACCTCGTTTCTCCTTGTCTTCCACTATTCACGTGATTAAAAACCTGGTTCAATACACAACTTTGTACTTTTGTTATCCAATATTTAAATTTATTTATTTTAAAAATTGTACTATTACGTATTAATTAATAATAATGTTATTTCCCTTGATTCGTTTATTAATGACTGTGACTGTAAGTGTAACCGATAACCGAGAATTTTTGAGCTGCTTGTATCTCACTTGAATACGGCAGCGCAGTCATTTGTCTCTTTGTTCTCCATAGGCGGGTAACGAAATATGCAACAAATCTTTAAAGAATTTTAACTCAAAATCTAAAAGACTTAGAAAAAAAAGTTATTAAGAAATATTGTTGCTCTCGTCGAGGTACACTACTGGTTAAATTTAATGCAGTTATTTCATTTACACCCTGTATATATATACAGGGTGTAAATGAAATAAGTGCATTAAATTTGACCAGTAGTATAACTCATCGAGAGCAACAATATTTCTTAATAACTTTTTCTCGAAATCGCATATATTTTTAGCATTTTTACCACCCCGTAAATTGACGAGTCGTTCCAAATATTTTTGTGATAATTGAATGCAGCAGCAATAGCTATGAAAAATTTTGTTTTAGCAATTGACAGTCCTGTCAATTGTTGCAATTAAATTTTGACATTAGTAATAAACTTGTTTATAAGGTAAAATTCTGTCAAAATTCGAGTACACAGACATTGTAATTACTTACCTATGGTTTATTTATTTATTTTTTACTCGTATCTGTACTACATTTTACTTGACATCACGGTTCACATAAAGACAAGTGTATTGGAGTTGCCAACGCATTTACACGGAGCGTTTCCAAATCATCACCAAATCATTCTGTTCTTAATATTCGCTCATTTGTTAATCTTGTACATCTTTATCACAATACGGAGTGTCACATATGACAATTTTTAAAAAATCAACAGTTGTATCCATACCTTGTGCAAAAAGTTCAATGTTTTCAGCACATAACAGACTTCAATTTTGGGAATGGCTCATAATGTTCATTTATGAGACTGAATTTACTTGGGAAGGTGTGTTTATTATGCACAATACACATCTTGACAGACGAAAATGCTGTAAAAATTTTCATTAAAAAATGTTTGGGGAACAATAAATGGACGACTAATTATTGGTACTCATGTACTTCTTTTAAATGGACAAAAGTTTGTACTTACATTTTTTGAATAACGAATTTAAACTATTATGATTTGTCGACAATAAATAATCATCTCATAACCTAATAACTATGCTTTTGGTCTTCGTCTCGTTACCTCGTTTCTCCTTGTCTTCCACTATTCACGTGATTAAAAACCTGGTTCAATACACAACTTTATACTTTTGTTATCCAATATTTAAATTTATTTATTTTAAAAATTGTACTATTACGTATTAATTAATAATAATGTTATTTCCCTTGATTCGTTTATTAATGACTGTGACTGTAAGTGTAACCGATAACCGAGAATTTTTGAGCTGCTTGTATCTCACTTGAATACGGCAGCGCAGTCATTTGTCTCTTTGTTCTCCATAGGCGGGTAACGAAATATGCAACAAATCTTTAAATAATTTTAACTCAAAATCTAAAAGACTTAGAAAAAAAAGTTATTAAGAAATATTGTTGCTCTCGTCGAGGTACATTACTGGTTAAATTTAATGCAGTTATTTCATTTACACCCTGTATATATATATATATATATATATATATATATATATATATATATATAGGATATTTCCTTTAAAACAACCAGCGTTTTTTTGGGCGAACTAACAACTTTAAAGAAAAATGTTTTATACCAAAAATGATCAAGAATAAAGGGATGATGTGTCAATAGTAACAAACCGAATATTTAACCAGTGGTTCTCAAACGGTAGAACAAAATTATATTTTTTTAAATGGAATCTTTTAGCCTTTTAAATAGAATAACGTAACATTTCAAAATGTTTTTTTTTGTTTACAAAATAAATTAAATTAAGTAACAAATGTATACTTTTTTGACATTAATTTAATTGTTTTACATTGTTACGTTTTGTTTATTTTCACATAGCCACCTATATTTATTTAAAAATGATTTCTAATATTTCTAAATTATCTCATTTTTCTCGAAATTTTTCAAATACATTAATAAAAAATAATACATCGTTGAAAAGAGAAAAAAATGGCGGTTTTTATTTTATGAAAATAATTATAGGTTGCCATTTGAAAAATAAAAGTAGATAGCCGTATCTTGTAAACCTGACTTTATAAAAAATATCTACATCTGCCATCAAATAGTATATATAAAATAATAAAACTTTTATATGAGCCATTTTTTTCTATTACTTATAATAAAAAAGTTAACTCACCCTGTATATATATATATATATATATATATATATATATATATATATATATATATATATATATATATATATACATACAGGCTGTTTCCTTTAAAACAACCAGCGCTTTTTTGGGCGAACTAACAACTTTAGAGAAAAATGTTTTATACCAAAAATGATCAAGAATAAGGGGATAATGTATCAATAGTAACAAACCGAATATTTAATATGTGGTTCTCAAACGGTAGAACAAAATTATATTTTTTTAAATGGCACCTATATAATATTATTTTCTGATTTCAACGATATAAATATAGCATAGGGTTGTATCACAATTATTTCGAGAAAAACGGTATTAAAAACTAGAAATAATATAATAAAAAATGGGTTTATTACTTGCGTCACTAGGCAAGAGACCTGTGTATTGCATAGCCTATTGTAATATTATAAAATTACTTTTAATACCATTTTTCTCGAAATAATTGTTATACAACCCTATACCATATTTATATCGTTGAAATCAGAAAAAAATTCTCTATCTAATGGGCTAAAAAATTATGTAGGATACCATTTAAAAAATACAATTTTGTTTTGCCGTTTGAGAACCACTGGTTGAATTTTCGGTTTGTTATTATTAATAAATAAGCCCTTTATTTTAGATCATTCCTTGTATATAATATTTTTTTCTAAAGTCATTAGTTCGTCCAAAAAAGCGCTGGTTGTTTTAAAGGAAACACCCTGTATATATATATGCATTTTTTACTTTAAATACATAACATAGGAATATGGAACAAAATCACTTCATTAAACTATCTAATTTTTAAATTAGATGGATAACAGCTATTTAAATTTTGTGGTAATATAGTTCAAGGAGGGGGATGTATGGTTCGTTCACATTAAACTCTTTCAAAATGCAGTTAACAAATTGAAAAGCTACTTTCAACTATTTTGATACCACGCTTTCGGAGTTTATGCGAAACAGAGGAAATAAGTTATCAACATTATTAAAGTTAACAATGTTTTATGCAACTGGGCCTAGTCTTTTATTTCGCATGAATTTTCATAATATGAGTTTTTAAAGTAGAATTTTGTGTAAATGATTTATTACATGTCGAACACTTATAATTTTTAATTCCATTGTGAATTTTTATATGTCTGGATAGCCCACTCTTATCTGTAAATTGTTTTTTGCATATTTTACATGTAAACTCTTTTACGTCACTATGAATTTTCATATGGATTTTGAATTGAGAATTTAGCGAAAACGACTTATAACATGTTGGACATTTATAGTCTTTTATTTCATTGTGACTTTTCTTATGTTTGAATAGAGCACTACTAAATGTAAATTCTTTGTTGCATATTTCACACTTATAGTTTTTAATTCCACTGTGAATTTTCATATGTACACTTAAAGTACTGCTACTACTAAAAAGTTTATGACATTCTGTACATTTATGGTTTTTTATTCCAGAGTGACTTCTTATATGTTTAGCTAAAGTACTTCTTTGTGCAAATCGTTTATTGCATATTGTACATATAAAGTCTTTTATTCCACTGTGAACTGTCATATGGATTTTTAAATACGTATTAGTTATAAAAGATTTTTCACAGTAACTACATTGATAGTCTTTGATTCCTTGGTGAGATTTCAGATGGATATTCAAATAAGCCTTTTCGCTATAGTATTTATGACAGATATGACACTGGTTTTTCTTTTTTCCGCTATGCATTTTCATATGTCGTGTCAAGTAAATTTTAAGCGTAAAACGTTTATTACATACTTCGCACCAAAAACCATTTTCAGTTTCTTTTTTTGCACGGTGTATCTCCATATGCCTTACGAAGCTATATTTTCGTAAAAAACTTTTGCTGCATATTTTACAGCAAAAATTAGTTTTCTCATCGTTATTTATAGTATCTGGGTTTTGCAAATCGTTTGTATCAGTATTAGTAATTGGAGTGTCATATTCTTTGTCAATATGTTCACCGTTATCACTTATAGATTCTTCTTTCTTTACACTTGGCAAATCATTTTCGTAAAACTCTCCGTCCTGGGGATTTTCTTCCCGTGGTTCTTCTTTAATATATACTTCTTCAAATTTTTGATAATTAGTTAGTGTTGCATGACTGTCGATATCGCTTCTGTCGTCCATAATTGATTGTTGAACTGATGAACACAAGAGTTCTTTCCAACTTGATAATTTCCTGGAACATAAATTTTCATAAATTATGTAATGTAAAATATAAAATAACCTTACTTTACCTTAAATTACAGTTCTGGATTTATAAAACAACGTTTCGCCAAATTTCATATGAATTGTTTTATTTTCATTGTTTCAACAAATTTGGTTATGTATGTAAATAAGAATTCGAATCGAACCTGATGACCAATTTGAAACTAAAGCAAAGGAACTATTTTATTTGATTTGTATCCTTTTACATATACGCAAGCGCGTACAGTTTATATATTGGAAACTAGATAATGAACTAATATTTACAATTAATTAAACTACTATGATCTAATATTTATTATAAATTTGCTTTAAGAAAAACTAAACTGTAAAGATAACCTAACAACTACTAACTAAAGTATTTAAAATGTAAAATAATAATGAATCTACTGCTACAACTAATAAAACAGGAAACAGGTAAATATACTTTACCTAAAAAAATAATAAACACTGAGAGAAGTCAAAATACAAGAATATTCACTAAAAAATAATAATGTTGATACGCTTAAGTGTAAAGTATCTGTTTTCTCCTTAAATTATAAGGTTAGAATATGTATTAATATTGTATCATAGATGGCACTGTAGTATAAAGCTTGTTTACACAATTTTTACATTAACTGCAGTGTTAGATGGCAAATTTTAAATGAGAGCCTTAGCACAATATTTCTCCCGATAGGTTCGCTACTGGGCTAGTTACTTTAACCTTCCAAAGAATTTGAAACGTCAAACATAACTATTAATTAAAATTAAAAAAATAAATTTAGGCAACGTATTTGTTAAAAACGTTTGTTTGATTGCACCTATTGTATATTATTCTATATTTTGTGTTTCACAACCATGAAAAGTCACGGTTACACACAATAATGTGTATTCTTACAAAAGCCTGTACATTGTAATACGTACTTAGGAGATTGTCCATTTGCTGCCATCTACGCTAAGCTTTGCGCTAAGGGTCTCATTAAAGATCGAACGAATTTAAGGTTAACCTCTTGTGTAATAGGAAAAAAAATTATTGATATGTATTCTTCAAATTATAGTGTATTTTCGAATATCTGGAAAGCTGATGGAGCAATAGACCTGGTTAAACTATTATTCACGAAAGATGACTATTCAAGGTCATTTGTGAGCCGTCTGATATAATTTTACTTGCAGCTAACTTCATTGCATTTCGAATGCATAGAGGTGCAACATGAAATATTTATGGACACATTTTAACTGAAAAATAAGAATAATTCATTTGAAAATTATGTTTCTTTCTAAATAATGCCTTTCTGAAAGATTTATGTTCTTCACTTATGTTTTTGCAAAATACAAAAACATAGACTTAACTTATAAACTAAGGAATAATAATTTGATTTAAACAGCAACGCCACTGGGTAAATGCTACCATAGAGGGCAGTGTAGTAGATAATTAGGTATCTGTAATTCTAAGACATATGTCATTATTATTTATAGTGTGTGAGAAAGTAATGCCATTATTTACGTATATGTCACGCCACATAAATCAAATAGACACAGGTCAAATAATCTTTCTCTTTCTAATACAAAATGTTGATAAGATACTGCTATACAGTGATGTGTATTCTTTCTTCGAATAAATGACCTTGAATAGTCATCTTTCGTGAATAATAGTGTACTTGCTGAATTCTATAATTTAGATGTAACATGTGAAAAATATTTGACATCAAAGAACTTGTCCAAAAAAGTTACAAAAGCTTTTATTGAAACTAAAATATCTTAACGATGAAAATTTTCACCGAAAATACAGGTATTTTAATGACTGCAATATTTTTGACGTTTCGTTTGACAGTCCAATTGGCAGTTGTTGGCGCCATTTTCTTACTATTCGCAGCGACAGAAAAAGATAGCTGTTAAATTGAAAAGGTCTATACACCATTTTAGAAATTTGAGCGATCGCTACATTTACTTTTTAAACTAAAAACTTAGTGCCGTTAAATGGCGGCATATGAAATATATACCCGACTACGGCAAATTGTTTTAGATTTTAGAACTACACAGAAGTTGTTAAATTGAATTTGAGTGTAAGGTATTGTTCAAATTATTATTTTACAAATAAAACCTTATTGTATTATGTTGAAAAATGAAGTATATTCATCAATCAATTATACAATATTGTATTACTTCACTTAACCTAAGTTTTTATTTTTGGGACAAGAAGTTTGATACCCGTCATAATTATTTGTAAAACGAAACCAACAAAACAAAAATAGACAGAACTGCCATATAAACAAGGATGGGTATACGGCAAACGGCACTAATATTTTGTAAAGGCCTGTGTCCACGATGCTAGAAATCGTTCCGAGTTCTCGATCACATTTTTTGTCATAAACATTGAACTTGTATGATTACAGATGTCAGGTTGGTCGAATTTATGAAGTTACTTTCAGCCATTTCTACCAATACTAAAAACTAATAAAAATAAAAATTATCCCGGCAGTAAGTAAATTAAATTTTTACAACGAATATATTAATTTATTTATAAGTAATTATTTATAATCAATATCAAAAATGAGTAAAATTAAGTTATATTTTATAACCTTATTATTTTCAAGCTTATCAAACAACAAACGTCAAGATTTTAAATTGGTAACAGTTAAATGAAATTAGCAACTTGTACGAAAAATTGGGACAGAACGCATTTTTCCATTCTAGTTTTCTATTCGATTTTTGCGTCCGAGTTGGTAGTGTCCACGATCCGAGATATCGAATTGCGAACTATATCCGAGAACTCGGATCGATTTCTAGGATCGTGGACACAGGCCTTTAAGGCGAGATCTCGGATGTAGTCCGCAATTCGATAACTCGGATCGTGGACACTACCAACTCGGACGTAAAAATCGAATAGAAAACTAGAATGGAAAAATGCGTTCTGTCCATGGAGGTAGGAATAAATAAGGAGGGAGCAAGTGGCTGTAAAAGTGAAGCCATTTCCCCCACTCCAGGTCGGGCCTATCTGTCAACCTTTCTTTGACCTTAAAACCCAACCATTATGTTTAGCTTGTTTACGCTTGTGTTTTTAGAGTGTTGAGTTTGATCTTCGTTTTTTACTTGTTAAGTGTTTTACTTTATAATAAGTACAGTACAGGGTGTAAATCGAAAAGTGAAACATAGGAATTTAACATGGAAAATTAATTTTTCTTTGCGCAAACGTTACCTAATTATTTTATGCAAAAATACTTCATATAAAAGTTATAAAGATTTAAATGCAGCATCTAAATCATGTGAAACGATTATTTTATCTCTACATATTTTGTTGTTCATAATAAACCTATATCAGCCAGATTGTTCGTTTTTCATAGAATTTAGAATAATATACTCAAAATATACATTTTTTATAATATTTTTAAAGGCGGGCCGACACATAAGGTCATTTGCTGCCTGTATCTAATATAATTATGAATATACTTTATGCATTTCAATGCGTTTTATTAATTAAATAAAAATGTTTGATTAAAACACGTGCGTTTTTAATGTTACAAAATTTAATTAAGTAAATTCAATAAGTAAAATGTATATAAAAATAAATTAATATCATATTTCAATAAATAAATACAACACATTTCTTTCAGTAATAATAGTTTTATAAAATTTTAGTTGAACGAATAATGCAATTTTGTTTAAAAATTGCCGCGTTTATCCCCTCTCTAGGCAGGGCCAACAGCTGTGTTCGTCCGTCCCCACTATGTTTCATTCCCCTGGCCCACAATTTAACCTCATGCTCCCTCCTTTCTATTCTTACCTCCATGGTTCTGTCCCATTTTTACCTTCCGTCACCTTTAGGTAAGGAAGGTATTGTCTTTGGTCAAAAAATTCGGTGGTGAGTTTTTAATGAATAAGCACGTTTTAAGGTCCCTAGAATACGATTTTACTATTTTTACGATGATGTCTGTATGTGTGTGTGTGTGTGTGTGTGTGTGTGGATGTGTGTGTGTGTGGATGTGTGTGTGTGTGTAACAAAATTTTCGTCTGCGATAACTCTAATACTACAACTCCAAAAATTATAATTCTTTCGTATTCCTCTTCGTTGCATCCATATGAAGAGCTGATTAGATTTTGGTTATAATTGGTCAACCGGAAGTACCCTAATTTGAAGATTTTAACAGTTTTTCTTGAAAAAACGATGTTAAATATCATTTTTTCATATTTGATGTTATTATAAATATTAAAGAATATTTTATTTTCTATACGATTTGATTGCATTTTATACCTAATATTAAATGGATATAGAGTTAAAAAATTATAAAGAAATTAAATTTCATAAAGTAGCCATAGCTGTGGAAACAGCTACTATATTAAGAAAATTTTGATTGAAAGATGTCAGTGTCAAGTGAAATTGACATAGTGTGTTTGTCTTATAATTACTGGAAATAGGTATAGGATCTTTTGCTTTCTGTATGGAATTTGTATAAAATACATACAACTGCTTTAAGGTAATGTACAAGAAATAATAATAATAAATCTTTTATTTCTGCAGATACATTACACTGTGTATAGAAAACGTCAAAAAATAATAATTTTCTGTATGAAATTTGCATAAAATACATGCAACTGCCGGAAGGTAATGTACAACAAATAGAATATTAAATTTAGTAAGGAACTTTCCGTATAAAATTTGTACAAAATACATAGAACTGACGGAAGGTAATGTGCTGGCCACATCAGATTTTTTTCGTACAAGTTGCTAATTTCATTTACATTGATTTACATGTTACCAATTTAAAATCTTGACGATTGATGTTTGATAAGCTTAAAAATTGTAAGGTTATAAAATATTACCTAATTCTACTCATTTTTGATAAGTTATTATAAATAATTACTTATGAATAAATTAATATATTAGTGGTAAAATTTAATTTACTTACTGCCGGGATAATTTATCGGTTATGCTTTATTAGTTTTTAGTATTGGTAGAAATGGCTGAAAGTAACTTCATAAATTCGACCAACATGACATCTGAAGTCATACAAGTTCAATATTTATGATCAAAAAATGTGATCGCGAACTCGAAACGATTTCTAGCATCGTGGAGACAGGCCTTTACAGTCTAACACTTGGCGCATGCGCTTTGAATTTCTGAAATGGTCTATTTGATGTTAGGTACGAAATAAATATCCCGTTAACAGTTTCAAATTTTCCTTTAATTTTCGACAATTTATTTTTTTCATTACAAACACAAATTGAATTATTTGCAAGGATATGAACATTACTCATTGTTGAAATTAGGGGTTGGGAAAGATTCTGACTATGTTTATTGCATATTTTACATTAGGCCCTGGTGTTATGCAACTGGCCCTAATCATTTATTTTGCTATGAAGTTTCATATGGCGAGCTAAAGCATTACTAAATGTAAATTGTCTACTGCATATATTACACATAAATTCTTTTACATCACTATGAATTTTCATATGAGTTTTTAAACTAAAATTATGCGTAAACGATTTATAACATGTTGGACATTTATAGTCTTTTATTTTATTGTGACTTTTTATATGTCGAGATAGAGTACTGCTAAATGTGAATTGTTTATTACATATTTCACACTTATAGTTTTTTATTCCACTGTGCATTTTCATATGGTCTTTCAAACTATTACTTTGTGTAAATGATTTCGGACATGTCGGACACTTATATGGTTTTATTTCAAGGTGAATTTTCATATGTATGTATAGAGTATTATAATATGTAAATTTTTTATTACATACTTTACATTTCAAGTCTTTTATTCCGCTGTGAGTTTTCATGTGAATTTTTAAATTAAAAAGTTGTGTATATGATTTATGACATGTTGGACACGTATAGTCTTTTATGCCATTGTGACTTTTCATATGTCGGGATAAAGTACTGCGTCGTATAAATAGTTTATTGCAAATTGTACATTTGTAGTCTTTTATTCCGGTATGAATTTTCACATGTCTTCTTAAACAAGATTTACTTAAAAATGATTTATTACATGTATCACATTCAAATTCTCTAATTCCTTCGTGTTTCTTCATATGTTGAGTCAACTTTGATTTATACTTAAAACACTTATTACATACTTCACAACAAAAACTGTCTGAATTAGTATTTTCAGATTCCTGAATATCATTATTTATGGCCATCGGTTTGTCACATGCCTTATCAATCTGGTTATCATCATCAGTTATGCCTTCTTCTTTCTTTACACTTTGTAAGACATTTTCACATTTTTCAAGGTCATGGGAAGTTTCTTCCACCGGTTCACCTTTAATATATATTTCTTCAAAGTTTTGATAATTAGTTATGGTTGTCGAACGTTCCATGATCTCCGTGCTGCTCTCCATGATTGCTTCTTGATCAATTTATTAACGAGTGAAGATTCGTTTTACAAATGGAACAGATGCACGCATGAATTTTTCCAACTTGATAATTTCCTGAAACATAAATTTTCGTAAATAATCTTTCAGAACTCATAATGGAAATAGGTAATAGACTAATATTTATAATTTATTAAACTTCCATTATAGTAATTAACGTATCAAGGGTGTTATAAGGACAATAACGCCTGAGGTCAACAGTGTACTTTTCGAGGGCCTCTGGCCCGAGATATGTACGTTGACCGAAGGCATTATTGTCCGTTTAACTCCCGTGGTACGTTCAACGTTTAACGTCCGACTATAATTTTTAATTAAATAATAATTTATTTAATTAATAATTTTTAATATTCTACGGATTACGGATCAGAAAGTTTTAATAAAATTTGCGGAATAGGTAGGCTATGCATGCTTTTGCTTGTTTTTTTAGGCTTTATCCCAGTATCAATTCAATTTATTGACAACATTACCATAGCAACAACTCATAACACGCTCTAGGGTGTTATTTGGTATATAACAACCCTAAAAGCAGTGTTGTTATGATAATAACATACCAGTCGGACGTTAAAGTATTATTCACGAAAGATGACTATTCAAGGTCATTTATGAGCCGTCTGATATAATATTAATTGCAGATAACTTCACTGTATTTCGTACCCATAGGCGTGCACCACGGAATATTTATGGATAGATTTTAAATAAAAAACTATATGTAATTTATTTGAAAATTTTGTGTCTTTTTATATAATACCTTTCTCAACATTTTGTCATCTTCGCCTCTGTTTTTGTAAAAAACAAAGGCTGGATTGCAGTTTATCCAGAATAGTAGAAATTGAATTTTTTTTGTTGTCATGTCTTATTTTAGCTAAAATATAATAAGGAAACACAAAATCGGAGCGCAGAAACAGGTATTTATATATTTTTTTGGAAAACTTTTTTTTTAAGAATTTTTTTTAAAAATCCTGACATTAACAATACCTAATGCACCTAACGCAAAAGTAATGTTTAAAGAATTTTTTTTTAAATCTTGACAAAAACAATGCCTAACGCACACGTATTTTTTTAGAAATTTTAAAAAAATACTGACAAAAACAATACCTAACGCACACCATGCACACACATTCGACATCGCTCGGCCTACTATCTTCATGTTAGTTTACAATAGTATGACAGATGAACGCGAAATTATAAATAAAAAATGTTATAAAACGTAGGATAAGAAGGAAAATAAGACATAATTTTGCAAATATACATTAATTGAAACAGTATTTTTCGTATGAAAGCGTAAGTACCTACTTAAACATGGAAATATATGGCTTAAATGGAACAGAGTATAGTTAATCTAACCTTTTTTTTTCAGAAAAAATGCCAAAAGCTCTGTAAATATAGCTTTCCGCACCCAATTTTTTGCAGTATTTAGTCTTTTTAATGGTTTACCAACTATATATAACCATTAATACAAAATTCTTGAATACTGGATAAACTGCAATTTAGCCAAAACAAAAATATAGACTTGACATAAATCATAGAATAATAATTTGATTTAAATGTCAACGTCACCAGATAAACATTAGTACAGAGGGCAGTGTAACTGTATCCGTCAAACCACACAATTTAAATAGACATACGTCAAATAATATTGCTCTTTTTAATACAAAATGTTACTAAGCTACTGTTATATGTATAAAGTGCTGTGTATTCTTTCTTCCAACAAATGACCTTGAATAGTCATCTTTCGTGAATAATACTATACCTAATATTGATTGTAAAACTGGCCTTAAGAAAAAACTAAACTGTAAAGATAACCTAACAATTACTAACTGAAGTATTTAAAATGAAAAACAATAACTAATCTACTGCTACAACTAATAAAAGAGGAAAAATACTTTACCTAAAATAATAATAAACACTGGAAGAATCTCATTATACAGAAAACCACACAACACAGAAGTAAAACAAAAGTGCTTGTTGTCAAAGGTTTGGCGTGTGGTGGACAACAGATGGCACTGGGGTACGTTCAGGATCAAGTAAATATTTGCCTGATTGTCTTTACGCCCTAATGACCTCATTTTTACCATGTATTTACAATTAATTCCAAACAAATATCAAATAAAAAAGATAATGTATACTATTATTTACGAAAGATGACTATTCAGAGTCATTTGTTCGAAGAAAGAATTTATATCACTTCATAGCAGTAGCTTAGCAACATTTTGTATTAGAAAAATTATTTGACCTATGTCTATTTAATTTATGTGGTGTGACAGATATACGTAAATAGTGGCATTACTTTCTAACACACTATAAATAATAATGACATATGTCGTAGAATTACAGATACCTAATTATCTACTACACTGCCCTCTGTGCAAATAATTACCCAGTGGCGTTGACATTTAAATCAAATTATTATTCCTTGGTTTATAAGTTAAGTCTATGTTTTTGTATTTTGCAAAAACATAAGTGAAAAACATAAATCTTTCAGAAAGGCATTATTTAGTAAAAACATAATTTTTAAATGAATTACTTTGTTTTTCAGTTAAAATGTGTCCATAAATATTTCATGCCGCACGCCTATGCATATGAAATGCAATGAAGTTATCTGCAAGTAATATATCAGACGGCTCACAAATGACCTTGAATAGTCATCTTTCGTGAATAATAGTTTAGCTCTCGTAGCGGACAACTACGGCGAACCAAAGAATCTTAGTATTCTATGGAAAATTTAAAAATAAAAACGATGGCATCTGACAACGTCAATGGTAATCTTAAATTGAAATATTTATGAAATAAGGACAATTTGTTAGAATTTAAATTCAAAATCATAAATTATTAGAATGAATAATTATTTAATACTAAGATATCTAACCGATACCTTGACAGTAAAATAAAATACCGGTTTCAGGATATTATTCCATTGTTTACATGTACAAAAGTAGGCTGGTAACTAAGTAATAACTGTATCTGTATGGTAATATTATTACCACACTGACTTGTCAATTACGGTCTACAAAATGAAAATAAAATTAAATGAAAATATAATGCTCTTCATTAATACATACAGATAACGCTAGCGTATTGTTCTAAATACGGTCTACTTTACTCTTAAGTAATAAACATGATGAATAAAGCACATAATTTGAATATTTGTCATATTGACATATGTCAAAATAATTGTTCTGTTAACCATAGCAATCTGAAAGTAGCATTAATGAGAAAATTTCAAAAAATAATTTTTATCAATAATGTCTTCATTTTCTGAAACCGATAAACTATTGAACAAACTACGGATGTTATGTATCACATCTGCGGCAGTTAAGATATGCATAACATTCCTAGGTATGTTAGTAGCTAATACATCCCTACAAAGTATGTCCTAATAGCCTACTGACGATTTCAGGAGTGGGAAAAATACTATTACAAGTTCACAGATTTAAAAAAATTTAATTACAATCTTTAATAATTTTTAACTACAAACATATCAGGTGGAATTTTTTAACCGGCTATGGACGTTATTCATGTGTCTTTTTAGGTGATAACTTTGGAAAAACGATCTTTTACAAATGGAGCACTCATGATCCCTATTTCCAGCATGCAGTCTCAAATGTCTGAGCAGATTACTATTATATTTAAATAGTTTATTGCATATTGTACACTTCTGGTCTTTTATATTATTATGAACTCTCATATGTTTGGATAGACTTGTAACTTGTTTATTGCATATTTCACACTCATAATTTTTTATTTTATTATGAGTTTTTATATGGTGGGATAGAGACCCTTTATTGGCATATTTTTTATTGCATATTGTACATTTGTAGTCTTTCATTTCATTATGTACTGCCATATGGTTAGACAATTCGGCTTTCTGCCTGAAACTCATATTACATGTTTCACATTTATAATCTTTTATTTCATGAACATCCATATGCCGTGTGAGATGAGTCTTTTGTGTGAATGTTCTTCCGCATTCACCGCACTTATATGGTTTTATTTCAAGGTGAATTTTCATATGTTTGTATAAAGTATCATAATATGTAAATTTTTTATTACATACTTTACATTTCAAATCTTTTATTCCGCTGTGAGTTTTCATGTGAATTTTTAAATTAAAAAGTTGTGTATATGATTTATGACATGTTGGACACGTATAGTCTTTTATGCCATTGTGACTTTTCATATGTCGGGATAAAGTACTGCGTCGTATAAATAGTTTATTGCAAATTGTACATTTGTATTCTTTTATTCCGGTATGAATTTTCACATGTCTGTCTGAATTAGTATTTTTAGATTCCTGAATATCATTATTTATGGCCATCGGGTTGTCACATGCCTTATCAATCTGGTTATCATCATCACTTATGCCTTCTTCTTTCTTTACACTTTGTAAGACATTGTCACACTCTTCAAGGTCATGGGAAGTATCTTCCACCGGTTCACCTTTAATATATATTTCCTCAAAGTTTTGATAATTAGTTATGGTTGTCGAACGTTCCATGATCTCCATGCTGCTCTCCATGATCGCTTCTTGATCAATTTATTAACGAGTGAAGATTCGTTTTACAAATGGAACAGATGCACGCATGAATTCTTTCCAACTTGATAATTTCCTGAAACATAAATTTTCGTAAATTAGTAAATAATCTTTCAGATCTCATAATGGAAATACGTAATAGACTAATATTTATTAAAGTACCATTAAAGTATTATTCACGAAAGATGACTATTCAAGGTCATTTATGAGCCGTCTGATATAATATTAATTGCAGATAACTTCACTGTATTTCGTACCCAAAGGCGTGCACCGCGAAATATTTATGGATAGATTTTAACCGAAAAACTAAATGTAATTTATTTGAAAATTTAGTGTCTTTTTAAATAATGAATTTCTCAACGTTTTATCATCTTCGCCTGTTTTTGCATAACACAAAGACTTGACATAAATCATAGAATAATTTGATTTAAATGTCAACTTCGCCGGATAAACATTAGTACAGAGGGCAGTGTAACTATATCCGTCATAGGGTACCTTTATAACCAGGGTATGGCCATGGCGTGGCTCACGTTTCGTCCGCCAGTACCGGCCCGTCTGTTATATGTATTATTCTTGCGCAAATTATTATGTATTTTCGTGGCTATTTGTTTTATTTTATTGAAAAACACATTTAATTATTATTTTAATATGTTTTTAAACTGTAAGTAATATTTTAATGTACTTGTGTAGTTTGTTAAGATACCCACCACGATTACTGACATATTGAAAACAACTATAAATTACCAATATTAAGCACAATCATTTAAATTTTTAAAAGGTAAGTTTAAAATATACAATTATTATGTAAATAAGAACTACACATATTAAATTAGATGTGATAATTGGGATTTTCAAATAAGAAAACGCTAACTAGCGGTGAATATTAGAACTACAAACAGTGGTACATATTTGACATTTACATGAAACTACAAACATATGACTACAAAAACTATTATACATACTTGAATTATAAATAAAAAATACTAATAAATAAAAAAATATTAAGAGAACTAAAGAAACTCAATTGACAGCAATGATATGCTGACAAATGTCAACAAAAAGTACCATTGCTTAATGCGATCAGCGCCATCTCTTGATACTTGAAAATCCCAATAACAACCCATATCACATATTCTACATAACCTCTAAATGTATGTCTTAATAATAATTGTGTATCTCTTAAATTAATTATTTTTTACCTTTATAAATACACAGTGTGATAATTTAATATTCTTTTTTTTATATAATATAATATTTATTACAAATAAATAGGGAAATGAATTACCGACAATGGCGGTGATCTTGGACCATGGCCATACCCTGGTTATAAAGTAATCCGTCAAACCACATAAATTAAATAGACATACGTCAAATAATCTTGCTTTTTCTAATACAAAATATTACTAAGCTACTGTTATATGTATAAAGTGCTGTGTATTCTTTCTTCGAACAAATGATCTTGAATAGTCTTCTTTCGTGAATAATAGTATACCTAAAATTGATTGTAAAACTGGCTCTACGAAAAAGCTAAACTGTAAAGATAACCTAACAATTACTAACTAAAGTATTTAAAATGAAAAATAATAACTACTCTACTGCTACAACGAATAAAACAGACAAAATACTTTACCTAAATTAATAATAAACACTGGAAGAAACTCAATATACAAGAAGAAGCAATGAAAAACTACTGATAGTAAACCAAACAGCAAACGCACAACACAGAAGTAAAACGAAAGTGCTAGTTGTCAAAGGTTTGGCGTCGTGTAGTGGACAACAGATGGCACTGGGTGTACGTACAGAATTCAAAATCAAGTAAATGTTTGCGCGATTGTCTTTACGGCGGGATGACCTCATTTTTACCATGTACAATTCATTCGCGAACGCGAGTAATGTCGAATAAAAAAGATAATATATGTCGAATCCATAAGGTGTAATTGTACATTTCATGAAATGGACATCCACTTCATGAACTAAAATCCCATTCATTTCAGATAACTATTTACTTTAAAAAAAATACCAATAATAACATTACCTAACGCACAGAACTCAACAATAACCTCCCCGTGTTTTCATAAAGTGAGTTCTGTGCGTCAAGTGAAGATATGCGCAATGGGGTTCTGCGCATAGTAAGAACAACTGAGATCTATGGCGTTTGTTTCTAAAAAATTTAGACAAAATGTGTGAATATCTCAGATAACTTTAAAAAAATCTTATCGAAATAAGATACAAAAGCTTTTATTGAAGGTAAAATATCTAACGATGCAAATTTTCCCTTAGAATACAGGTATTTTAATGACTGCAATATTTGTGACGTTTCGTTTGACAGCCCATCTGGCAGTTGTTCGCACCATTTTCTTACTATTTGCAGCGATAGAAAGATATAGCCGTTAAATGGGCCCGTCCAAGTCTTCGATTTTTTAGAAATTACATATCGCATATGAATTTTGAATATAAATAAATGAAAACGAAATAAAAATTGCTATATATTTTATATTTTTATACCTATAAAAATGTAATTAAAGTTTTGAGCGTAAAATGATCGCCATGTTGTGACGTCAGCGTCATTACAATCGTCCAGTTACCCTGTGAAAATTTCACTATACAGTGGTCCATGCATATTTTGCTCATAAATTCGCGATTGGCTTTACACATACTCTAACATACACATATTTAATATATCCGAATAATTTCTTATTAAGATCAAATGAAAATTTACTTATTAAATAAATTTATATTATAATTTGTTTTAATTATTGTAATCTTTATACTTGTCATTGTTGCAATCATTTAGTAAATAGGAATGTAAATGTTGGATTACTTTTTATTATGAACTATGCTTTGATTATTGTAATCAATACTGTCATTGTTGTATTTAACTATAAATAGAAAATAGTTTAAATACTATTTTAATTATAATATAATAATTATAATATAACTTGGTAAGTATAATAACTTTCAATATTAAATTAAAGAAATTCTTAAAGTCACATTAATTAAAGTGAATGATTAACCTGATTATGAAAACGAGCAAAAATTATTTATTTTACCCCAAAATTTATCCGGGCGGGTCCAACTTGTGAAAGTAGGGATGGTGCGATATTGTGACAGGTAGCAGCTGTTTGTGTGCTGTTTGTTGCGTATAGGGCGCGAGCAGACACGTGACCCGAGCGTCCTTGACGTGCTTGGAATCAGCTGATTTGTGTGCGCATGTCATTTTGACAAGAACAGTGGTACTTTGACAATATTAATGTTTTGACTTATTTTGATTTTGAACTGCTAAAATGTTATTAATGTACAATTTTCAGGCAGTAAAACACTTGAAATTAAAAATAATAACTTCTCAACAATTAAAAATTAAAATAAGTCAAAACATTGGTCTTGTCAAAGTGACATTGTTGTCAAAATGACAAGCGCACACAAATCAGCTGATTCCTAGCACGAGTCACGTGTCTGCTCGCGTCCTATAGGTTCTAGATATAAATATGAACAAAGATATTCAATCAAATGTCTTTTGTGCGAGTAATAATTATACGTATACTTGTTTACGAATTTTGTTAATCGTAAATTATAATAATATTAAAATTAATAACATTTAAATATTATTCAGTTACACTATTATTCACGAAAGATGACTATTCAAGGTCATTCGTTCGAAGAAAGAATACACATCACTTTATAACAGTAGCTTAGCAATATTTTGCATTAGAAAGAGAAAGATTATTTGACCTATGTCTATTTAACTTATGTGGTGTGACAGATATACGTAAATAGTGGCATTACTTTCTAACACACTATAAATAATAATGACATATGTCGTAGAATTACAGATGCCTGATTATCTACTACACTGCCCTCTGTGCTAATATTTATCCAGTGGCGGTGGCGTTTAAATCAAATTATTATTCCTTGATTTATAAGATTAGTCTATGTTTTTGTATTTTGCAAAAAGATAAGTGAAGAGCATAAATAAACATAAAGGCATTATTTAGAAAGAAACATAATTTTCAAATGAATTACTCTTATTTTTTCACTTAAAATGTGTCCATAAATATTTCATGTTGCACACCTATGTAAACGAAATGCAATGAAGTTATCTGCAAGTAATATTATATCAGACGGCTCATAAATGACCTTGAATAGTCATCTTTCGTGAATAATAGTTTAAATGTTTTTTCTACTGCGCCGATTTGTTTTTCTCTAAACGCTCTTACTACAGCAGCGTAAGTTTACATCCCGTCGCTAATAGAAACCGACACCTTGACAGTAAAATAAATATACATCTCTACAAAGAATGTCCTAATAGCTTACTGACGAAATCGGGAGAGGGAAAAATATTATTACAAGTTCACAGAGATTTAAAAATTTTTAATTACAATCCTTAATAATTTTTTATTACAAACATATCAAGTGGAATTTTTTAACCGGCTATGAACGTTATTCATATGCCTTTTTAGGTGATAATTCTGAGAAAACGATTTTTTACAAATGGAGCACTCATGATCCTTATTTCCAGTATGCAGTCTCAAATGTCTGTGCAGATTACTATTATTTCTAAATAGTTTATTGCATATTGTGCACTTATGGTCTTTTATCTTATTATGAACTCTCATATGTTTGGACAGATTTGTAAATTGTTTATTGCATATTTCACAATCATAGTTTTTTATTTTATTATGAATTTTTATGTGCTGGGATAGAGACCCTTTATTGGCATATTTTTTATTGCATATTGTACATGTGTAGTCTTTTATTTCATTATGTACTGCCATATGATTAGACAATTCGGCTTTCAGCGTGAAACTCATATTACAAGTTGCACATTTATAGTCTTTTATTTCATGAACATCCATATGCCGCTTGAGATGAGACTTTTGTGTGAATGTTTTTCCGCATTCACCGCATTCAAATTCCTTATTACCAGTATGAATTTTTAAGTGATCTTTCAAATGACCATTTTGCGAAAATGATTTATTACATGTCGGGCACTTGTGTTCTTTTTTGCTTTTGTGAATTTTTACCAATTTATAATTATTATTATTTATAGTAATACAGTTGTCACTTGTCTTGTCGATCTGTTCATCATTATCACTTATACATTTTTCCTTCTTTACACTTTGCAAAACATTTTCGTAATTTCCACAGTCTTCTGATGTTTTTTCTAGTGGTTCTTCTTTTATAAAAATCTGTTCAAAATTTTCATGATTTATTGTTGTATTTTCGTCGTTCATAACTTCGTTAACCGGCTGTAGTTGAGTGTCCATGAATTCTTCTTTATATTAATTAACAAGTGAAGATTCGTTTCACAAATGTCAGATGAACACAAAAATTATTCGCGATTTGATAATCGCCTGAAACATAAATTTTCGTTGTCAATATATCTGGACTAATTCAAACGAAAATGAAATAAAATCTACAGTGAATAGACCTTTTCCGACGACCGCTAGAAAAGTACATAAATTCACACGCTAAACTATTACTGAAAGTTGGTCATTGCACATCACTAGCAATGCTGTGTGATATGAAAGCTCGTTAGCCAATCAGATGCGTCCGCAACTGTGTGATATGATTTTATCACACGCTGCGGTAACTGAGCGAACTAACCTAAAAATTTGTATTTAAAAGTTTGCAGATAATTTGCTGAATTTACACGAATTAAGAAGGTTGGACCCTGATTTATCAGATTTTAACATAATTTTTGGTGAATTCTGATAGCAATGATGTTAACACAATCTGTTTTAATATTCTTATATAAATTTTATAGTTTTCTTTTATTATTACTAATAATGAGCTTATTATTTTTGTTCTAATACGCCTTATTTTTAAAAAATAAAAATATTAACATAATTTCAATGAAAATTTGATAATTTCTGTAACAGTGCATGTCATAATTTGTTATTGTTGTTTGTTATTACTGTTTTCTTAGCCCCTTATTCTTGATCACTTTTTGAATTTAACAATTTTCTCTTAAGTCATTAGTTCGCCCAAAAAACCGATAGTTGTTTTAACGAAAACACCCTGTATATATGTATGTATATTCAGTTATGTCAATTCAACAAATTATGGTCGTCGGAAAAGTATTGTGTACAACACGTGTTGAACGGGTATTTCACACTCGTGTGATTAAACCACTCGCCTTCGGCTCGAGGCTCAAGCTTCACACACATGTGAAATATACAACTTTCAGCACTAGTTATACAATATACTATTTCAATTTAAAGAGATAGAAGATATGCGCAATGGGGATCTGCGCATAGTAAGAACAATTGAGATCTATGGCGTTTGTTTTTAAAATATTTAGACGTAAAATGTAAGAATATCTCAGATAACTTAAAAAAATCTTATCGAAGTAAGTTACAAAAGCTTTCATTGAAGTTAAAATGTCTAAAGATGCAAATTTTTACTAAGAATGCAGGTATTTTAATGACTTTTATATTTTTGACGTTTCGTTTGACAGCCCAACTGGCAGTTGTTCGCGCCATTTTCTTACTATTTGCAGCGATAGAAAGAGATAGCCGTTAAATTGAAAAGGTCCATTTAAAATTATCAATAGACCTTTTCAATTTAACGGCTATCTCTTTCTATTGCTGCAAATAGTAAGTAAAATGGCTCCAACAATTGCCAGTTGTCAACGAAATATCAAAAATATTTGAGTCTTTAAAATACCTGCATTCTCGTTGAAAATTTGCATCGTTAGACATTTTCGCTCCAATAAAAGCTTTTGTAACTTTTTCCCAGAAGTTTTTTAAAGTTGTCAAAGATTTTTCACACATTTTACGTCTACATTGTTTAGAAACAAATGTCATAGACCTCAATTGTTCTTACTATGCGCAGATCTCCATTGCGCATATCTTCTATCTCTTTAAATTGAAAAGGTTCATTGTCAAAAATTCGCAAAATATGCACTTATTTTATTTTGCATATGCATTAGATTTTCTTAAAAATATGCAAGTATGCACTTAATATGCATTTTGCATACATTCCAAATTCTACTTATAACAATTAAAACCATTAAAACAATGTTATATGACTTCAAAAAAGCATTTGTTGTAAAAACAAATACAGACAAAACAATGGGTTGATGTTTAAAACAAATGAAAACGGTGATACGAAATGTTAACTTTAAAAAATATATTTCACACATACCTGTACGCCAACGCCTTTGGATATTACATGTGTCAACAATATACAATTAATAATATAAATAAAAACAGCTACTTATAATTTGAAAAATTACAAGATAACCTTTTAAGAACTGTCATCTCATCTGTCAAGTTGATTGTGAAATTAGTTACAGTATGTAGGGCTGTGTTCCAAACATAAATGTATGCTACTGAACAACTACTGACTGAACAAAATGGTGGAAATGGGAAAATCACGTGTGTAACCTAAAATAAATTCAACAATGTTTCGTAATATTGTTATCAACACTCATATCCAAAATTCGCTTTTTACCATCTATCGTAATTATGCCTTTAAAAGCGACTTGAACATAAAATGGGTACGGCCGCAAAAAATTCCTTGCTACAAGCCGGAAAAAAGTGGCGACCTAGCACCACAGAAAGAAATAGATAAATCTCAACTACTACTTGAATATCAACATTCAAAGGAATTAGAAACGTAAGTAATTAATATATTAGTGAATATAACTTTATAGATTACTAGCTGATATTCTGCGGCCTTCGCAGCCGTGAGCATTTGGACTTTCTTTGATACTTTTAGCACCGCCAGTCAGTTTATATTTTAACCTCGTACAACACGATTTTAGTGTTAATTTGAAGATTTCAAATAGTTAAGGAGTACCTTGAAAAATGTATATTAGATATTGTAAGATGTTTAGTTGTTGCCTAAAATGTGATGTTAAAAATGGTTAAATATCATGATTTCGGTTAAAGATAAAGTGTTTATTTTTGCAAAAAGAACTTTAGAGGGTTGATTTGTATATTTCCGGTATAAAAGTGGTTAAATATCCGGTTAAAAACCACAAACCCGGGTTCAAAAATTGTACATTTTTGGCTAAAAATGTGAGGTTATAAATCGGTCAATATCTCGATTTCGATTAAAGATAGTGTTAATTCTTGCAAAAATGAACTCTGGAGGGTCGGTTTGACATATTAATATTTTGAAACTGCCAAAAAGGCTTTAGAGATTGCGGAAAATAGGAAAGAAATTATGAAAATATTTGCCTTAAAAAAATATATTTTATTTTGTTCAAAACTCATCAGCGGTTTAATTATTTTCAAATTAACACGAAATTTGTGTTCTACGGGGTTTAAAATATAAATTAACTTAATTCCAAATCTTAAAACCGTCTGGATAAAGTTTTATTTAAATATTTCTAAAATGACGCCCGTTGCAAATTTTTCGCAGTCCTTCCAAAACATCAAAACTTTTATTTGGTTATGAATTCGGCTGAAATTTACAGGAAACACTTAAAATAAACTGAAAATTATTTATTTATTCTTAAAGTTTGTTGAAAATGTTGATTTTTTAATGAAAATATTTGACAGCAAAAAATGTCAAATTAATTATAAAAAAACGTAAACTCTAACAACTTGTACAACACTTCCTGAAGCTGAAAGAACATCTCTACAAAATTTGTTGTCGATATGTAAAACGGTGTAGATTAGCCTAGCGGTAAAGGTACATTCACAAATGAAAATTAGGTTTAGATTCACACTTCAGAATTTGGTGCCTCTAAAGGTGCATTCACAAATGAAAATTAGGTTTATGGTTTTTGTTTAGGTTTAAGTAAGTCATTCACAAATGTAAGTTTAAATTACCTGAAAATTAGTTTTGATATGTACAGACATGTGTGTAAATGCTTCAAAACAAAAACAAGATTAAAATATCGGTAGAGCAGTACTCAACAAGACATCTGTGCGCCGTGAAACTGTCATTCGCTTGGCATTATTAGTTACATTTCAGTAAACAAAGATGGGTGTATATATCTGTATCATTTCAGACTTGTTCTCATTGGTGAAGTTTGTGACGTCAAACTAAATCATAAACCTAAAGTTTGGACCTTGCTATGTTTAGCTTTATGGTTTGGATTTAGAGATCCTAAATTCTGGAGTGTGAATGAGGCGCGGGCAGACACGTGACTTTGACAAGTGCTTGTAGGGCCCCTCAAGGGTGCCAAGTATACAGCTTGTGTAACTTGCCTGTGTTGCCAAATCAATTTAAGCATAAAATTAATAAATAAAATTGTAAAACTAGTTATTGTTAAAGAATATCATGTTGTTTTATTTTCTAACACATAAACTTAATTTTTAAAATATTTTATATAAAAATAGAGCGATTAGTGCTGCCATCTACGGTACAAAGATGTCTTGGAGCGTTAAATTTGAGGAAATCATCAGTTCATGTTGAATGCTCTATTTTTATAAAAATTTATTTAAAAATTAAGTTTAATCTGTCAGAAAATAAAACAACATGATATTCATGAATAATAACTAGTTTTACAATTTTATTTATTAATTTTACGCTTAAATTGATTTGGCGACACAGGCAAGTTATACAAGCTGTATACTTGGCACCCTTGAGGGGCCCTACAAGCACTTGTCAAAGTCGCGTATCTGCCCGCGCCTCATGGAGTCATTACATAATATGGGTCCAAAGTCTTTAAATCTAAACTATAAACCATAAATCTAAAGCTAATTTTCATTTGTGAATGCACCTTTAATCCAAATCATAAAGCTAGACATTGCAAGGTCCAAACTTTAGGTTTATGATTTAGTTTGACGTCACAAACTTCAGCAATGAGAACGAGTCTGAAAGGATATAGATATATACACCCATCTTTATTTAGTATTCACTTGGTGGTTTCGGCTTTTTAAACAAATGCGAGAACATGGAGACTGTCAAAACTTAATTGCTGAAATATAACCAATAATGCCAAACAAATGACGGCGCACGTATATCTATTAAGTACTGCTCTACCGATATTTTAATCTTGTTTTTGAAGCATATACATAGATGTCTGTACATACCAAAACTAAATTACAGTTAATTTAATCTTACATTTATGAATGACATACTTAAACCTAAACAAAAACCATAAACCTAATTTTCATTTGTGAATATACCTTTATTCTTTCATTTTTACCTCCCGCTACCCTTGGTAAGGGAGGTATAGGGATCGTGTTAAAAATCGCATATCGAGATTTTGGTAAATGACCACGTTTTAAGGTCCCTAGAATCCAATTTTGACATTTTCACGATGATGGCTGTGTGTATGTGTGTGGATCCTCCACTCTAACTCAAATACTATCATTCAGAAAATTTTGAAATCTTGTATTTCGAACTTTTTCTATTATGGAAAGAGCCCCTTAGATTTTGGTGAAAATCGGATAACCGGAAATGGCACTTTACTAGAAGCTCAAAATAGTTTTTCTTCAAAAAATACCTTTAAATGTTATTTTTTCGAGATTAATGTTATTATAAAAATTAAAGATTATTAAATTTTCTACAGATTTGCATTAATACTTTTTCTATATATTTTATGGATAAATTTATAAAATTATCTATAATTTAAATCCCGGAGCCTACGCTTTAAACAAACAAAACTTCTTGGCTGCGCATTTATTCAAATGTATGTAACGGACAGATAAATGTCAGTGTCAAAGAACTAATCATTTCAAATTAAGAATAGTAACGTTTTAAAAAGAAAAAAGTAAATAGAATAATAGAAAAGGAATTCAATACAGTTTCCAGCATATGTAAATATTTAGCTATGTACTTAGATGAATAAAAATTAATGATTCGCAAAAAAGTTTAAGCTAATTCTTATTTTTCGATTAGTGAATTCTATTTTATCCCGGTATTTAAAATTTAATCTTCATTTTATTATCAATAAAGGCAGTTACTTGGATTAGATTAGACTATATTTTAAGAAATAAACTGCCAAAATTAGAGTAAAATTCGCTAATTCAAAAATAAGGATTAGCTTAATCTTTTTTGTGATTCGGACGGTAAATGGCGGGAGGTTTTGTGTTGGCCACACCAGATTTTTATATATGATTTATTTTCAGGGCAAATGATTTAGTCAGAAGGCTCTTCACTTTAGAATTTGCTCCAAGATGGAAGGCTACACAAGTTGCAATTAAGGACACAGTTGACTTGGTACGCAGACATGATTTGGACAAAGGATCCATGGAAGCTAGAAGTAAGCAAAAATAATATTGTCTTGTTTGATTCTTTGATACAGTATAATTTCTTAGTTGCTAGATGGACTGGAGCTATTCGAAGTCTTCAGGAAGTAATGGACCGCTTTCCTAGAAATAAACATGTTAAAGTTCGACTAAAGGAACTAATTGATAAACGTAAGAAACATCTGAAATATTTGCGAAAATGGGATTATAAACGTTTTGAATGGATACTAGAAAAGCTGGATATTGTTTATAAACCAGTTCCAGAGTAAGTCATAACATTTGACTCATAAGTTGACTTGTTATTATAATATACTTTTCTCCTACTATTTTTTTTTCTTTTGTGTTTTAGTTACAGCTTATGGCATCAAGTAACGCGAAAAGATTCCCTCCGAAGACTAACTAACCTTCATTGCGATGATATAAAGAATTCAAGAATGGATGAATATCAAAAAATATTAGAAGCTGAGCAACCAGGTTTCTTAGAAGAAAAAATTCGTACCTTGGAGTTTATACGTAAGGAACAGCAAGAATGCGGAGTTCCAATTACTATAAATGAACAAGAAATCAAGGACGCTAGACAACAATTAGAAGAAGTGTTAGAACAACAGAAATGTAAAAACGGCGATTAATATGAATAAAAATTACTACTGTCTCTCTTTTGATTATTTTTCGTATACAAACTCTTACATAGTCATTAAAAATACATAATATACAACAATATTCTTACTAATCGTACAGCAAATAATCCTCACTCCTACTTAAGTGACCGATTTTCGGTAGCGAGTTACGCATCCGGAATACAATAATTAACAGGAAGTAGACATTAAATTTCTTATTTTAAATGGAATAATTTTTTATTTTCCCATGATTTCAGTACAAAATTTTACATATAAAACAACAAAAACATTTTACTCATGATCAACCATTTTCGGCATAATTCAACTGTTTCGATTTTTTTTTCTAAAAACGGTCAATTCTTTATCACTATATTTCAAGAATGGAATCGAATTTCTATAATCTGTAAAACATTTTACAAAGAAAGCTTTTTACCTCCCGCTACTCTTGGTAAGGAAGATATAGGGATCGTGCTAAAAATCGCATATCGAGATTTTGGTAAATGACCACGTTTTAAGGTCCCTAGAATCCAATTTTAACGTTTTCACGATGTCTGTGTGTATGTGTGTGTGGATCCTCCACTCTAACTCAAATACTATCATTCAGAAAATTTTGAAACCTTGTATTTCGAACTTTTTCTGTAATGGAAAGAGCCCATTAGATTTTGGTGAAAATCGGATAACCGGAAATGACACTTTACTAGAAGCTCAAAATAGTTACTCTTCGAATACCTTTTTATGCAACATGACGCGAAATAAACATTTCGCAGCCGCAAAATTGGATTTCGCGACCGTTGTTATGGTAACGGCCGCGAAATTCATTTCGCGGCCGTTGTCATGGTAGCGGACGCGAAATTAGGTAAACAATCATTTTGACACTTGAGAATTGCATGGTTTTGTTTATCAAATAGCCATAGCCACCTTGAAAGCTAACTTTCTATTTACAATGAAACTGTTTAAAATTAATAAAATTTGTAATTACATATTTTTTACGGTTGCACAAAAAATATTGTGTACACCTTGTCCGCGAAATCCTTTAGCGCCCTCGAGATTGTCTTGCCTCGGCCGCAAGCGGCCTCGGCGACAATTTTTCTCTCGGTACGCTAGAGTGATTTCGCGGCCTTGATATACAAATAACTATTAAATAAATTTATAAAATTATCTATAATTGAAATCCCAGAGCCTACGCTTTAAACAAACAAAACACAGTTATTCAAATGTATGTAACTGACAGATAAATGTCACTATCAAAGAACTAATCATTTCAAAATAATATTAGTAACGTTTTAGAAATAAAAAAATAAATAGAACAATAGAAAAGGAATTCAATACAGTTTCCAGCATAAGTAAATATGTAGGTATGTATTTAGATTAATAAAAAATAACGATTCACAAAAATATTTAAGCTAATCCTGATTTTTAGATTAGTGAATTCTATTCTATCCCGGTATTTAAAATTTAATCTTCATAGTTCCGGTGGCTCAATGGTTAGAGCAACGCCTCGTCATGAGTGCCCTCGGGGCTCTGGGTTCGAATCCCACTAAGGCATGGATGTGTGTGAATGTGAACCCACTCTGTAATTGGGATTTAATCCTGTTGAGGGGTTTAAAAAAAAGGTAGTTACTTGGATTAGATTAGACAATATTTTAAGAAATAAACTGTCAAAATTAGAGTAAAATTCGCTAATCCAAAAAACTTAATCTTTTTTGTGACTCGGGCTGAAAAAGGCGGGAGGTATTGTATTGGCCACACCAGATTATTTTATACTAACAAATTAATAATCGACAATTTTTGAAAAAAAATTATTTGCAACTAAAATTTAAGTAAACTATTATTCACGAAAGATGACTATTCAAGGTCATTTGTGAGCCGTCTGATATAATATTACTTGCAGATAACTTCATTACATTTCGTACGCATAGGCGTGCAACATGAAACATTTATGGACACATTTTAACTGAAAAAATTAGAGTAATTTATTTGAAAATTATGTTTCTAAATGATTCCTTTCTGAATGATTTATGTTCTTCACTTATGTTTTTGCAAAATACAAAAACATAGACAACTTATAAACCAAAGAATACTGGATAAATATTAGCACACAGGGCAGTATAGTAGATAATTAGGTATCTGTCATTCTACGACATATGTCATTATTATTAATAGTGTGTTAGAAAGTATTGCCACTATTTACGTATATCTGTCATACCACATAAATTAGACATAGGTCAAATAATCCTTCTCTTTCTAATACAAAATGTTGCTAAGTTACTGCTATAAAGTGATGTGTATTCTTTCTTCGAACAAATGACGTTGAATAGTTATCTTTTGTGAATAATAGTTTACAAAAAACTTGAGTTTTTTGTAAATAGAACACCCCAATTTTTTCAAATTAGTGGTTTTCACAGAGCCATTTAGGGAGAAATACTGAAGAGCATCTGGCAACACTGACATATATTTATCGTCTGTGGTATGCATTCAACAAAACAATTTTTGTTTTTAATATTTTAATAAAAAATATCTTCCGATTTGTTAAAATTCTAAGATTTTTTCTTTGGAAATATATTGATATGTCGATTCTAAATTTTCTAACAAAATAAATTGGAAAATGCACAACTAACCTATTACACTACAGTGCCATCTATGATACAAATTATAAAACAAACTAATACATTTTAACCTATTTTGTTTATTATCTCGTTTTGCTGCGTGGTGTTTGTCATCTTCAGTTTTAATGTGTTTATGGGTGTTTGCAAAGAAATTCGGTAAGTTTCACATATAACTTGGTTTTTAAATATTCTCTTTTGCTAATTGTGTTAAGTATTTCTAGAAGTATAAAAGCTTCATTCTTTAAAGTATTTCACTGATATACATTTTCAAACATCATATGGATGATGGCCAACGTGAACTTCTTTGTTTAACTTCTCTTGAAGAAGACATATAAGAATATTTGTATACGCCTTGTAGACAAATAAAGCTATTTTAGAAGTTCATTTATGTTATAAGTATATTTTCTTAGAAATTTTTATTGGTGTTGGAATTAAACTGCAAATATAATATCAAAAGTTGGGTATGATTTGAAAATCAATAAGTTTACTTTCAATACTATAGTTTTCTTTGTTATTTGATCATTATTTGTTTTCCATTTACTTTTTTACCTACTGCTACCCTTGGTATGGGAGGTATTGGGATTTTCAAATAAGAAAACGCTAACTAGCGGCGACTATTAGAACTACAAACAGTGGTACACATTTGACATTTACATGAAACTACTACTATATGACTATAAAATCTCTATTATACATACTTGAATTATAAATGAAAAATACTTATAAATGAGAAAATAATACGAAGACTAAAGAAATACAATTGACAGAAATGCTACGCTGACACATGTCAACAAAAAGTGTACCATTGTTTAATACGAACAGCGCCATCTCTTGATACTTGAAAATCCCAATAGGGATCGTGGCATAAATCGCGTATCGAGATTTTGGTAAATGAGCACGTTTTAAGGTTCCTAGAATCCAATTTTAAAATTTTCATGATGATGTCTGTGTGTATGTGTGTGTGGATTCTCCACTCTAACTCAAATACTATCATTCAGAAAATTTTGAAATCTTGTATTTCGAACTTTTTATGTATTAGAAAGAGCCCATTAGATTTTGGTGAAAATCGGATAACCGGAAATGGCACTTTACTAGAAGCTCAAAATAGTTTTTCTTCGAAAAATACCTTTAAATGTTTTTTTTTTAGATTAATGTTATTATAAAAATTAAAGATTATTAAATTTTCTATAGATTTGCATTAATACTTTTTCTATATATTTCATGGATAAATTTATAAAATCTATAATTTAAATCCCAGAGCCTACGCTTGAAATAACAAAACGCAGTTATTCAAATGTATGTAACTGACAGATAAATGTCACTATCAAGAACTAATTATTTCAAAATAATATTGGTAACGTTTTAAAAAGAAAATAGAACAATAGAAAGGGAATTCAATACAGTTTCCAGCATAAGTAAATATGTACGTATGTATTTATATTAATAAAAATTAACGATTCACAAAAATATTTAAGCTAATCCTCATTTTTGGATTAGTGAATTCTATTCCATCCCGGTATTTAAAATTTAATCTTCATTTTATTATAGTTCTGGTGGCCAATGGTTAGAGCAACGCCTCATGTCATGAGTGCCCTCGGGGCTCTGGGTTTGAATCCCACTAAGGCATGGATGTGTGTGAATGTGAACCCACTCTGTAATTGGGATTTAATCCTGTTGAGGGGTTTAAAAAAAGGTAGTTACTTGGATTAGATTAGACTATATTTTAAGAAATAAACTGTCAAAATTAGAGTAAAATTCGCTAATCCAAAAAACAATCTTTTTTGTGACTCAGCGGGAGGTATTGTGTTGGCCACACCAGATTTTTTCTCAACAAACGCTTTTCCGAATTCATAATTGTTTAAAATTGTGGGTTTATACTATTATTCACGAAAGATGACTATTCAAGGTCATTTGTTCGAAGAAAGAATACACATCACTTTCCAACAGTAGCTTAGCAACATTTTGTATTAGAAAGAGAAAGATTATTTGACCTATGTCTATTTAATTTATGTAGTGTGACAGATATACGTGAATAGTGGCATTACTTTCTAATACACTATAAATAATAATGACGTATGTCTTAGAATTACAGACACCTAATTATCTACTACACTGCCCTCTGTGCTAATATTTACCCAGTGGCGTTGACGTTTAAATCAAATTATTATTCTTTGGTTTATAAGTTAAGTCTTATGTTTTTGTATTTTGCAAAAATATAAGTGAAGAACATAAATCTTTCAGAAAGGCATTATTTAGAAAGAAACATAATTTTCAAATAAATTACTCTTATTTTTTAAGTTAAAATGTGTCCGTAAATATTTCGTGTTGCACGCCTATGCATATGAAATGCATTGAAGTTATCTGCAAGTAATATATCAGACGGCTCACAAATGACCTTGAATGGTCATCTTTTGTGAATAATAGTTTAATTACAAATAGTAAATCAACAAATGTATTTTATGTAAAATTACGTTTCAGACAATTATCAAATTGAAAAGAATTCTTGTGTGCATCTGTTCCATTTGTGAAACGAATCTTCACTCGTTAATTAATTGATCAAGAAGCAATCATGGAGAGCAGCACGGAGATCATGGAACATTCAACAGCCATAATTAATTATCAAAATTTAGAAGATATTAAAGAGGAACCGCTGGAAGAAACTGCCATGGATCGTCAATTATATGAAAATGTTTTACAAAGTGTAAAAAAGGAAGAATGTATTCCTGATGATGATAACCAGATTGACAAATCATGTGACAGCTCGATTACTATAAATAATGATATTCGGAAATCTAAAAATACTAATTCAAGTGGTTTTTATTGTGACGTATGTAGTAAGTGTTTTAGGGTGAAGTCAAGTTTGATAAGTCATATGATAATGCACAATGGAATTAAAGAATTTGAATGTGCTACTTGTAACAAATCATTTCTACGTAAATCTAATTTAAGACAGCATGTGAAAATTCATAGCGGAATAAAAGAGTATAAGTGTAAAATATGCAAAAAGCAATTTACACAAAATTCTGCTCTTTACTTTCATAACAAAATTCACAATGAAATAAAAGACTATCGGTGTCCGACATGTAATAAATCATTTGTACACCAAACGTATTTAAAAAGACATGTGAAAATTCATACCGGAATAAAAGAGTATAAGTGTACAATATGCAAAAAACAATTTGCAGAAAGTCTTTACATGCATAACAAAATTCACCATGAAATAAAATACTATCAGTGTCCAACATGTAATAAATCATTTAAACAAAGTTCTAATTTAGGAAGACATATGAAAATTCATAGCAAAATAAAGGTATATAAATGTCCGACTTGTAAAAAATCATTTACACAAAATTCTCATTTTAAAAAACATATGAAAATTCATAACGGAAAAAAGTTATATGAATGCGCGACATGTAATAAATTATTTACACGAAAATATCATTTAGAAAGGCATATGAAAATTCACAATGAATTAAAAAAAAAACTAAATGTTAAATAAAAACACTCTATACTCTTTCCGTTTTAACTATAGAGCGTTGGGTGAGATAGGGCTTAAGATTCTCGCTCTCTGATTGGTTCAAACGGAAACCGAGTTTACACAGTAAAATAATTGACGCGAAATTTAAATTTGCTTGACAACTGTATCAATTATTTTGCCGTCTGACAAAATATATAAATGTCAACAAAGTTAATAGTACACGATTTATTACATATTATCAATTTGTGTTCAGTTCTGTTTGTTTGTGTTTTTCGTTTATATAATTTTCATAGTGTTTTGTCGTTATATTTCATATTACATAGTTTTCATTGTGCGCGTTTTCTTAGTTTTTAGTTAGTAGTTCGTTAGTTTTGTTATTGTTCTCTTCGTTAATATTATGGATAAAAATCCTGAACCTGGCTCTGCCAATGTTTTAAAATATGTAAAAGGAAAGGCCTTCCGAAGCGGGCAAAAAAAGTGGCGTATAATTTATACTGCACATATTGTGCCACGAATGCATATTCCTTCTTAGGAAGTGTTCAAATTGTGGCATCAGAACTGGGCATAGGACGATGTAATATTTGGAAAGCTATAAAAGAACATGAGGAAAAAGTGTCATTCGGATCACCCCGGGAACAAAGAAATTAGTTTAGAACATTATTTTGTTTATATTTAACGGTGTATATAGTTCATACATATAATGTATATATTTTAGAGTGTAAATATTTATATTTCAAAGGTGAATTATATTTTTATTTGACGTTTTCTTTAAAATTTATTTGTATAATGTGGTTTTCATTTGTGCATGCCCCTTTCGCCGAAATGTAGAGAAAGGTACGGAGATTATAAGTAAGTATATGCATAAAAACACAAAATAGATTAGCACATGTACGTACAACACAAAATTACTGAAAAAATGTCAATTAGAAAGATTTTTTTAAATCCAGGAATGGCGCCAAAATTTGAATTTTTTATTTAATACATGTAAAAACGGCCGCGCTCGAAACGCCATCTAGTCTATAGTTAAAACCTTAGACCAGGAATAGAGGGGGAGACAAGGCATAGTCACGCGTATATTTCCAAATCATCTGAGCGATTTTGAACCTTATTGAAATGTCAAAATCAGCCGCAAAAGGCTAGTCGACCAGTTAAATGCTGTTATGTTACAGTTGGCCAAATCTAAATAAATACTTGATTACCCATAACTACAAATTATCTTGATTTTGTTTTATAAAACTAAAATAAATACGAAAGAATATTAATAAAGAAAAACGTAATGTAAATAACGGACAAGTGACGCTTGTTGACATTGAAAACTCATTCGTTCGATTGCACACGTATGTAACACATCTGGCCGACTAGCCTTTTGCGGCTGATTCTGACAGTTCAATAAGGTCGAAAATCGCTAGGATGATTTGGAAAGTCGTCTTATGGCGAAATACATAGTATGCCCTGTCTCCCCCTTTATTCCTGGTCTAAGGTTAAAACGGATAGAGTATAGTTATATAATGGATTTAAATTTTATATTTTATTTAAGTATGATATAATGAATGTAAAGTATATGTACAGTAACAATATATATTTATGAAAATGTCTGTTTTGAATAATTTATATCTTTGATAGTTCTTATCGTGCAGTTTTAAGGCTTAATGTTAATATAAATTACTCATGTTTTAAATTGTTACTACAGGGGGAACCCCATAAATACGATACCTACTGCAGGACAGTGCAGTGGCGTACCCAGGGGGAGCGCGATAAGGGCGATTGCCCCCCCTAGACCTACACATATATTTTTTTATATCAGTCATAAATTTGCTCTAAGTTTTGTTCATTTATCTCGAAATTTCTTCTTCATATTTCTTATCTGAGACGACAATCAACTAGGGACATATCAATTTAAAAACCGACAGCGTAGGAACATTTCACTGGTATTATTACCAACTTAACTTTTTTGCGTCACAGAAAAAATCGCTGTATTTGTCATCGATGAAATAGAAAACCATCGATGACGAGTGCGTACTGTTGTTTCATCACAGTGCATCTGGGATTTCAAATCAATTGTTACAGGGCGCGAGCAGACACGTGACTCGAGGGACATTGACGTGCCTAGAATCAACTGATTTGTGTGCGCATGTCATTTTGACAAGAACAATGTCATGTTGACAAGACCATTGTTTTGACCTTTGATTTTTAATTGTTAAATGTTATTATTTTTAATTTCATGTGTTTTACTGCTTAAAAATTATAAAATATTAACATTTTAGCAATTCAAAATCAAAATAAGTCAAAATATTGGTCTTGTCAAATTGACAATGTTCTTGTCAAAATGATATGCGCACACAAATCACCTGGGGCCCGATTCTTGAAATTTTTCGCATACGTAAGTGGGAGAGATGCGCATGCGAACTGCATATTGGTATTCTTGAAACGAAATCGTGTGGTCGTAGGCGAATATTCCGTGCGCAATTACATCGCATGGGTATGAATAACTTGAAAGTATCATTCGCACACTTGTGTGTTTGATCTATCAGTACTTAGATGATATAAATCAAATTGTTTTTATATAATTCCGGGTACGTTTTATGATCTTATAATGACGCCAATTATAAATCTAGAATCTCCATACACTTGAGTATCGTTATAGTATTCTACAAATGTGTGCTCGTGCATTCATAGAACGATGCAATGGATTGTTAGAAAGGAATTTTAGGTGCCTCTTAACGAGCTTTGCATTCCAAATCTAAAATGGTTAGCAAAATTAGGGTATTATTATTACATAACACTTACATATTAATATTACCATATTATGTACGTACATACTGTAAACTAAGAAAAATAATACCTACTATATCAAATATATGTGTATATATAATAAATTTTGAATATTAAAATTACACTTATGGTTTATGACAGCTACGGCTGACAGCTTTGGTTGACAGGTTGACAGTTAAAAAACAATTATATGATGAAGCATTTAAGTGGTACAAATGTTTCGTTTAGATTGGCTGATTGGCTGCTACAAACTACGTTCGCTTGCTTTCGAGAATCGTATGCGTAGGCTTCGGCCGAGTTTCGTTTGGTATTCAAGAATACCACTCATACGTACAGTGTTCCTGATCCCAAGCAAGTCAAGGTCGCTCGAGTCACGTGTCTGCTCGCGCCCTATAGTAACTAATTGATTTAAAATCCCAGAAGCACGAGCGTAAACGAAAAGTAAAAATTGTGTAAACAAGCTTTATACTACAGTGCCATCTGTGATACAAATTCAAAAATATTCTAACCTCTAAAAAAGTAACAGCTGACTAAATTTTTGATGAAAAGGTTTGAAATTTGATAGTTTATTTAATTATTCTTTTGTTAATATTGCTACATATATTTCCAAAAATGCTTCGGTAATAATACATCTAAAAGTTTCATCGCTCTCAAGTGTTCCATTAATGTTTATACACGTAACTACACGGAGGCATAACTGTTTCCATGAAGGAGGATCGTTTCCATCGCTATGTCATCATCATGAACTTCTTAATGTAACTTCTCTTTAGGAAGAGATGTGCCACTTAAAATAGTACATTAATTAGATATATAGTATAAAGTTCTTGCTCTTGTGGAAGTCTTTACTTGGGACATCAACTAAGTTGTAAGTATATTTTTAATAATCAATAAAATATTCTTTAATATATATTTAAAATAATGAATAATGTTAAAAAATGATATTTAACTGCATTTATTCAAGAACAATCTTATGTGGCCAGCACATAACCTCTCGTCAGATATTTTACCTGGTTGTACACATAAAACGAAAAATATTTTTAAATACAAATACATATATTCATGTCTCACTACAAAATAATTCTCACATATATTTGCAAAATCTATGGGATATTTTAATATAAATTATGTACAATACATACATTTTCTTTATACTCGATATCCTGAAATTTTCTTTTTCTACTTTCTTTTTCTTTATATTCGTAATTTTTTCGCAAATTCCTCTTATATTCTTTTTACGTATATTCTTTTACGTTGTTGACTTTTTTTTATTTTCATAATCTTCATAATAATGTACAAATATTTTTGACAGCGGCATACAAATATTTTTGACAGTGACATTTATGTGTCAAATTTAAACATTTTAATTTCTTGTCTTGAAGTAGTTTGATTTGTGAATTTTTACATCAAATTATTTTATATGCATTTCTTTTTCTCTAAATCTATAGAAGATATAATAATGATTTTATATTTATCAAATAAAAAATATAACGTTCTTTAATGTAAGTATTTACATAAATTTTCGATAAATAATATTTAGATGATTTTTTTCTTGTAACTACTACTTCCGGTTGTCCAATTGGTACCAAAACTTAATCAACTCTTCCCATTATTGTTAGATTGAGGAATCCGTAGTTAAAAATGTCTTAAGTCTTATAGTATTTGAGATATCGTGGATCCAACATCCACACACACACACACACACACATACATCCACACACGGACGCACGCACACACACGGACGCACGCACACACACGCACACACACACACACACACACGGACACACACACGGACATCATCGTAAAAATGTTATAATCGGATTCTGGGGACCTTAAAACGTGCTTATTCACTAAAATTTGGATATGCGATTTTTAGCATGAATACAATACCTCTCTTAGCGAGAGGTAAAAATTGTTAAAAGCTTCAAATGAGGGTACTTTCTGTTGCACTCAAGTGCAATGAAAACGGGTCATGATTTTATTTTTGTTAATTATCTCGACAACTTCAGAGCTACGAAGTCGGTTAATTAGACAAAAGTTGTCCTATATTAGTATGCCATTAGTAATGCATTGTTTATTCAAAAAAATGTAGAGGTCACTTGATACAGACAAATATGTAAATTTTGCAGTTTTCTGTTTCCAATATATCTAAGTATGAAATAATTATAGATTTTGATATACACTTTTTAGGGCAACTTTAAGCTCTTTCAAATGGCGATACCCATTTTTTTTTATCATTTAAAAAGATAATATCCCAATATTTCTCCTAGAAATGAAAATTTATGTTTTAGCCAATTATCAAGTTGAGCAGAACTCCTGTATCCATCTGTTCCATTTATGAAATTAATTTCCACTCAATTAATTAATTAATCAAGAAGCATCCATGGACACACAACAATATTTAGTTAGTTCTGGTGTAAAAGACAAAGATACAAGAAATCGTAACAATTTTGAACAAATTTTTATTAAGCAAGAACCTGTGGAATATATTAAAGAATATGAGGATCCCATTTTTGTTAATAATGATAATCAGAACTGTGATCTAAGCTTTGAAGAAATAACTATTAAAGAAGAATCGCTGGAAGAAACATTCCAAGATTGCGAAACTTACGAAAATGTTTTACAAAGCGGAGAAGAGGAAGAAGAAGAATGCATAACTGATAATGATAATACGAGTATAAATAATGATATCCTGAACACTGAGGAAAATACTAATTCAAAAACTTGTTCAGTATGTAATAAGACTTTTACGAGAAGGTATGATTTCCAAATAAATAGTGAAAAGATCATGTCAGCCACCGGGATTTGAACTCGGGATTGCGACTTAAAAATATATATATATATATATATATATATATATATATATATATATATATATATATATTTATATATATATATATATATATATATATATATATATATATATATTTATATATATAAATGTATATTTAAATGTTTAGTCTCGGCCAAAAAATGGTCCAATATCACAATTTCAGTTGAAGATTGAGTGTTTATTTTTGCAACAATGCACTTTAAAGGGTTGATCTGTATATATTCGGTTCAAAAGTGGTTAAATTTGCAGTTAGTAACTCATCAAACCCGGGTTCAAAAATTGTACATTTTTGGTTAAAGATATGAGATTAAAAATCGGTTCAATATCACGATTTTGGTTAAAGATAGACTGTTTATTTTTGCAAATATTAACTTTAAAGGGTTGATTTGTATATTTCCGATATAAAAGTGGTTAAATTTCTAGTTAGTACACCTCAAACCGGGTTCAAAAATTGTATTTTGGTTAAAGATATGACGTCAAAAATCGATTCAATATCACAATTTCGGTTGAAGATAGAGTAATTATTTTTGCTAAAATGAACTTTAGAGGGTTCATTTGTATATTTTCGGTATAAAAGTGGTTAAATTTGCAGTTAGTAACTCCTCAAACCCGGGTTCAAAAATTGTATATTTTTTGTTAAAGATGTGAGGTTAAAAATCGGTTAAACATAGAGTGCTAATACCTGCAAAAACAAACTCTGGAGGGTTGATTTGATATATTAGTATTTTAAAAGTGCCAAAAAGGCCTTAGGGGTTGCGGAAAAATGATCGAAATTTTGGAAAAAATTAGGAAAAATTTTCCCAAAAAAATTAATTTTATTTTGCTTGCAACTCCTCAACGGTTTAAATTATCTTCAAATTAACACGAAATTCGTATTCTACGGGGTTTGAAATATAAATTAACTCAATTTCAAATCTTAAAAATATTTCTAAGATGACGTCCGTTGCGAATTTTTCGCAATTCTTCCAAACCTCCAAAACTTTTATTTGGTTAATTTCGTTGAAATTTACAGGAAACACATAAAATTAACTGAAAATTGTATTTAATACTGTTGGCAGTGCACTACTCCGGCAAAGTAGAGGTCCCGAGTTCAAATCCCGGTGGCTCACATTATCTTCGAATATGCAGCTTTTTTTTTCAGAACTACGACGTGTCTCAATTTCTGAAATTCTGAACCTGAGTATAGTTGCGCCTACTTCCGGTGAATTCCGGAAATAGAAACTATGGGGCCTATTCTATATCTCAGTGGTTAATATTTAACCACTGGTTAAGTTTTTTTGACCAATCAAGTATGTTGACATATAACTAAAAAATCTGATGTGGCCAGCACATTACCTTCCGTCAGTTCTATGTATTTTGTACAAATTTCATACAGAAAGTTGCGTGTTAAAGATTATATATCTTGTACTATACCTTCCGGCAGTTGCATGTATTTTATACAAATTCCATACAGAAAATTTATAGCAAAAGATCCTATATTTCCAGTAAAAATTATAAGACAAACACACTATGTCAATTTCACTTGACACTGACATCTTTCAATCAAAATTTTCTTAATATAGTAGCTGTTTCCATATAGCTATGGCTACTTTATGAAATTTAATTTCTTTATAATTTTTTAACTCTATACCCATTCAATATTAAGTATAAAATGCAATCAAATCGTATAGAGAATAAAATATTCTTTAATATTTATAATAACATTAAATGTGAAAAAATGATATTTAACATAGCTTTTTCAAGAAAAACTGTTAAAATCTTCAAATGAGGGTACTTCCGGTTGTCCAATTCTAACCAAAATCTAATCATCTCTTCACATGGATGTAACGAAGAGAAAGACGAAAGAATTATAATTTTTAGAATTGTAGTATGGAAGTTATCGGAGACGAAAATTTTGTTACACACTCACATACATACACACACACACACACACACACACACACACACACACACACACACACACACACACACACATACAGACATCGTAAAAATAGTAAAATCTTTTCTAGGGACCCTAAAACGTGCTTATTCATCAAAAACTCCACCGAATTTTTTGACCAAAGACAATACTTTCCTTACCTAAAGGTGACGGAAGGTAAAAAGGGATTTTTAGTTGTCAAATCAATAACTATTTGCTAAAAAATTTAACCAGTGGTTAAAAATTAACCACCGAGTTACAGAATAGGGCCCTATTACCATTAAATTATTCAGATAAGATTATCTTAGGTTAGTTTTTGTCTGAACCTCTAGGACGTCGTAGTTCTGAGAAAAAGCCTGGCACGGGTGATCTGAAACTCCCTGTATAGACTGTTAACTCATTGTTAATTTCAAGGTATGATTTGTTAATGCATATGAAAATCCACAAAGGCCTTAAGGAATTCGGATGTGCGATATGCCAAAAATTATTTTTACGAAAGGGGGATGTTGTAAAACATATCAAAACCCATGAAATCGAAGTGTTCCCTTGCACAACTTGTGGGAAGATTTTCAAACGAAAAGAAAAGTTAGAATTTCACATGAAACTTCACACTGAGATAAGACTATATCAGTGTCCGACATGTAATAAAATATTTAAGCGAAATTCTCATTTAAAAGTACATGTAAAAATTCATAGTGGGGTTAAGGACCATATATGCGCCATTTGCAATAAGCAGTTTTCACAAGGGAGTAATCTATCTACACACATGAAAATCCATACAGGGACGAAGGAGTTTCGATGTCCGATTTGCGGATTATTGTATAGATTAAATGCTAGTCTTAAAAGTCATATGAAGGTTCATAGTCGGGTTAAAAAGAATTCCATGTGATGTGTTACAAAGTTATAAGTGATTGTACGAGGCCTGTTCGAAAAGTATCCGACCTTATTTTTTGCGAAAACCTTGCATGAGCCGACCTTGAACCTTCTTAAATCAAACGCGCTTGCTTGAGCCGATCTTGAACCTTCGTGCGCATGCGTGAATTTTTCCCGCCTGTCGATAGCGTCTGTTACTGGCAAGCAGCATTTGAGTGAGGTAGTGTGTAGTGCTCTCATCGGTTTTTCATTGCAAGGAAAATGACGGAACGATTGGAGCAGCTCTATTGCATCAAATTTTGCCTGAAACTGGGCGACAGCCAGGTGGAAACTATTCGGAAGATTCAGACGGCTTTCGGTGACGATGCTATGGGCATCACACAGATTAAGGAGTGGTACAATCAGTTTAAAGACGGCCGCACATCGGTGGAGAGCCAGCCACTCCGAAATGACCAGGTCATTGCCAAAGTGAACGCTGTGGTGATGCGGGATCGTCGAAAATTGCGGAAAACCGAAGATTTGGCCATGAAGAGAGTGACGGCGAAATTCGTACCGAAGCTGCTGACGGCGGAGCAAAAGCTACTTCGTGTTGAAGTCTCACAGGACATGCTGGACTCCACAAACAGTGACTCCGATTTCATGAACACCATCATCACTGGTGACGACTCCTGGGTGTACGGGTACGACCCGGAAACCAAATCCCAGACGTCACAATGGAAGCAATGAAAAACCGACGAGAGCACTACACACTATCTCACTCAAATGCTGCTTGCCAACAACAGACGCTACCGACAGGACGGATACTTTTCTAACAGACCTCGTAAATTAATATTTTATGTATCTAAGAAGAAAAGGTAAACTTTTGTAATGAACAAATTACTAATGATAGTAGATAGTTCTCCCATAAATACTGTCACATGGTTTGTAAAAATACTAATACATTTTGTATTGCAAGTAATTTATTGACTGGAGTATTTACAGTAATAAAAAATATGATGTGGCCAGCACATTACCTTCCGTCAGTTCTATATATTTTGTACAAGTATGGCTGGGCTACACGCAGGCACGCTGCACTGTATAGCGTCTTGCCTACCGTGTTTCGTTCGGCGTCAGCCTAATAGTCTTTCGCTCTTCAACCGATTTGCTAATATGAAAGAACGCCGGATTGATTTAATGTACAAATGAATACTATATTTTTATTTTCGTACATTTACAATAGGTATAGGTAATACATAATTGTGTGTTGATTATTTAAGTAGCGTTCAAAAATGTTTGTACTTGAACGGAAGGTATATTTTTTTTAATATTTAGCTTCACCTCACTCTAAATTCATGCACCGCCACTGGTTCCATTTAAAAAATTTGAGATTTTTGAACTTCAACTTTACGTTGACATAGAAATTATATTTTTCAAAAATTGTCGATTATTAATTTATACTACAAAAGCTTTCTTTATAAAACTGTTTTTACAGATTATAGAAATTCAATTTCATTCTCGAAATATAGAGTGATAAAGAAGTGGCCGTTTTTAGAGGGAAAAATCAAAATAGTTGAATTATGCCGGAAGTGGTTGACCATTAGTAAAATGTTTTTATTGTTACATATGTAAAATTTTCTGCTGAATTCAATGGTAAAATAAAAGAACATAGCATTCCATTTAAAATAAGAAAGTTAGCGTCTACTTCCGATTAAATCGGAAGAACTACTGCTTTAAAAATATTTTAATTGAAACGGGCATGTCGGAAACACCGTAGATACCAAATTTGTAAAATAATATTGAGTAGTTTTTACCTCTCGCTAAGAGGGGTATTGGATTCATGCTAAAAATCGCATATCCAGTTTTAGTGAATAAGCACGTTTTAAGGTCCCTAGAATCCGATTATAACATTTTTACGATGATGTCCGTATGTGTGTGTGGATGTTGGATTCACGATTTCTCAAATACTATAAGACTTAAGGCATTTTTAACTACGGATTCCTCAATCTAACAATAATGCGAAGAGTTGATTAAGTTTTGGTAACAATTGGACAACCGGAAGTAGTAGTTACAAAAAAAAAATCATCTAAATATTATTTTTCGAAAATTTATCTAAATACTTACATTAAAGAACGTTAAATTCTTTATTCGATACATATAAATTCATTATTATATCTTCTATAGATTTAGAGATAAAGAAATGCATATAAAATAATTTGATGTAAAAAATCTCAGATCAAACTACTTCAAGACAAATTCAAATGTTTGTAATTGACACATAAATGTCAATGTCAAAAATATTTGTACATCATTATGAAGATTATGAAAATAAAAAAAAGTCAACAACGCAAAAGAATATACGTAAAAAAGAATACAAAAGGAATTTGCGAAAAAATGACGAATATAAGGAACAGGAAAGTAGAAAAAGAAAATTTCAGGATATCGAATATAAAGAAAATGTATGTATTGTACATAATTTGTATTAAAATATCCCATAGATTTTTCAAATATATGTGAGAATTATTTTGTAGTGTGACATGAATATATGTATTTGTTTTTAAAAATATTTTGTCTCACTAAAGTATTATGAACTGTTTATTGCTAGGATACGGTGTATATAAACATATCTATAGCAACCGGGGCATAATATTTCATTATGCCCTCATTATAATCCGATCATCGTTTATGGACTTTAAATTAAAAATAATATGAACGGTATATAATGAATTTATTTTCTTTTTAATTATAATTCATTACAATAATAATAAGGATTGATTACAACAATTAATATAAGAAAACAGCTTTGAAAGCACAACACAGAAATCAATTTTAATTTAATTATAACACTTAAAATTGATTATCAAAAAAAACCTTAAAAAGCCATTTACTTTCACCACACGTGAAATAAGTCCGTCGAATTGCAGACTGTAATGTTTCGCATTCATTTTTGACAGATGACGGATCACTAATTTTTTAGGGATGATATTTATCCACGTTTGAATTCATTTTTTGATATTATTTATCATCACATGTGGCACATCCAAAGCCGTACAAGCTCTCTAAAATGTAATAATATTCACAAATAAGTGTATAAGAAATAAAGAACTGAGATTTGTCATGTGATAACGAACCTCAAAATATAATACTTACATCTTCTACAGACGAGAATGAAATAATTAGGAGATCATTTATACGTTTGTCTTCCTCAAAGTATACAGAAACATTCAAAATAAATTCTTTACACCGTTTCGACAAAATATCTTCCGAAACATCAAATTCACTCATTCCACCATCTCCAACGATTTAAAACGTTGGTGTTTTAAAAATAAATAAATGTTGATAATAAACAAAACAATTAAACAACATCCTTAGCAACGTCAAAGCTTAAGCATTATTGTAATCAAAATTATTATAAATGAAAACTTGTTTCACATAATCTAGTGAGACAAAAATCTTGTATGCACCACGAGCGTTACTAGATGATAATGCCCATCGGGCGACATCTATCCCTCGGGCTAGATCCTCGTCGCCCTCCTGGCATTATCATCATAGTAACGCCCTTGGTACATAAAATACTATTTCGTTTTATGCGTACAACCAGGTAAAATATCTGGCGAGAGGTTATGTGCTGGCCACATCAGATTTTTAAAATAACGATAGCGTAAGCTCGTCCTGGGATTACGGCCTGGGATATTCTGAGGATGGGGCCTAGAAACTTCCTTTTTTTCAAGGCGAATAAAATAAAAGTATTGCTAATAAACAAAATTTATTTTTGAATCATAATAGAACATAATTTCAAGTTTTAAATTATGCAGTGTTAAATAAAATATCTTGAAGGTGATAGTCATCATTCTCTATCTACCGATGCAACCGATTTCTGAAGCTCCTCTACACACGTTCCAACATTCGGGCTATCTCCTGCCAAATAAGATTCTTCAGCTGAAGCTGGTTATAGAACTGTGGTTTCAAGGTGATAAAATTAGATTAGTCAAAAACGAATACGCGTTATTTGAAATCATGTCGTTATATTTTATAAATCAAATCAATACTTGTATTCTTTTTTAAAGCAAATTTATCGATAACTTTATCATTAAAATTTAGAATTCCATCAACAAGAGTTTTTTCAACAGATAACATTGACAACGCATTAATATTTAAACGTTCTTCCCTCATAGTATTTTTTAAAAATATTTTAATGCGTTTAAGAGTTGAAAAACATCTATCAGTTTCAGATGTGATCATTGGAACTGTTATTAAAGTCTCTAAAAGTCGTTTCGTTTCCGGAAATGTTTCAGAAAGATTATTTTTAATTAGAAATTTTATAAAAGGTATTGCGTCTTTCACGTGACGACAATCAGGTCGGGAATATATGATGGACAGTTCAATTTTTAATCGTTCTTTATTTAAATTGGGATACGCGGCACACGTGGCTGTTAATTTCTCTTCAGGGAAATGGTTTTGGTAATCTCCAAATTGATCAGAACGCAATAAAGATGACGCGATTAAATGACCTTTAAAATAAAATCGATCTTTAGCACAATTTATTATTATAACACACGCTTCTTTTACCGCGTCGCGATAATCATTTTCACGTTTTCTTTTTGTTGGTAATGGTTCACAAAATAAATCTGTTGCTTTATTGATTATGTCATCCACTGAATTTTGTATTTTGATAATATTTTTCTCAAAATTGACTATGTTTTCGTCTATTTCCAGATCAGTTTGATTTTTTTGTAATTGGGTACATAAATTGTTAATATGTGGCATTATAAAATGAAAGAATGTTAACCAAAAAGTAAAAATGGGGTCGTAAAACATTCGGCGAATAGAAGAAGCGCCACTACATATAACTTCATTTTCACAATTTTCTAATTCTTCCATACATTCAATTATAGATTGTCTATATTCATAAAGGGCATTAATTTTAAAAATCCAACAAATTGGAGAAGAAATTTGTCTTTTAACAATTTTGTTTAAAACTGATATAATGTTAGGATTTTTTAAAAATGTTGACACTTCTTTGACGTTTCCAAAAAATACGCGAATTTGAGGATTTGCAGATACTGCTTTAGACATTATTGAATTTAAGTGATGATCATAGCAATGTACAAAATTTGCAAACGGATATTTTTCTTTTATTTTGGCCTGGACTCCTGTATGTTGTCCAGTCATAACCGCATTTCCATCGTAACTCTGAGAAATTAACTTATTATTAGAATTATTCAAAATCGGATCTAAAATACTTAAAATATCTTGTGTTAAGCTATCAGCGCCATTTTTTTTAGGCATATAAGTCCAAAACCGCTCAACAGGTTCTCCGTTTCGACAATATCTGAATATAATTACTAATTCAGGTGTTTCATTAACAATTATTGCCAAATTAGATGATTGTCTAATTTCCGTCAAAATGGTGCCGTGACAAAGATCTAACATACAATCCAAAATATCATTTTGAATTTCTTTCAAACTTATTGTTGTATTTTCTAAGTCAAGTTCGGCCGAAATCTTGTTAAAACAAATTGCCGAATCATCATTTGTTTCTCGAATTGCTAATTTGATATGATCTATAATTTTCGACAAGATATATCTATTTTTGGTAACATTTTCATTGTTTGTTTTTATATTCGTCCAATATGTTGAACCTAGTTGAGTTTCAATATTTACAGAGCCCAAAAGGGCGAATTCCATTTGATTATGCAAATGCTGTGTGGTGTTTTCGTGTTTTTTTATTTTCTCGGTCAAATGGCCTAACTCTCTTACACCACTTTTAGTCCAGGGTTTTGTACCACCAAATAAAACACAGGGAAAACAAAATAGAGCGTTTGTTTTACTGCATCCACAAATCCAATTGTTTTTTGAGTATACTTCTTTGTTAAATTGTCTGACATATCTTTTTCCACGGCTAACTCCTGTCTTATTGATAAAAATTTCAGGAGTTGGTCGACCTTGGTTTTTTAAATTTATTTTTTCTTCTAAAGTATATGAAAAAAAATTTTTTACGTTTATTAAATTGTATATCACAGTTGAGTTTTCATTTACTTTATCCGTTTGTTTATCATTTTCACTTATACAATCCTCGTTTTTTAAACTTTGCAACACATTTTCTTGCAATTCTCCGTCCAGGAAAATTTCTTCCAGTGGTTCTTCTTTAAAATATATTTCTTCAAAATTTTCTCCATTTATTATTGTATCCTCGTCCTTTGGATCAGTGCTAATCAAATTTGGTTCAGTCTCCATGAATGTTTCTTGATTAATTAATTAACGTTTCACAAATGGAATAAATTCACAAAATTCTCTGAAACATACATTTATATTCTCGTTAGACATTTTTTTATCGTGTCTAGCGTCTCGACAAACGGACCGCAGTCTGGTATCGACTTCAATTATCTTTAAAAAAGCAAAAACCGGGCTGCCATGCAGGCAATGGGGTATGTGACCATATTCGAATTTCAATATATACAGGGTGAGTCTGGGAAGACACCCCCCCCTTTAACTTTTTTATTATAAGTAATAGAAAAAAATGGCTCACAAAAGTTTTATTATTTTACATATACTATTTGATGGCAGATGTAGATATTTTTTATAAAGTCAGGTTTACAAGATACGACTATCAACTTTTATTTTTCAAATGGCAACCTATAATTATTTTAATAAAATTGAAACCGCCATTTTTTTCTCTTTTCAACGATGTATTATTTTTTATTAATGTATTTGAAAAATTTCGAGAAAAATGAAATAATTCGTTCTTCGTAAACATTTCAAAATGTTTTTTTTTTTTGTTTACAAAATAAGTTAAATTAAGTAACAAACAAATGTATACTTTTTTGACATTAATTTAATTGTTTTACATTGTTACGTTTTGTTTATTTTCACATAGCCACCTATAATATTTGTTTAAAAATTATTTCTAATATTTCTAAATTATCATTTTTCTCGAAATTTTTCAAATACATTAATAAAAAATAATGCATCGTTGAAAAGAGAAAAAAATGGCGGTTTCTATTTTATTAAAATAATTATAGGTTGCCATTTGAAAAATAAAAGTTGATAGTCGTATCTTGTGAACCTGACTTTATAAAAAATATCTACATCTGCCATCAAATAGTATATGTAAAATAATAAAACTTTTATATGAGCCATTTTTTCTATTACTTATAATAAAAAAGGTAATGTGGGGGGGGGGCTCTTCCCAGACTCACCCTGTATGTCATAAAATATAAAAACTAACCAATATAGCTTTTCATTATAATAATAAAAACTAAACATTTGTAATCATCTTGTTATTAGCAATTTAATGTTTTGGAGAAGGGATATATGCCGTAAGTATGTTAGAATCGTAGATAGACTGCGGGAAGGATAGAGACAGTTACAAATCAGCCTATCAGCATTGCGTTTATGTTGTGGTGGGTGTGGCATGACCACTTCTGGCTATAACTATCTTTCCCTCCCAGTCTAACCGTCTTTTACCACTCTTCTACAATTGTCACGTCACAAATCCCTTTCCCAAATGTTTAATAATTATTTTCTTGTAAAGTACGAATAATTAATCGATGTAAAAAAATACGGGTATTTTATTTTTTGTCTAGTATCATGGAAAAATAAAAATTTGATCACATACCCCATTGAAACAAAAAATTGACAAATGCAATTTTTGTTGGTTAATATAAAAATATACATAAGAGTGGCAGCTTTCGTTGCAATTTTGTTCATTAGTTATAGGTTTACAGATTTGTTCAGAATTGCAGCGTTAATCTAATGCATAAAAGTCACAAAAATGAGACGTCAGAACTGAAGTCGGCACAAAACTCCGATTCATTTGTCGAGACGCTAGGCACTTCTTTCGTTTTTATTTTGTATCGAATGAAAATGATATGCTTACTTTTTCCTGTAAAGAACACATCAATAAAAACTTTATTTCTGTAAGATTTGATGCACTACTTCTAATGGCCTATGCAAATATAATATTTCTTCCCAAACTGACGTAAATCGTAATGAAACGGTTCATGATGAGAGTACAATCGAGGAAAAGATGTTTGGAAATGTAGAAACATCAGTAGAATGATGACACTTTTAAAAGTATTGTTATCGAAGCACGTTTGAAAATTTATGCGCGCAATATTAACAAAAGAGAAGAATTAAAAACCATCCAGTTTTAAACATATACAAAAATTTGATAAGCTGTAATTATTTTTGTATAGGTTAGAATATTAATGGTTTACAATTTATATCATAGATGGCACTGTAATGTAGTATAAAGCGTGATTTACACAATTTTATAACAATTTATAGGCGTCCCCTGTCACAAAAAAACGAATGAGATGGTAAATTTATACATAAAATATCAATTTATACAGGGTGATTCAGTAAGAGTGTGCCAAAATAAAACCATATATAATGGAAGTTATTTTGAATAAAAAAATATATGAAGGTATGCCGAAAAATTTTCGATACAGAGTTACAGCCCTTTGAAAGTGTACCTTATCAGACACATTTTTATTAATAACTGATATTACACTATTATTCACGAAAGATGCCTATTCAAGGTCATTTGTTCGAAGAAAGAATACACATCACTTTATAACAATAGCCTAGCAACATTTTGTATTATAAAAAGAGAAAGATTATTTGACCTATATCTATTTAATGTATGTGGTGTGACAGATATACGTAAATAGTGGCATTACTTTCTAACACACTATAAATAATAATGACATACGTCGTAGAATTACAGATACCTAATTATCTACTGCACTGCCCTCTGTGCTAATATTTACCCAGTGGCGTTGACATTTAAACCAAATTATTATTCCTTGGTTTATAAGTTAAGTCTTTGTTTTTGAATTTGGCAAAAACATAAAGCAAAGAACTTATTTTTCATAAAGGCATTATTTAGAAAGAAACATAATTTTCAAATTAATTACTCTTAGTTTTTCAGTTAAAATGTATCCATAAATATTTCATTTTGCACGCCCATGCATACGAAATGCAATGAAGTTATCTGCAAGTAATATTATATCAGACGGCTCACAAATGACCTTGAAAAGTCATCTTTCGTGAATAATAGTTTAGTTGCACTAACTGGTATGAAAATACTATACTATAACCAAATTTTCAAATAAAGTACATTAATTTTTTGAATTAAAATATATCCATAAATACTTCGCATTGCACGCCTGTGGGTACGAAATGCAGTGAAGTTATCTGCATGTAATATATCAGACGGTTCATAAATGACCTTGAATAGTCATCTTTCGTGAATAATACTTTACTTATTTAGATGCATATTTATACTTTCTTTTGTTTCTGTTTCTCAACCAGAAACGTCTGACACGGGGAAGCCATGCACATTTTTTTGCCGCTTTTGCATACGAAAAATTCAATTTTTTAATCGTAATTTTTTTTATGGTCGGATGCACCAATATTTTAATCGGGAATAAAACAAAAATTTGGGTAAAATCAATACATATACACGGCGTATGTCCGGCACCAAGAATATTTCGTTATTTTGAGAGATACAAAAAAATGTTACTAGGCATGTGAATGTGAAATCACCAAAAATACCAAGGAAGACATCATTCTTGCCTCCTGTTATCTACCTTCAGACTCTTCACAACTTCCTCCTAGTCCTGAACTGGTGAAGCTGATTGAGTTCTGTGAACAAAATCACAAACATCTAATCGTGGGTTGCGATTCTAACTCGCACCACCTAATCTGGGGGAGCAAAGATGCTAATCCCAGAGGTAGATCTTTAAGTGAATACATCACTAGTACTACCCTAGAAATACTTAACAAGGGCGATGAACCTACTTTTGTCACTTCCCGTGCTCACCCTAGCCACATCAAACATATCCAGCGACATATCAGGATGGTGTGTATCATCTGACCTTTCAATGTCTGACCACAGGTCGATATGTTTTACACTAAATGCTAAATGCATTGAAAAAAAGGTTTTTCGTAACCCCAGGAAAACTAACATAACCGTATTCCTTGACCTTCTGTCTTCGGGAATTAAGGAATATCATGTACCCAAACAAATCAATATAGAAACACTTGAAAATTGCGCTAGTAGTACAATTAAGCCCACGAACGCACCATGGTGGTGTAGTGAACTAGGTAAAATGAGAACAATCGTTAGGAAATTGTTTAACAAAGCGAAGAACTCTAAAGCCGAAGCCGATTGGCGTTCTTTCCAAATAGAGAAAACTAAATACAAAAAAGTTATACGACAAAAGCAGAGAACTGCATGGCAGAACTACGTTAGCAATATCGAAGGAACTGCCCCTGTAGCTCGCTTAAAAAAAATGTTCTCTAAGGACCCTAACCAACAACTCAGCTGCCTCAAACGTGAGGACGGCTCATACGCTACTTCAATTACAGAAAATAATGAAATTCTGCTAAAGTGTCACTTTCCAGGCTGTGTAATTTCTCAAGGAAGTAGTTGGGCAGTTCAAGGACACTCCTTTTCGGAGGAGGCGTTCAAACTCTCTTCGAAGATCGTTGATGAAACACGCATAACCTGGGCGATTAACGCTCTAAAGCCCTACAAAGCACCAGGGTTAGATGGGATTGTACCTGCTCTCCTTAAGTGGGGCTGCAGTCTGTTAATACACCATCTTATCTGGCTTTTTAGAGCTTGCATCACCCTCACTTATGTTCCTCTTAAGTGGAGAGAAGTTAAGGTAGTATACATTCCCAAACCTGGACGTTTAGACTACTCAACACCTAAATCATATCGTCCAATAAGTCTTACCTCAGTTCTCCTCAAAACTCTGGAAAGACTTTGCGATAGATATATTAGGGATACTGCACTGGTTTGCAATCCACTTCGCCCTAACCAACATGCTTATACTCAGGGTAGATCGACTGAAACTGCTCTTCATGCTGTGGTCAGCACGATCGATAAATCTATGGAATATAACAATTCCACCCTGGGAATCTTCATAGATATAGAAGGGGCTTTCGATAAAGCCACCTTCGATTCTATAGTCAATGCTCTATAGGAACACGGAGTTGAACTTCCTCTGTGCAAATGGATAAAATTCATGCTAGAGCATAGAGTAGTACAATTTTCTTCCGGGGAAACTAATATTACAGGATATGTCACCAGAGGCTGTCCACAAGGTGGCGTTCTTTCGCCCCTTCTTTGGGCAATGTTGGTAGACAACCTTCTGATACTTCTTAACAACAATGGATACCACACCATTGGATATGCAGACGACATTACAGTTCTGCTAAACGGCAAATTTGAGAACATTCTTGCCAACTTGGCAAACAACGCTCTTAAGTTGATCGAAAACTGGTGCAAGGAACACTCCCTTTCGGCAAATCCAGCCAAAACAGAGATAGTCCTCTTCACTAGGAAACGCAAAATTGGCGATATTAGAATGCCGAAACTCTTCAATCAAACTCTAAGTTTATCAAGCAGTGTCAAATATCTGGGTATCATAATTGACAGCAAACTTAACTGGAGTCTACATTTAACCAATAAAGTGGAAAAAGCCTGTATAGCCTTTTGGCAATGTCGCCGTGCTTTGAGTCGAACTTGGGGCTTCACACCTAAGCTCACCCTCTGGCTATACACAGCCATTATCAGGCCAATGATTACATATGGTGCTATTGTCTGGTGGCCCAGAATCAGACAATCCGTAGCAACATCTAAACTAGAACATGTACAGAGGCTGGCATGTTTAGCAATAACTGGCGCCATGCGCACTACACCAACGGCAGCAATGGAAGTTCTTCTATGCCTTCCCTCTCTTAATATCTACATTGAGGAGGTTGCACTGAAGTCTGTCTTGCGCCTTTTCCAACTAGGTCTCTGGCCTAAAATAGGAGCAAACAGTAAACACTGCTCTATCTTCAAAGAAGCAGCCTTGCGGGCTCCACTTCTACAGATGAGTAACGACTACATTGTTCCAAAATTCTATTTTGAGAAACTATATCAAATTAAACTAGACTGTCAGACATCCTCTATACCTAACATTCTCATTTTTACTGACGGCTCGAAGAGTGGGACAGGGTCCGGCTCAGGAATCTTCTCTGAACAAATGAACCTGTCTGTCAGTATTCCCCTTGGTGCCTATGCCACCGTCTTTCAATCTGAAATTCTAGGTATCCTGCATAGTGCACTACTAATTAAAGAACATAAAGTTCAAAATAAGTATATCAGGATAGCTTCAGACAGCAAAGCAGTTCTTAAAAGCCTTAGTGGATTTAAATTCACTTCAGGTCTGGTTGAACTTTGTCATCTTGCATTGTCAGATATATCCAAAAACAATGTCGTGGAACTCGCTTGGGTAAAGGGACACAATGGTATTGAAGGTAACATCTGTGCCGATAATCTAGCTAAACAGGGTTCGTCTGATTCACCCTGGGGCCCAGAGCCTATGCTACCCCTAGCCAAATCGGTCCTTCACAATATTACTCGAAACATCACTCTTGAAAAATTTTCAGCTGGTTGGAGAAATATATCCACCTGTAAACAAACGAGGAATTTTATTCTTAAACCAACTTGTAAGTTAGCCAATTATCTCATCAGACTTTCGAGGAACAACCTCAAATTTCTCGTTGAGGTCCTTACGGGACATGGTCGGTTCAACAAACACATGCACCGCATAAAAATCTCCGACAGTCCTCTTTGCAGAGGCTGTGAGATGGATGACGAAACAGTGGAACACATTCTTCTCGAGTGTCCCGCTCTAGCGCTAAAGAGAGGATCCATGTTAGGGGAATTCTGGCCTTCCACGGCCGCAGTTAGCTCAACTTCCCCCGCTGACTTATTAGCCTTCTTCCTGAGCGTAGAATGGCTTCAAGATCGGTAGTTCGGAAGCTGTGCTCTAGGAGGTAGTACAATGGGCCCATTTGTGAGGCCTAAGTACGCGTGGAGTTTCTTCACCCTCCACCTCAAATCCAGAATCCAGAATCCAGACTAGGCAAACTTAAACTAGACAAAGGGGCTCATAACATGACCATAGTAGGAATTTTGCATCACTTCCGGTTTTAGTAGAAATGGGTACAACTGTAAATCTAGCATAGGGAATCTGTATTTTTATATATTTTTTCAGAATGTATATAAAATTAGCTTCACGATGATATCAAAATATCATATAGTTTTATTGTAATCATTTCAAAATGACGACCATTTACTTTCAAAATATGCGGAGTATAGGGAATAGTTTTGACCTCTCTGACTGGCTGAGATTGGCTGAAATTAGAGACAAGTTTACCCAATGTAATTTCGGCTACTTCAGATTTACGCTGTTGCCAGTGCCATCTACCGAATGGCTTAAATGGAACAGCATAAATAATTTAATATATTATTTTTTATTTTATTTAATTCGAAACCAATTATTCAAGATGTTACGGTTACGTACGAACTTGTTCAAGCGAACTATATCCATTTACAACATTGGATTTTATTGTTTTCATTTTAATACGTTAAAGATGCTTATATTAGTACATGTGCTCCGTGTGTTATAGTGTAAAAATACCCTTAAAAATAGGGTAAATTAGAGTGAAATTATGTTTGAACTATTATTAAAGTGTTTATCGAACATTTAATGTATATACAGTGTATGAAACTGTTTTGTGAACCACATTTTCAGGATAAAAACTTTGTAAATATTATGGACTCATAGTGCATCATGATGCAGAGACTTTGTAGAGCTGCCAGGACTTATTTAAGAGCCTTAAAGGTATGATTTTATTTTCAAATTTTAGTTTTAATTTTTGTAAATAATATTTTATATGTGTAATGTATTTTTTTGTTATAGGGGTGTTCATGGTTTTTAAAACTGCATAGGCCCTAAGGTAAGTGTTACATATAAGTTTGCAGCATTTGAATTTGTTTCCGTACCCAGTAATGGGTGTAGAATTTGCAAAATACAAATGGTTCATAACTAGTGACAAAATTAAACCATCATCATTTTAATAACTCTGGTGGTAGTTGCTCAAAAATTTTGAAACTTGGTATGAGGATACTACTTATTTAAGTGTATATTTACACTTTCTTTTGTTTCTGTATCTCAACCAGAGGTGTCTCATACGGGGAAGTCATGAATATGTTTATACGATAGTTTTTTACCTGTTAACATTTTTTCAATTTACTTATAAAATATTACATACAATGAAAAAATACACAAAATGCTACTCTTGTTGAAACTTGATAAATGCAGTAGTTTTTGTGATATTTAATTCTTTTTAGAAAAAATTCATTATTCAAAATACCGTGTGTTCAAAAAATCCTAACTAGTTATTCAATTCAAAAGTCAAATTGTCCAAAAGGTAATAAGAAGGAGACAGTAAACTGCCATTCGCCGTTTTCTAATTTATTTCCATTTCTAAAACAAGGTTCACGAAGAGGGGTTTGATTTCTTTAGATAATATTTTTGGCAATATCTCTTGTCATATTGACATTTAATTAAATACTTTTAAATTGATATACGTTTCTTTGTTCATAACTTACTCCGAATTATTTGTTTTTGAACACAATGTATTTAGTTAATAGATAAAAAGTTACCATAGGAAAGAGAACAGACTATGACAAATAAATAGAATCTGTTTATAAACAACTATTGTAAACTATCTTATTTTATTAAGAGTAAATTTTTCTTGAAATAATTGTCATGCAATATACAATATTTGTATCGTTGAAATCAGAAAAATCTCTATATAATGTATTAAAAAATTATATAGATTACTATTTTAAAAAATATAATTTTTTTTCAAACGTCGTAGAAATGGAACTTTTTGTGACTTGATTCACAAGGTAGAAGTTTCATTTCTACGCCGCTGGAAATTTCTACGCCGGCGGAGTAGAAATAAAATAAACAAATATCCATAGAAACTACATAGAATTAGCGAATAAAAAGAAAAGTAGTGCGTTTGAAAAAAAATTTAATGTGTCATTCGAAATAAAAGTGTCTTTGTGTGCCTCGCTTCGCTCGTCGTTCAAACTTCCATGCTCGCCACACAAAGTATCACTTTTACTCCTAATAACACAATATACTATTGTTGCTGAGAACCAGTTTGAATTTTTGGTTTGTAATTAGTGATAAATTAGTTCCTTATTCTTGAACATGTGCTGTGTATAACATTTTTCTTTAAAGTTACTAGTTCGCCCAAAAAAACACTGGTTGTTTTTAAAGAAAACTTCATAATTATATTTAATATCTGATTTGTGAAATTAAACATAAAAATTGTGTAAATGGTGCTTTATGCTACAGTGCCATCTATGATATAAATTGTAACATACATATTCTAACCTCTATAAACATTTAAAAAAGCTATATTTAAGTAGATCTTGTCAATACAGCATCATAAATATATTTTCAAAAGTGCTACATAAATCATACGTGCAAAATTTTCAACATTCAAGTATTCTATTAATATTTCCAGACGTCATTTTATCTATGGCACTGTCGTCATAAACTGCATCATTAAACTTGTGTTTAGGAAACCAGAGTGATTCTAGCGGCCAATTCTAGCGGCCACTTCTCTAACGCAACCTGTTGTGAACAAGCCTCATACTGTGCATTACCATGGCCTAACAGCTATATCAATGATAATTATTAAAGGTATTAACGAATAAATGACAATAAAATATACTTTAAAGTAATGTATTATTAAAGATAATGCATATAAAAATTCCCGGACGCAAGTAAGTGATGTATTTATTCATTTTGATGATACTAACCCCAAAAAAATTTACAGGTTATGGTAGCAGATAATAAACAAATGTATACCAGAGTGATTCTAGCGGCCAATTCTAGCGGCCACTTCTCTAACGCAACCTGTTGTGAACAAGCCTCACACAGTGCATTACCATGGCCTGACAGATATATCACTGATAATTATTAAAGGTATTAACGAATAAATGGCAATAAAATGTACATTAAATTAAAGTATTATTAAAGATAATGCATATAAAAATTCCCGGACGCAAGTAAGTAATGAATTTATTCATTTTGATGATACTAACCTCAAAAAAATTTACAGGTTATGGTAGCAGATAATAAACAAATTTATTTATTCCCTATATATCTTAAGAGTGCCGCTTCGAAATTATTATAAATAAATAGTATGTATTATAACAAATATACTCATATATATTTTGTAATAGCACCACCCGTAGGGCATTTGTAAATAATTAATAAAGTTTGCGTTATATCCTATGTGAATATATTTTTTCAGATTTCTCCTTTATAAGTCTGCGTGCCGCTTTGAAATTATTATAAATAAATAGTAGGTATTATAACAAATTATTAAATATATATTTCAATATAGCGCCCCCCGTAGAGGGGTATGAAAAAAATTCATGAACATTTTGTTACCTATTATATACTTGTAATCTTAGAGAGTCCCTATAAAAAACCGCGTGCCGACTTGAAATTATTATAAACAAATAGTATACACTATGACAAATTATCAAATATATATTTCAATATAGCGCCCCCCGTAGGGGGGTATGAAAAAAATTCATGAACATTTTGTTACCTATTATATACTTGTAATCTTAGAGAGTCCCTATAAAAAACCGCGTGCCGACTTGAAATTATTATAAACAAATAGTATACACTATAACAAATTATTAAATATATATTTCAATATAGCGCCCCCCGTAGGGGGGTATGAAAAAAATTCATGAACATTTTGTTACCTATTATATACTTGTAATCTTAGAGAGTCCCTATAAAAAACCGCGTGCCGACTTGAAATTATTATAAACAAATAGTATACACTATGACAAATTATCAAATATATATTTCAATATAGCGCCCCCCGTAGGGGGGTATGAAAAAAATTCATGAACATTTTGTTACCTATTATATACTTGTAATCTTAGAGAGTCCCTATAAAAAACCGCGTGCCGACTTGAAATTATTATAAACAAATAGTATACACTATGACAAATTATTAAATATATATTTCAATATAGCGCCCCCCGTAGGGGGGTATGAAAAAAATTCATGAGCATTTTGTTACCTACTATATACTTGTAATCTTACAGATTGCGTATATAAAACCGCGTGCCGACTTGAAATTATTATAAACAAATAGTATACACTATAACGAATTATTAAATGTATATTTCAATATAGCGCCCCCCGTAGGGGGGTATGAAAAAAATTCATGAACATTTTGTTACCTACTATACACTTGTAATCTTACAGATTCCCTACATAAAACCGCGTGCCGACTTGAAATTATTATAAACAAATAGTATACACTATAACAAATTATTAAATGTATATTTCAATATAGCGCCCCCCGTAGAGGGGTATGGAAAAAATTCATGAACTTTTGTTACCTATATCATATACTTGTAATCTTAGATATTCCCTGTATAAGCCCGCGTGCCGCCTTGAAATTATTATAAACAATTAGTATACATTATACAATTTTTTTTAATATAAAATATAGCGGCCCCCGCAGAAGGGTATGAGAAAAATTCATGAACAATTTTTTACATATCATATAACGCCTCCCGTAAGATAGTATTTTAAAAAAATCATAAAGAGTGTGTGGTCCATCTTATATGTATAATTTCAGGTATATTCTATATAAGACCACCTGACTTCTTTAAATTATTATAAATAAATACAATGTATTATAGCAAATTAGTTACTATATATTTGAAAATAGCGCCCTCACCACAATACAAATATTTGTAGAGGTTAGAATTTAGTTTTGTGTTAGAACGCGTATCACAGATGGCACTGTAGCATAAAGTATGATTTACATATTACAAGAGTAAAACTTTATGCAATACATTATACAATGAAATTTAAAACATAAAATGATTTATTTTGTAACGGCTTTAAAACAGATAAAATGGGCATTCTGTATAATATATGCAATTGATAATGTAATGTTGTACAGATGGAAACCATGATGACCCTCTAATGTTCATCTTACGTATTTATTCAGCCACTATACTATTTCTTTACACTGATATGTTATATTTTTAAATATGTATTTATGAAGTATTATTAAATAAATAATTACAAACATACAAATAAGGTCACTTTTTCAGTTAACCTTTACAGATATATATTTTGATATTTATTTTAATTAAGAATTATATTGATCTCTCTATACAAATATTACATATGTTTAATTTTTGTAAAATTTATTATTTGTACCTATTGTGAAATTTGTATTTAAATTTAGAAAATATGTAAGGATAGGTACGTATTATAAATTAAAAGAAATTCAGATAAAAAAATTGTTTTAACAATTGTAAGTTTTATTTTGTCATATTACCTATTTAATTATCATATTATTCAATTTTTTTAAAATTTTAAATAACTATTTAAATCGCGCTTGTATTTGTGATCCAACGTTTAGCTTTTGGTAATAATTTGAATTTATAGGTAACACTATGTACATGAATCTTTTTCATACCCTTCTACGAGGGACGCTAGAATGAAATATATATTAAATAATATATTATAATTCATACTAATAATTGTTTATAGTAAATTCAAGGCGGCACGCGGTCGTTGTACGGAATATCTAAGATTAAATGTATATGATAGGTAACAAATTGATCATGAATTTTTTTCATACCCCTCTACGGGGGGCGCCATATTGAAATATACATTTAATAATTTATTATAGTGTATACTATTTGTTTATAATAATTTCAAGGCGGCACGCGGGCTTATACAGGGAATATCTAAGATTACAAGTATATGATATAGGTAACAAAAGTTCATGAATTTTTTCCATACCCCTCTACGGGGGGCGCTATATTGAAATATACATTTAATAATTTGTTATAGTGTATACTATTTGTTTATAATAATTTCAAGTCGGCACGCGGTTTTATGTAGGGAATCTGTAAGATTACAAGTATATAGTAGGTAACAAAATGTTCATGAATTTTTTTCATACCCCCCTACGGGGGGCGCTATATTGAAATATACATTTAATAATTCGTTATAGTGTATACTATTTGTTTATAATAATTTCAAGTCGGCACGCGGTTTTATATACGCAATCTGTAAGATTACAAGTATATAGTAGGTAACAAAATGCTCATGAATTTTTTTCATACCCCCCTACGGGGGGCGCTATATTGAAATATATATTTAATAATTTGTTATAGTGTATACTATTTGTTTATAATAATTTCAAGTCGGCACGCGGTTTTATATAGGCAATCTGTAAGATTACAAGTATATAGTAGGTAACAAAATGCTCATGAATTTTTTTCATACCCCCCTACGGGGGGCGCTATATTGAAATATATATTTAATAATTTGTTATAGTGTATACTATTTGTTTATAATAATTTCAAGTCGGCACGCGGTTTTATACAGGGACTCTGTAAGATTACAAGTATATAGTAGGTAACAAAATGTTCATGAATTTTTTTCATACCCCCCTACGGGGGGCGCTATATTGAAATATATATTTAATAATTCGTTATAGTGTATACTATTTGTTTATAATAATTTCAAGTCGGCACGCGGTTTTATATAGGGACTCTGTAAGATTACAAGTATATAGTAGGTAACAAAATGTTCATGAATTTTTTTCATACCCCCCTACGGGGGGCGCTATATTGAAATATATATTTAATAATTTATTATAGTGTATACTATTTGTTTATAATAATTTCAAGTCGGCACGCGGTTTTATATAGGGACTCTGTAAGATTACAAGTATATAGTAGGTAACAAAATGTTCATGAATTTTTTTCATACCCCCCTACGGGGGGCGCTATATTGAAATATATATTTAATAATTTGTTATAGTGTATACTATTTGTTTATAATAATTTCAAGTCGGCACGCGGTTTTATATAGGGAATGTGTAAGATTACATGTATATAATAGGTAACAAAATGTTCATGAATTTTTTTCATACCTCTCTACGGGGGGCGCTATATTGAAATATATATTTAATAATTTATTATAGTGTATACTATTTGTTTATAATAATTTCAAGTCGGCACGCGGTTTTATATAGGGACTCTGTAAGATTACAAGTATATAGTAGGTAACAAAATGTTCATGAATTTTTTTCATACCCCCCTACGGGGGGCGCTATATTGAAATATATATTTAATAATTTGTTATAGTGTATACTATTTGTTTATAATAATTTCAAGTCGGCACGCGGTTTTATATAGGGAATGTGTAAGATTACATGTATATAATAGGTAACAAAATGTTCATGAATTTTTTTCATACCTCTCTACGGGGGGCGCTATATTGAAATATATATTTAATAATTTGTCATAATACCTGCTATGCATTTATAATAATTTCAAAGCGGCACGCAGAGTTATAGAGGAGAAATCTGAATAAATATATTCACATAGGATATAACGCAAACTTTATTAATTATTTACAAATGCCCTACGGGTGGTGCTATTACAAAATATATATGAGTATATTTGTTATAATACATACTATTTATTTACAATAATTTCGAAGCGGCACTCTTAAGATATATAGGGAATAAATACATTTGTTTATTATCTGCTACCATAACCTGTAAATTTTTTTGGGGTTAGTATCATCAAAATGAATAAATACATCACTTACTTGCGTCCGGGAATTTTTATATGCATTATCTTTAATAATACATTACTTTAAAGTATATTTTATTGTCATTTATTCGTTAATACCTTTAATAATTATCATTGATATAGCTGTTAGGCCATGGTAATGCACAGTATGAGGCTTGTTCACAACAGGTTGCGTTAGAGAAGTGGCCGCTAGAATTGGCCGCTAGAATCACTCTGGTGTTTAGGAAGACATATTACAAGATGTTTTAAAGGTCACTGAATTAGTGCACAACTCTTATAGATATAAAATAAAGAAATGGAAGTCTTCTTTACTTAGGAAACCATTTATGTAGTAAGTATATTGAATTAGAAAATCTGATAGCTAAAATTAATTGTAGTTGTGGACTGATAACTAAAATACTAGTTTTCAAAGTAATGGAGTTGGTTTACTTATACTCTGACCCTGAATTCTCCATTTTATATTATTATCATTATTATGGAGTTTAAAAATATGTATTTATTTGAAATGTGAATGAAACCACTAGCCTGTTTGTCAATTTTAAGAACTTGGCCAACTTCTAGAAATGAGCAAAACACTTGCATTACACTTGTCAATTTTTAGCCGATGAGAAAGCTGGAAATAGAGCATGTTCTATTTTTCCTCCAATTTTTTTGTGGTTTCTAGTAATTTTAATAACACACCAATATGATAATTTAGTTATATGACTGTTACATGTCAATGACTTAATATTTCAATATGAAAGAAATCTGATGTGGCCAGCACATTACCTTCCGCCATTTATGCAAGATGTGTCTGGGAAGACGTTCCGCTCCCTGTAACTTTTTTATTATAAGCAATAGAAAAAAATAGCCTATATAAAAGTTTTATTGTTTTAAATATACTATTTAATGGCAGATGTAGATATTTTTTATAGTCAGGTTTTCTAAAATATAAATCGCTATTTTTGACTCGTTTCAACGATGTATTAGTTTTTATGAATGTATTTCAAAGAATTCTAGAAAAATAAGATAATTTAGAAATATGGGAAATAATTTTTATTCAAATCTAGATGGCTATGTGAAAAATAGACATTTATAAGCCAATTCTGAACAAATCTAAGGCCCGTATTCTCACCTCTTGAAGTAGCGCTACTTAAAGAGAAATCTATAATATTTGAAATAAATACTATTTAAAATTTAATTTATTTTTATTTCTCTAATTTTTAATATTACATTTGACATTTGATAGAAGTAGCGATTTTTCGGAAGTAGCGCTACTTAAAGAGGTGAGAATACGGGCCTAAGTCTTTCAGATCTGTAAATCTGTAGATAACTGACAAAAACGCATCTATTTTTGTTGATTAATATAGAATAGGCTACTTGCGTGGTACTGAAAATCTGATATCTATCACTAAATACCTAAAGTAAAGTTGAAAACGAATGTGAAAATACAAATTTTATTTTAAAAAAATTATGTTTTTTAATAAATTAAGAAAGAAGATTTTCTTTGACGTCATTATTTTGTACTGGTGAAAGGAATGCATATTTAAGAATGTAACCTGCAGATGGCGAGCGAGTGCGAGTTTTAATTTGATTTTGACATTAGTTCATTTTTCTGTCATTGCCTCTCTTTTTTATTATTTACAATTTGCGTGGTTTCTGTTACTTTTATTACGTATTTCGATTTGTTAAGCAGGGTTTTGAAGGATTTTAACGTAGCTTATACTCGTACAAGATTAAAATGACAAACGAAAATATTAACCTCCAAACTATTATTCAAACGTCAAACAGATGATCTGTCATGTTTAAATTACCAGCACATGTCGTTGCTATTGGACCTATTGGACGTATCGATGTTATCGCTTTGCGGCCATTCATTGGTTCGGCGTAATTCTACGTCATACATGGCGGTAACTTAAATATTAAAATTTCATTAATTTTTTTCTAGTCAATTAATGAAAATTTTGCCAAAAAAATATGGGTAGCAAGATCGTCTCTTCAAAAATATTAAATAAAAAAATGGCACGTAAGTAGCCCATTATACATAAGACTGGCAGCTTTTGTTGCGATTTTGTTCATTAATTACATATTTACAGATCTGTAAGACTTAGATTTGTTCAGAATAGACCCTATAAATGTTACTTGTTTAACATGTTTCTTAAATTAATAAATTAACTTTTCACACAGCCACCTACAATATTTGAATAAAACTGGTGAATTTATTGTAGAATTTTAAGTTCAATTTGTTGAACTTGGCCAAGTTATTAAAATATATCACGGGTACACACGTGACCCTTGGTCTGTAGCCAATACACGTTTAGGGTGAGACTGTCACTTTGCGTTGGCGGCAATTTCAATGTTGGGTGTAGATGTATTTTATATTTATTTATTCCATTTATAGAGTAATTAAAATCATATATCTATACGACAAGGTTAGGTTTCGAAATTAATTTTACACTGATAATTGCGATATGATGAATATAAAACAAAACTGCAATGACACTGATACAAGATGTTGAAGTTTAAGCGGTCCTTTTCTAATAACTCTTCTATGCGTAAAATTTTTGTTCTGAAAAAAATCATATTTATTCTTACATGTAATCTCAACATTGAACTGTTCATATTTTTTTCGAAAATGTTTCGAAATTTGAATAAAAAAATAAAAACCAAAATTGACATTAGTTCATTTTTCTGTCATTGCCTCTCTTTTTACCTTCCGTCACCTTTAGGTAAGGAAGGTATTGTCTTTGGTCAAAAAATTCGGTGGTGAGTTTTTGATGAATAAGCACGTTTTAAGGTCCCTAGAATACGATTTTACTATTTTTACGATGATGTCTGTATGTGTGTGTGTGTGTATGTATGTGTGTCTGTGTGTGTGTGTGTGTGTGTGTGTAACAAAAATTTCGTCTACGATAACTCTAAAACTACAATTCCAAAAATTATAATTCTTTCGTATTCCTCTTCGTTGCATCCATATGAAGAGCTGATTAGATTTTGGTTATAATGGGTCAACCGGAAGTACCCTTATTTGAAGATTTTAACAGTTTTTCTTGAAAAAACGATGTTAAATATCATTTTTTCACATTTAATGTTATTATAAATATTAAAGATCATTGTATTCTCTATACGATTTGACTGCATTTTATACTTAATATTAAATGGATATAGAGTTAAAAAATTATAAAGAAATTAAATTTCATAAAGTAGACATAGCTATGAAAACAGCTACTATATTATGAAAATTCTGATTGACAGATGTCAGTGTCAATTGACATATTCGTAGTATATTTGTGTTATATTATAATTTTACTGGAAATTTAGGATTTTTTGCTCGAAACTTTCTGTATGGAATTTGTATAAAGTACATACAACTGTCGACAGGTAATGTACGTATAAGAAATTTAGAATCTTTTACAAGGAACTTTCTGTATACTATTTTATAGAAAATATATAGGCATTTACGACGAAAATTCTACCGTGCTCGAAAACTCGACTGGTAAAAAGTTACCGTGTTCGAAAATTGTACAATATCTACCAGATCCACCTACCAGATTCATGAAGAATCTAATCTCAAAAAAAGGTAGTGATGCAAAGCGAAGTGCACGCGTTAGAAGTGGAAATGTGTTCTAAGTATGACTCTGCTCAGTTTGTTAACTACATAAAATTTCTAACCTGTTTCAAATTTTCAAATTTTTTTATAGGTTATGGATCTACCCTGTTTACAACTGGCGTTCTTAAAATATTGATTCCGGTAGCTATAACCTGATAAACAGCTGTTTACTGGTAACAGTTCACAGGTAGAATTTTTGTAAATGCCTCATATAACTGACGGAAGGTAATGTGCTGGCCACATCAGATTTTTTATTATTTACAATTTGCGTGGTTTCTGTTACTTTTATTACGTATTTCGATTTGTTAAGCAGGGTTTTGAAGGATTTTAACGTAGCTTATACTCGTACAAGATTAAAATGACAAACGAAAATATTAACCTCCAAACTATTATTCAAACGTCAAACAGATGATCTGTCATGTTTAAATTACCAGCACATGTCGTTGCTATTGGACCTATTGGACGTATCGATGTTATCGCTTTGCGGCCATTCATTGGTTCGGCGTAATTCTACGTCATACATGGCGGTAACTTAAATATTAAAATTTCATTAATTTTTTTCTAGTCAATTAATGAAAATTTTGCCAAAAAAATATGGGTAGCAAGATCGTCTCTTCAAAAATATTAAATAAAAAAATGGCACGTAAGTAGCCCATTATACATAAGACTGGCAGCTTTTGTTGCGATTTTGTTCATTAATTACATATTTACAGATCTGTAAGACTTAGATTTGTTCAGAATAGACCCTATAAATGTTACTTGTTTAACATGTTTCTTAAATTAATAAATTAACTTTTCACACAGCCACCTACAATATTTGAATAAAACTGGTGAATTTATTGTAGAATTTTAAGTTCAATTTGTTGAACTTGGCCAAGTTATTAAAATATATCACGGGTACACACGTGACCCTTGGTCTGTAGCCAATACACGTTTAGGGTGAGACTGTCACTTTGCGTTGGCGGCAATTTCAATGTTGGGTGTAGATGTATTTTATATTTATTTATTCCATTTATAGAGTAATTAAAATCATATCATATCTATACAACAAGGTTAGGTTTCGAAATTAATTTTACACTGATAATTGCGATATGATGAATACAAAACAAAACTGCAATGACACTGATACAAAATGTTGAAGTTTAAGCGGTCAACGAACTACTGACAGTTAAGCCTCATTCACAATACGAAATTTGTAGTTAGTGTTAGTAGTTATGGTTAGTGGCAAAATAGTATTTAATTCAAAGTTTTTAAGCGCTGGTTTAATTTAGTACATACTTCTTACTTAGTAGATTTGACTATTATGTAATATTTTTGTATCTTTTTCTTTTTGTATAAAAAGTTCAACAGAATAACCTTTTATTGCCTATTGGGATTTTCAAATAAGAAATATAATTGACAGAAATGCTACGCTGACACACGTCAACAAAAAATGTACCAGTGTTTAATGCGATCAGCGCCATCTCTTGATACTTCAAAATCCCAATAACCTTCAAAACTGATATTTTTATAAGACACACATTTTAAAAATGTTTATAACACAATAATAAAGATTCAAATTCTACTTCAATTCTACTTCAATTCAACAAATATGTAATTTATTCCTTTTAAAATAACAGTCAAACTCAGCAAATGTCACATCTTTCTTTTCTCTGTTCTGTGATTGGTTACTCTGTTAACTAGTAACCATAAGTTTGGAGTTTACAAACCAACGACCAAATATAACTAGACAAAACTTCATTTGGTTTGTTTTGATTTCGGCTGGCCAGACAGAGAAACTAGAGATAGAGACATATCTTGTCTAGTCCGAGTATTTCTCACTAGAGGTCACCACTGAGGCCACGTAGAGTATCAGTGTCTAGTTTGAACGTTGCTCTTTAGAGGCGCAAATGTTCTTAGTTCAAATTTCGTAGTTATACTATTATTCACGAAAGATGACTATTCAAGGTCATTTGTTCGAAGAAAGAATACACATCAATTTATAGCAGCTTAGCAACATTTTGTATAAGAAAGAGAAAGATTATTTGACATATGTCTATTTAATTTATGTGGTGTGACAGATATGCGTAAATAGTGGCATTACTTTCTAGCACACTATAAATAATAATGACGTATGTCGTAGAATTACAGATACCTAATTATCTACTATACTGCCCTCTGTGCTAATATTTACCCAGTGGCGTTGACGTTGAAATCAAATTATTATTCCTTGGTTTACAAGTTAAGTCTATGTTTTTGTACTTTGCAAAAACATAAATGAAGAACATATATCTTTCAGAAAGGCATTATTTAAAAAGAAACATAATTTTCAAATGAATTATTCTTATTTTTTCAGTTAAAATGTGTCCATAAATATTTCATGTTACACGCCTGTGCATACGAAATGCAAGTAATATTATATCAGGCGGCTCACAAATGACCTTGATTAGTCTCCTTTCGTGAATAATAGTTTAACATTTAATGTTAACATTAAATAATTTGTAAGGTTTAATATTAAAGAAAAACCAACCTGTCACTCACAAAACCACTATAACTACAAAATAAAGACATAATACAAATGCTTCTACGTGGCCTCTAGTGAGCAACGTTCAAACTAAACACTAGACTATAGGGCGCGAGCAGACACGTGACTCGAGCGACCTTGACGAGCTTGGAATCAGCTGATATGTGTGCGCATGTCATTTTGACAACAATGTGACGTTGCCAATACCAATGTTTTGAATTATTTTGATTTTGAACTGCTTTAATGTTATCATTTTATAATTTTTAGGTAGTAAAACATGAAATTAAAAATAACATTTTAGCAGTTAAAATCAAAATAAATCAAAACACACACATCAGCTGATTCCAAGCACGTGACTCGAGCAACCTTGATGTGTTTAGAATCCACTGATTTGTGTGCGCATGTCATTTTGACAAGAATTTTTTTTTTCTTCAAGCGTATTATAATGTGCATATTATGCTACTGTACACTCGCTATAGAAGATATTCATTGTCTTACTAGTACAAAAATGTTGATATTGTTGTACTAGTAAAAAAATGTTAGTTTCTTAGTACACCGCTGGCGGCGGCATTCACCACAGCAACACAGATCATATTGAAAATTGTTATTTGACAGTTGCATCGTTTGTGTTTTGTTGTGTAGACAGCCAGCTTTGGCTGAAATTACCAAATTTTATAAATAAAAAAATTCCAAAAAAATGTCAAAATATTATTTTAAACACTTGAAGAAAAAAAAGTATATGTCATTCGGAGTAGAACGCCCTTTTTGTGTTTTACCCAGCTTGCCTAGCCTCGGCTAGCGCCTCGGCCGCAATAGCTGGGTTCAACACAAAAAGACCGCTTTCTACTCCTAATAATATAATATACTATTTATGTGTTTTACTGCCTGAAAATTGTACAGTAATAACGTTTTAGCAGTTCAAAATAAAATAGTCTAAACATTGGTCTTGTCAAACTGACATTATTCTTGTCAAATTGACACGCGCACACAAATCAGCTGATTCCAAGCACGTCAAGGTTGCTTGAGTCTCGTGACTGCTCGCGCCCTATACACTGTAGGGTACCTTTATAACCAGGGTATGGCCATGGCGTGGCTCACGTTTCGTCCGCCATTACCGGGACATCTGTTATATGTGTTGTTCTTGCGCAAAGTATTATGTATTTTCGTGGCTATTTGTTTTATTTTAATGAAAAACACATTTAATTATCAGCTATAATATCCCGAGGACATTGATAATTACGAAATAATTTTATGACAGTTACCGAAAGCGCGTTGCTTGGTAACCGCCCGACGCCGAAGGCGGAGGGATGTTACCTAAAAGCAACGTGCTTGAGGAAGTTGTGATAAAATTATAAGTATTTATCAATGATCGAGGGGTATTCAGTGAGAAAATTTTTTGCAATTTTGATTATTAAATTTTCGAATAGTTTGTATTAAGCAGAATTTTTATAATTATAAAATCACCCAATAGATGTCAGTAGTAGCTATGAATAAGTTCAACGTCAACTGTGTAACGATAATAAGATTGACATTGACACGAGAAGACAAGACATGTCCAGTTTTATTATACAAACTTTTAATAGTAATAATTTTATTAATTGAACCGTTATTTTCACAGAAATACCGTGAAAATGACATTTTCAAATTAAAACAATTAATCTTTAATTATCTGTCAAAAAGTGTTTGTTACTTAGCAACTTAGTGACATAAGTGATAATTGTCCTAGGGTAATTATCAGTGTAAGTTTGCTTTGATTGGTTACTTTCGCACACGTGATCAAAAATACAGGGATTCAATTGGATAATTGTTTAACCAAAAAAATTTCATTTTAATATGTATTTAAAGTGTAAGTAATATATTTTATCTTATTTACTTGTGTAGTTTGTTAAGATACCCACCACGATTACTGTCACTGAAAACAACTAAAAATTACCAATATTAAGCACAATCATTTAAATTTTTAAAAGGTAAGTTTAGAATATATAATTATTATGTAATTAAGAACTAGTGATATTAAATTTGATGTGATAATAACAACACATATCATATATTCTACATAACCTATAAATGTATGTCTTAATAATAATTGTATATATCTTAAATAAATTCATTTTTATTACCTTTTTAAATTCACAGTGTCATTATTTAATATTATTTTATAATATAATATCACATTTATTACAAATAAATAGGAAAATCAATTACCGACAATGGCGGCGATCTTGGCCCATGGCCATACCCTGGTTATAAAGGTACCCTAATACACTGACACTCTACGTGGCCTCTAGTGAGAAATACTCGAACTAGACAAGACATATCTCTATCTCTAGTTTGTCGGGCCAGCCGAAATCAAAAAATTCAGTGAGGAGAGATAGGGAATGTTTTGTCTAGTTATATTTGGTCGTTGTTACAAACTCTTGCGCTAACTGAACTTAGCGCGGACCTGGGCTGCGCTAATTTCGTTATTGTGAACGTTAAACTATAACTACTTATGCCAAGCTTTCTGCGCTAATCGTAACTAATGCTAACCATTAATTTCTTGTTGTGAATGAGGCTTACTTTCAAATTGCCGCCAACGCAAAGTGACAGTTTCACCCCAAACTCTGATTGGCTACAGAATGGGTCACGTGTTTGCCCGTGATATATTGACAGAAAAATTAACAAATGTAAAACAGCAGCAATTTTTGGGTTTTATTTCTCGACGAAATGTCTCACGAATAAAAATGCATGTTTTAGACAATCATCAAATTGGAAAGAATCCTTGTATGAACCTTTTTTGTTTGTAAAACGAATCGTCATGGATACCCAACTTCAATCGATAAACGTTGATACAAAAGACGAACATATAACAATAAATCATAAAAATTTCGAACAAATATATATTAAAGAAGAACGGCTGGATGAAGAATCTTCTGAAGATCATGAATTTTATGAAAATTTATTACAAAATGTAGGGAAGAAAGAATGTATAAGTGATATTGAAGAACAAAGCAAAGAATATGAAAATTCAGTTACTACAAATAACAAAATTCGGAAAGCTGAACGTACTAATTCAAAAAAATATTATTGTGCAATATGTAAGAAAAGTTTTACAAGGAACTCAAACTTAAAAGTGCATTTGAAATTGCACACTGGAATTAAAGCTTTTAAGTGCATACAATGCGAAAAATCATTTGTACGATATCAATGTCTGAAAAACCATATGAAAAGTCACAGTGATGTCAAAGACTTCCCGTGTCCATCCTGCAATAAATCATTTAGACAAAATACTCTTTTAAAAGACCACATGAAAATTCATTCCGGAATAAAAGGCTACAAATGTGCAATATGTGAAAAACTGTTCACACACAGGGGTTATCTCCGGAAACATATGATAATACACACAGGAAGTAAGAAATATCAATGTTACGAGTGTTACAAAACGTTTTTACGAAAAAATGATCTCAAGAAACATATGAGAATTCATAATCGTATGAATAAATCCACTTGATGTGTTTGTAATGAAAAACTTACAGGGTGATTCATCGGTCTGTCCTCTCTTTATAACTCTTTTATTTTAAGTCAAATAGAAAAACTCTTCAAATATAATTTATATGTTATAATATTGTCTATCTTTATCTTTAAGCGCAACAATATGTAACTATATTTCTTAATGGAACACCCTATATATATATACAGGGTGTAAATGAAATAAGTGCATTAAATTTAACCAGTAATGTAACTCGACGAGAGCAACAATATTTCTTAATAACTTTTTCTCGAAATTGCATATTTTTTTAGCATTTTTACCACCCCGTAAATTGACGAGTCGTTCCACGTATTTTTCTAATAATTGAATGCAGTAGCAGTAGCTATGAAAAATTTTGTTTTAGCAATTGACAGTTTTGTCAGTTGTTGCAATTATATTTTGACATTAGTAATAAACTTGTTTATCAGGTAAAATTCTGTCAAAATGCTTACGTTTACAAATAGCGAGTACACAGACATTGTAATTACTTACCTATGGTTTATTTATTTATTCGTATCTTTACTACATTTTAATTTGTGGTTGATATAAAGACAGTATTATAAAGTTGCCAACGCATTTAGACGGAGCGTTTCCAAATCATACTGTTCCTAATATTCGCACATTTATTAATCTTGTACATCTTTATCACAATACGAAGTGTCACATATGACAATTTTAAATAAAGCAACAGTTGTATCTATATCATGTGCAAAAAAATCAATGTTTTCAGCAGACTTCGGTTTTGGGAATGCCTCATAATGTTCATTAATGAGACTGAATTTACTTGGGAAGGTGTATTTATTATGCACAATACACATTTCAACAGACGAAAATGCTGTAAAAATTTTCATTAAAAAATGTTTGAGCGGGAACAATAAATGGACGACTAATTATTGGTACTCATGTACCTCGTTTAAATGGACAAAAGTTTGTACTTACATTTTTTGAATAACGTATTTAAACTATTATGATTTGTCGACGATAAATAATCATCTCATAACCTAATAACTATGCTTTAGCTATTCCTCCACTCGTTCCTCCTTGTCTTCCTCTATTCACAGGTGATTAAAGCCTGGTTTAATACAAAACTTTATAATTTTGTTATCCAAAATTTAAATTTCTTTATTTTAAAAATTGTACTATTACGAATTAATTAATAATAAATGTTAGTTCCGTTGATTCGTTTATTAATTACTGTGACTGCAAGTGTAACCGATACCCGACAATTTTTGAGCTGTTTGTATCCCACTTGAATACGGCAGCAGCCATTTGTTCTCCATTGGTGGGTAACGAAATATGCAGCAAATCTTTAAAGAATTTTAACACAAAATCTAAAAGACTTAGAAAATAAAGTTATTAAGAAATATTGTTGCTCTCGTCGAGTTACATTACTGGTTAAATTTAATGTACTTATGTCATTTACACTCTGTATATATTTATTCATTTTGATAGTAAATTAGATTCCCTTTAAAAAAGTATTGAGTAATAAGGGGTCTAAAATTATAAATTAAGAAGTTATTTACGTTCATAAAAAATAGTAGTTCATAGTGGAAAAACCATAATTTAATACAAAATTTTGATACTTTTTATTAATACTTATTTTAAATATTACGCTAAATACAAAGAATTTATTAATTTTTAGTGAGCACCCTGTATACAAATGCATATGGTACGTACATAGACAATAATATATCATATACATTTTATTTGAAGAGTTTTTCTATCTGACTTAAAATAAAAAAGTTATAAAGAGAGGACAGACCGATGAATCACCCTGTATACAGGTTGTAACACCAAAACCGACCACCGCCATTATTTTTTTTATTATAGTTACAAAAAAATAATGTAGAATAAAGTTGTAGGAGACCAAGGGGGGCATTACATTAGAGAAGAAATTTTTTTTGTGAACCAGTGGTTCTCAAGTTGCATCACAAAGTTATATTTTTTCCAGTGGTATTATATTAATTTTTTATGTCTATTCGATAGTGTATTTTTTCTTGAATTCAACCATGTATTAGTTTTATATCTTTACATAATAAAAATATTGAGAAAAATCCAATTGAAATTTAAATAAATTTGATTTTTTTAGTTATCTTTCAGTAGGCTGTTAATAAAAATTTACGATTCACAAAAATGTTTAAGCTGATCCTCATTTTTACCTCTCGCTAAGAGAGGTATTGTATTCATGCTAAAAATCGCATATCCAGATTTTAATGAATATGCACGTTTTAAGGTCCCTAGAATCCGATTATAACATTTTTACGATGATGTCCGTATGTGTGTGTGTGTGTGGATGTTGGATTCACGATATCTCAAATACTATAAGACTTAAGACATTTTTAACTACGGATTCCTCAATCTAACAATAATGGGAAGAGTCGAGTCAGTTTTGGTAACAATTGGACAACCGGAAGTAGTAGTTACAAGAAAAAAATCATCTAAATATTATTTATCGAAAATTTAAATAAATACTTAAAGTTAAATTCTTTATTCGATAAATATAAATTCATTATTATATCTTCTATAGATTTAGAGATAAAGAAATGCATATAAAATAATTTGATGGAAAAATTCTTAGATCAAACTACTTCAAGGTAAGAAATTCAAATGTTTGTAATTCACACATAAATGTCACTGTCAAAAATATGTGTACATCATTACGAAGATTATGAAAATAAATAAAAAGTCAACAACGCAAAAGAATATACCTAAAAAAGAAAATAAAAGGAATTTGCGAAAAAATGAATAAAAGAAAAAGAAAAGGAAAGTAGAAAAAAAATCAGGATATTGAATATAAAAAAAAATTATGTATTGTACAGGTGTCTCATTTTCGATGTTTTTTTAAGGTATCTCGGGTAATATTAATGATAGAGCAAAACCATTTGCGCATTCCAGGGTCAACTTTTCCAGAAATGTTTAATAGTCACCACAGGAATTTTCGATCTTCTTTTATTTCTGAGCTACAGGCGAAAACTCGTTTTTCGCTCATTTTGAAAATATCTCATATATTATTTATTATAATAGTTAGAGAAAAAATGTTTTTACAAAAATTTTACCGTTTATTAAATAGAATAAGATGGCGTAATGAGATTATTTGAAAACTTAATAATTCTCGAGATATAACACAAACTTATGATTTTTTAAATGGGAACCTATGTTGAAAATAGTCTCATTTTTTTGCTTATTTTATAAGCTTTTCAATGATATATAACAAGTGTACATTCTTTTGTTTTAAACATTAATAAAAGATGAATTATTAACTTATTGGAGTGAATATATTGAAAATTATTAAGAAACAAATGAAAAAATCTATTCCAGATCATCATTTGTATATTTCTAATGGGTTTTGTTTCAGTTTTACTCATTTTTTCAATTTATTTACTTGAAAAGCATATTAAACCATTTTGATCGGATTGTGTCAAAGCCAACTGTAACGTCGATAAATAGTAATTTAACTAACCCGAAAATAATTGGTTAAGAATAATTTTGAGAACAAAATTAATAGATATTGAATCAAAATAAACAAATGATGATTTGTAATAATTTTTTTCATTTGTTTCTTGATAATTTCCAATATTTTCACATCAATAAATTAATAATTCGTCTTTTATTAATGTTTAAAACAAAAGAATGTAGACTTGTTATATATCATTGAAAAGCTTATAAAATAAGCAAAAATATGAGATTATTTTTAATATAGGTTTCCATTTAAAAAATCATAAGTTTGTGTTATATCTCGAGAATTATTAAGTTTTCAAAAAATATAATTACGCCATTTTATTATATTTAAAAAACGGTAAAATTTTTATAAAAACATTTTTCTCTAACTATCCTAATAAATAAGATATGATATAATTTTAAAATGAGCGAAAAACGAGTTTTTGCCTGTAGCTCAGAAACAAAAGAAGATCGAAAATTCCTGTGGTGACTATTAAACTTTACTCGAAAAGTTGACCCTGCAATGTGCAGCCGGTTTCGCTCTATCATTAATATTACCCGAGATACCTTAAAAAAACATCGAAAATGAGACACCTGTACATATAACATAATTTTACATTTTTATATATTTATACAATAGGGGATTCCACCATTTTTTTTATAATTTCATCTGAACGTATAAGTGAAACTAAGACTGTCGGTGAAAATCCGGTGAAAAATTCCCATTAATAAACGAGTTAAAGTCCTTCGAAATTTGAAAAAATAGATGTGACGTCACGAATATAAGTTTTTATATCAAACTATTTTCTTCGTGGACCTAAATGTTCTTGAAATATATGCTATTTCCAAATTATATTTATAAAAAAAATAAATGAATATTATTATACTGCACAAGTCGACATGATTTATAATTGGAAATGTATTTAAATTATTAAGTTTAATGCAAAATATTTATTTTCAAATAAAAACTGTTTGAGAATTGCACTACTGGACTGATAGCCACGCCTCCGCTATTTGAATTTCTCTACTTCCATTTGTAGTAGACTCCGCCCCTAACTCGGTATTCGTTATATATTTATAGGTGGTCTTCGAATCGCCAATGAAAATAATATATATGGATTTCATATGAGTGACGAGCTGCTAAAACAAAAACCCCCTTATTTCCGAAGTATTTCAATACCAATATATTTTATTTCTTTATTAATATTCATTATTAAGCATCAACTTTCACTATTTTTTACTATACTCTATCCGTTTTAACTATAGATCGTTGGGTGAGATAGGGCTTAAGATTCTAGCTCTCTCATTGGTTCAAACGTGAACCTAGTTTACACAGTAAAATACTTGACGCGAAATTTAAATTTGCTTGACAACTGTATCAGTTATTTTGCCGTCTGACATAAAATATATAAATGTCAACAAAGTTAATAGTACACGATTTATTACATATTATCAATTTCTGTTCAGTTCTGTTTGTTTGTTTTTTTTCGTTTATACAATTTTCATAGTGTTTTGTCGTTATATTTCATATTACATAGTTTTCATTGTGCGCGTTTTCTTAGTTTTTAGTTAGTATTTCGTTAGTTTTGTTATTGTTCTCTTCGTTAATATTATGGAGAAAAATCCCGAACCTGGCTCTGCCAATGTTTTAAAATGTCCAAAAGGAAAGGCCCTCCGAAGCGGGCAAAAAAAGTGACGTATAATTTATACTGCACATATCGTGCCATGAATGCATATTCCAAATTAGGAAGTGTTCAAATTGTGGCATCAGAACTGGGCATAGGACGATGTAATATTTGGAAAGCTATAAAAGAACATGAGGAAAAAGGGTCATTCGGATCACCCCAGGAACAACGAAATTTGTTTAGAACATTATTTTGTTCATATTTAACGGTGTATATAGTTTATACATATAATGTATGTATTTTAGAGTGTAAATATTTATGTTTCAAAGGTGAATTATATTTTTATTTAACATTGTTTTCTTTAAAATATATTTGAATAATGTGGTTTTCATTTATGCATACCCCTTTCGCCGAAATGTAGAGAAAGGTACGGAGATTATAAGTAAGTATATGCATAAAAGCACAAAATAGATTAGCACATGTACGTACAAGACAAAATTACTGAAAAAATGTCAATTAGAAAGAATTTTTTAAATCCAGGAATGGCGCCAAAATTTGAATTTTTTATTTAATACATGTAAAAACGGCCGCGCTCGAAACGCCATCTAGTCTATAGTTAAAACGGATAGAGTATAGTTTCTTTTAATTCGATTGAGTTGTAATCCTCTATTAATGTAAAAATTGTGTAAAACAAGCTTTATACTCAGTGCTATCTATGAAACGATTTCAATACCAATATATTCTAACCTTTACAGAATATTAAAACAGTTACATGGTTACCATCTAACACGTAGATAATAAAATAGCTTGTTTGAAATTTAGTAAGCTTTAAAAATATACATAAATAAACGTTGGTTTATATAATAAAGAACTTTAACTTAAAGGTTGTTTTATTTTAGCGGTATGAGTTCTGATTTTTTTACTTATTAATGAAAATATGTTTCAGTATCAAGTCGGAAAGAATTTTTGTGTCCATCTGTCGCATTTGTAAAACGAATCTTCGCTCGTTAATTAATTGATCAAGAAGCAATCATGGAGAGCACCACGGAGATCATGGAACATTCGACAACCAAAATTAATTATCAAAAATTAGAAGATGTTAAAGAAGAACCGATGGAAGAAACTACCATGGATCGTGATTTATTTGAAACTGTTTTGCTAGGTGTAAAGAAGGAAGAATGTATTTCTGATGATGATACCCAGATTGATAAAGCATGTGGCGGCTCAATTACTATAAATAATGATATTCAGAAATCTGAAACTATTAATTCAAGTGGTTTTTGTTGTGGCGAATGTAATAAGAGTTTTACGCGGAAGTCAAGCTTGATCAATCATATGAAAATACACGAAGGAGCATTTAAATGTGTCATATGTAATAAATCATTTTCAAAGAAATCTCATTTAAGAGATCATATGAAAATACATAGTGTAATAAAAGAGTATAAGTGTGAAATATGCAAAAAACAATTTACACATAGTAGTGGTCTATACAAACATAACAAAATTCACACTGGCATCAGAGCATTTACGTGTCTGACATGTAACAAATCATTTAGACACAATCATCATTTAAAGGAACATATGAATATTCATATTGGAATAAAAACATATAAATGCGCGGCATGTAATAAATCATTTTCAAAAAATTCTAGTTTAAAAGAACATATTATGGCAATTCACAGTGGAATAAAAGAGTACAAGTGTGAAATATGCAATAAGCGATTTACACAAAGTGGTCTATTCCATCATAAGAAAATTCACACTGGAATTAAAGCACATAAGTGTCCGACATGTAATAAATCATTTTTAAGAAATATTAGTTTAACAAGACATATGAAACTTCATACTGGAATAAAAGCATATAAATGCGCGATATGTAATAAATCATGTACAGAAAAGTCTAATTTAAAAGTCCATATGAAAATTCATAGCGAAATAAAAGACTAAAAGGGTACATACGAGCCCAAACCCATAATTGGACGAGTACGTTGCGCGCGGTCGAAATGTACCCCCACCACTTTGTCGGTTCAAAAGGAATTCAAATATTTCCACGCGGTCAAAATGTTACACGATACAAATCCCTCGCCCCCGTACCGCTCTCTTTATCGATTGTATTGCATTCTAACAATCTATGCTTCGTGGTAGTTCCGCGTCAAAGATAATATATTAAAAAGAAATTTTAAAACATATTATATTACTATAGGGCGCGAGCAGACACGTGACTCGAGCATCCTTGAAGTGCTTGGAATCAGCTGATATGTGTGCGCGTGTCACTTTGATAAGAACAATGTCACTTTGACAAGACTAATGTTTTGATTTATTTTAAATTTGAACTGTTAAAAAGTTATTGATTTAATTTTTTGTGTTTTACTGCCTGAAAATTGTAAAATAAAAACATAGCAGTTCAAAATCAAAATAAATCAAAACATTGGTCATGTCAAAGTGACATTGTTCTTGTCAAAGTGACATGCGCACACAAATCAGCTGAATCCAAGCACTTCAAGGTTGCTCGAAGGCGGTGTGCACAAAAGTAGTCAGCGCCGACAGCGGACAAAAATGACAAAAGTGGTTACTCATTGAATCATGTCAAGGTTATGTTTTATGTCAGAATAATTTTGCAATTTCTATTTTATATAATATTTGCAATGAATGCGAATGATAGGACGTCAAATATTATGTGATGCAGTGAGGGATGTAATAATTCTTACAAAATTATCGATTGAAGTATCAAATTTTATAAATTTCCTAGAAGATTATATGAGGAACAGATGTATAAGAAAATAACTTTTCATCAGATATTTTCTACTAATATAAAAAATTCTTTTAGGTATACATATTTTCTCATTGTAAAATATACTTATCGTATGAATAAAATTCCAACAATGGTCATCTGATTGCAATAATGAATTGTATAAAAATGTGTTTCTTAAGTTACTATTTGAACAAGATATAATACAAGAAGCAGAAAATTGTCTTAAAATTGTATAATACCTTGCAGTCGTATGAAATAAAAGTCTATTTTTGACATAATTCGTCTATTTATTATAGATTTTGTACATGTAATGTTAAAGATAGAAATTCACATGGTTCGTATTTTTCGTGTATTTTCTTTTCCGAGCTTGTGCAACTGATTCCACTTAGAGCCTGGTATATTTTCAATGAAGAATCTTCTTCATTTATTGCGAATATAAAAGAAAGATGCTAACATCATACACTGATATCGTGATATGTAGAAATTTTCTTCTTTCCAATCATTCAAGTTTTCCAACTTTTCTTTCTCAATTTCCATGTATTATGCATCTTGTAACATTTAACTAATATAAATTTAAATATGATAAAATGGTTTACAGAAATCACACATATTATACGAAAAATTATATTTTCTACCACAGTACCTTCGTTGGTATTTTGAATTTTTTGATTGTCACATCACATATATAGCATTTTAAATATTTTCTTTATTCATTTCAATATACTATGATGTATAATATTCATACACAATAGCAACAACTCAAAATAAAATTGTAAATTGTATCACTCTCTCGAAATGTCAAAGTTGATTCGGTAACCAAAAATGCCAATGTAGCCGTTAGAGGCGCTGACGCTCAAAATGTGCACATCGCCTATACAACGAACTATTTAATGAATGCAGCAGGAAAAGAATTTACCTATCCATCTTAAGTAAACATGATAATTTACTAGTTACTTAATATTATAAAATAATTATATTTATTTTCAAGTAGACAAGTAGGTGTAGATACATCAAGTTACCGTTATTGTCAAAATATGCCGAGTGAAAGAAAATATATTTGGAAATAAAAGCAACATAAAATTTTTAACAGACACAGTAATACATAATTTTACGACTGAAATAAAGAATGAACTGCTTATTCACATAATATGACAGCTAATCTAAAATGGCGGACCAGAAATATCAATAATTTTACTTAAAATGTATAGGTAAATTCTTTTCCTGCTTCATTCATTAAATGGTTTTTTAAAAATATATTATCTTTGGCGCGGAACTACCACGAACCATAGATTGTTACAATACAATACGATCGATAAAGACAGCGGTACGGGAGCGAGGGATTTGTATCGTGTAACATTTCGTCCGAGTGGGATTCGACGGCGTGGAAATATTTGAATTTCTGTAGAACGGACAAAGTGGTGGGGGTAAATTACGATCGCATGGGATTTCGATCGATGGAATTTCGACCGCGCGGGATGCTTCGAATTCGACCGGTTTACATTTTTAACAAATTATAAAATCTACACAAATGGTTAGAAATTTGTACAATTTTAAGAGTCATCTTCTAGTACAGATATAAGCTTCTACCGAGACCCTTTACTTGAGTACGTGCCATAGCAGCATTTCACAACACCCAAACTTTATAGCGTCTATAGGGAAAGGAAGGTGAAACGTAAAATGGCCGAAATAATATAAGTTAACAGTAAACCATTTGAACTTAAAGGCTTTCGCAACATATGAAAATTATATATAACTAAAAATGTGCAATCTGTAAAACATCATTTATAGAAAGTTTTATACTCAAAAAGCATATGTATAACAAATAATTCCACTTGTAATGAAAAAAATAAATATATGATCGAAAATTTATACTGAAAACTGGATATTTATCTCTTATTTATCACCCAATAGGGGATTCCGATTAAGCTAGGGTACCTTTATAACCAGGGTATGGCCATGGCGTGGCTCACGTTTCGTACGCCATTACCGGGCCGTCTGTTATATGTGTTGTTCTTGCTTGAGCAAATTATCATGTATTTTCGTGGCTATTTGTTTTACTTTAATGAAAAACACATTTAATTATCATTTTAATATGAATTTAAAGTGTAAGTAATATATTTTATTTTATTTACTTGTGTAGTTACAATTACAAATATTAAGCACAATCATTTAAATTTTTAAAAGGTAAGTTTAGAATATACAATTATTATGTAAATAAGAACTACAGATATTAAGTTAGATGTGATAATAACAACCCATGTCATATATTCTACATAACCTCTAAATGTATGTCTAATAATTGTGTATCTCTTAAATGAATTAATTTTTATTACCATTATAAATTCACAGCGTGATAATTTAATATTCTTTTATAATATATCACATTGATTACAAATAAATAGGAAAATGAATTACCGATAATGGCGTTGATCTTGGACCATGGCCATACCCTGGTTTATAAAGGTACCCTAGATTAAGCGAATTTTTAGCGCCCCGTCGCGGTATTTTTGTGTACTATGTGGACAAACAAGTAACTGTCATTGTGCTGTCAAGTTAATGGCCTTGTGAAATTTGTGTTTTATACTAAAAGTGTTACAGGTATTCGGGTTAATAAACAATGTCTCGATTTCTTATTAATTACTTCTATATTTTAGGAAATCTTACAGCGTGCCTACAACAACTGGTCGGTAACACAGTACCCTGACTCGTTCGTTGGTGGGCGCTATATTTAAATTAACGTACATTTATATAATATAACAAAAAGTATGGGTACTAGGTGCGCATATGTCCTCTGTAAGTGTGATTACAGGAATAAATATAAAAAAATCTGATGTGACCAGCACATTACCTTCCGTCAGTTCTATGTATTTTGTACAAATTTCATACGGAAAGTCCCTTGCTAAATATTCTATTTCTTGAACATTACCTTCCGGCAGCTGCATGTATTTTATGCAAATTTCATACAGAATATTTATGTCTTAAATTATTATTTTGTGACGTTTTCTATATACAGTGTAATGTATCTGCAGAAATAAAATATTTATTATTATTATTTCTTGTACATTACCTTAAAGCAGTTGTATGTATTTTATACAAATTCCGCATACAGAAAGCAAATGATCCTATATTTCCAGTAAAATTATAAGACACACACTATGTCAATTTCACTTGACACTGACATCTTTCAATCAGAATTTTCTTAAAATAGTAGCTGTTTTCATAGCTATAGCTACTTTATGAAATTTAATTTCTTTATAATTTTTTAACTCTATATCCATTTAATATTAAGTATAAAATGCAGTCAAATCGTATAGAGAATAAAATATTCTTTAATATTTATAATAACATTAAATGTGAAAAAATGATATTTAACATAGTTTTTTCAAGAAAAACTGTTAAAATCTTCAAATGATGGTACTTCCGGTTGACCAATTGTAACCAAAATCTAATCAGCTCTTCATATGGATGTAACGAAGAAGTATACGAAAAAATTATAATTTTTGAAACTGTAGTATTAGAGTTATCGCAGACGAAAATTTTGTTACACACACACACACATCCACACACACACACATACAGACATCATCGTAAAAATAGTAAATTCGTATTCTAGGGACCCTAAAACGTGCTTATTGATTAAAAACTCATCATCGAATTTTTTGACCAAAGACAATACCTTCCTTACCTAAAGGTGACGGAAGGTAAAAATATACGAGAGGAGCTAATTTTATTCCATTTCCCAAGCCGCTCTCATGGTTTATCCGTAACTAAACTAAATGGTTTCGTGAAAATAGTGGTATATGGATCCGTAGTTAAATACGTTTGATACATTTTGGGATGAAAAATAGCACCACTTTATATTTACATCAAGTACCACACACGTATTACTTGAAACTAACGCAGATACCCATTTACCACCATCAATGCTGGGTAATATAACATTACTGCGTTCCGTATTCATACAATTTTGAATTCTGAAAGCGTTATAAAATTTTAAGTTAGTATAAGTACCCAGTAACCAACCTGAACTAACCTTAAAATAAGATCGCTCTTTTTCCGCATTTTTTCAGACCACAACACTCTAATCATCTTTTTTGTTCTTTCACCGAATGATTTTCAATATTTTTCTGTTTAAATTTCGCCCCTGGCACTAACTTTGCACTTAAAAAAATCATTTTCATCACTAACCGGAGACATGTCAATGGACCTTTTACATCAAAAGAGAGAGATAGACAAAAATGACATATATGTAGTGCGCAGTAGGTTGTTTGCGCTTTGAGGAGAACAGCTACATTTCAAATAAAATTACAAATGGCGGAAAGTAACAACTCTGGCAAAAACTTAAATTTCTTAAATAAATTCACACAAAGCATTTGTGATGAATATTTTAAAACAAGAGGAAGAGGAGATGGAATCAGAAAAAGTGATTTTTTTGTTCCACAAGATGCGAAATAAACACCACATAAAGTGACAGATAATTGCGTAGTTGCCAGTTTGATATTAGGAAAGTAATAAACACGAATAAAATTGTTATTTTTTCCTTTAAATATATTTTTTTCATTATTAATTACTTCTTTATAGTTAAAGACAAAATTATTTAAGTTTTTGTGTTGTTTAAATCATTTTTTATCGAAAATAAATGCTTATTTACTTGACAACATGGTGCCTCCTCATCTCTAATTTCACTACGTGGCGCATAGAAAAATGACGTCAGGGTGCAATAAAAATGTAAAAGGTCCATAGAAAATGTCTGTTTGTCCATATAATTCAAGATTTTAGCGCAAGTGGCGCATTTTGTGACGTCACGATCGGAATCCCCTATTGCTCCATCCCCTCTCCAGATATTCGAAAATACTCCAAATATTGTACGTTATTTTTACTGATAGAAGGCAAAATCTTTCTTTAGGTAATTTAGAAAAACACCTAGTTATTTATTTTTATACTTTAATATATTAATGTGGAGAGACAGTTATTTACGTACCTTAAACTTAAAAAGAAGAAATCAAAGTTCTGAAAAGCACTGATTTGAAAACGCTCAAAAACACTAGCAAACAAAGTCTCAGTCGGTATGCCCGTAAACTCTCGGATGTGCTTGAAGCTGCGCAAACTTGATACTCTGTAGTTCAGAATGTGCAAAGTTGATTTTAATTTGAAATAAAACCTTTGTTATTTATTAATGTGTATATATTGTATTACGAAGTAATATATAAATGTTTATAATTTAATGTTATTAATACTTCAGAGTTAACTTCATCATAATAACAATAAAATCAGCAACAAATTACAAGCCTTTAAATTCTGATCCTTATGTGTTCTGTCAATAAGAATCTACTTTGAAAGTATCGCTTTAGGTTAGGACAGTGCTTCATATTTGGCGCTATGCTTTGACGTCACACTATTCTACCCCATTGTTATTGTTGCTTTTTGAGGCCAAGATGGCCGCCATGGCGGTACTTTAGTATATCTACTGGCTTTGATTTTCCATCGCCTATTACTTTCAACCCTTTGTATAGAATATTAAATAAAGGAGCTAAAAGAAAAACTTTATATAACAAACATTTATTTACTTAAATTACATTTAAAAAAATTACAAAACAAAATATTAATATATATATATATTAACAAAATATTTAATATTACAGCACGTTGCTTTTAGTCTTCAGTTTAATCAATAGTATTTTTTAATTATAAACACATCAACTGGAACTATTTTCTCGGCTATGGATTTTCATATGTTGTTTGAGATCATAATTACGTAGAAAAGATTTCTTACAAACAGCGCATGGATGGTCTTTAGTCCCGGTATGAATGTGCATATGTTTGGTAAGATAACCTTTATGTGTAAATAATTTATTGCAGAATGTACATTTATGGTCTTTTATCCCACTATGCGTTTTCATATGGTCTTTTAAAATAGCCCTTTGTATAAATGATTTATTACAGGTAGGGCAGGGAAATCTTTTAGATTCATTGTGTGTTTTCATATGTTGGTATAAATAACCCCTATGTGTAAATAGTTTTGGACATATTGTACATTTGTAGTCTTTTATTCCAGTATGAATTTTCATATGGTCTTTTAAAAGAGTATTTTGTGTAAATGATTTATTACACGATGAACAAGGAAAATCTTTTATTTCTTTGTGACTTTTCAAATGATTTTTTAAACATTGATATCGTACAAATGATTTTTCACATATTGTGCACTTGAATGCTCTAATTCCTGTATGTAATTTCATATGGTCTCTCAAATTTGCGTTCCGGGTAAAACTCTTATTACATACAGCACAAAAAAATCTTTTTAAATTAGTATTTTCAGTCGTTCCATTATCGCAATTTACAGTATTATATTCTTTGAGCATAAGCTCATCATTATCAGTTCCACATTCTTCCTTTTTTATTACATGCGATACATTTTTATATTCACAATCTTCGGAAGTATCTTCGGCCAACTCCAGCGGCTCTTCTTTTATGTAAACTTCTTCGAAATTCTGAAAATTTGTTGTTGTATCTTCGTTCTTCACCAGGGTTGCCAGATTTATAAAATCCAAAATAGTAGATAAATGGAAAATATATATAGAGATTTGAGAAAAATATAATAGTTTTGTAGAAACATTAATAATGACCATTATTTTTAATAATGCTCGCGTTTAGCTGGGATAGCGCTAGTCTAGCAAAAATTAGCACTAGATGCGTACTGAACGATATTTATTTTGTTGAACCTGTGCTCTGTTCTATTTAAGCCATACAGCAGATGGCGCTGACATCAGCGCCAGTTTTAAATAGCCGAAATTATACTGGGTAAACTTGTCTCCAATTTCAACAAATCAGAGAGTTCAAAACTATACCCTACTTTCTACAATACTGAATGGCTTAAATGGAACAAGGCGCCATAGCGAGCGAACTCAGATTAAAGTAAAACATATCAGATGACTATTAACCAAGGATGTTCTAATATAACACTGGATAGCTGACATACGTTTAACAAGTGAGGCAAGTGGTGGGGGTGCGGCGCCATTTGCAGAAAGGGCAAAACGTCAAACGTTCGTTAGTCTATTATTGCATTATATGGTAGTTTTCTTGAATAAAGTGGTGTTTGTGTTGTGTTCTTAATGAATTAATACTTTAAGTGAGAAATTTCTATAATAAAAGGCAATATGCCGACTTCTTGTAATGCTTTTGGGTGCACAAATAGACATAGCAAGGATAACCCTCGACAATTTTTCAATAACAGTGGTATATTACGATTGTGAATAGATACCATAAAAAGAAAAGATTTCACACCTACAAAAGCATCAAAAATTTGCATCATTTTCTTGAAATTAATTATTTGAAAAGGCCTGGAACATATACATATAAGATGATTAAAACCAAATCCAGCACCTTCTGTATTTCCAAATTTTCTAACACATATGCAAAAGGCATCTTTTTAATAAGCAAATATTATTTTTAAATTCATAATCCTAATTTATTGTGAATTTGCTATATACGTAATAAATATATATTATATTATTAAAATAACTATAATTTTTAAAATATACGCAATAAATATAAAAAAATCTGTTAATTCATTCCATTTATAATTTGTTTCTACTATGAAATTTTAAATTTGGCGCGTATTTTGCCTTTCCGGCAAATGGCTGCCTTCCAGTTGCTTGCCTCACAGGTGACTACGTGCACAACATACAAGTTAGCAATTCAGTGTAAACTATTCTTCACGAAAGATGACTATTCAAGGTCATTTGTGAGCCGTCTGATATAATATTACTTGCAGATAACTTCATTGCATTTCGTATACATAGGCGTGCAACATGAAATATTTATGGAGACATTTTAACTGAAAAAATAATAGTAATTTATTTGAATATTATATTTCTTTGAAAATAATGCCTTTCTGAAAGATTTATGTTCTTCACGTATGTTTTTGCAAAATTCAAAAACGTAGACTTAACTATAAACCAAGGAATAATAATTTGATTTAAATGTCAACGCCACTGGGTAAATATTAGTACAGGGGGCAGTGTAGTAGATAATTAGGTATCTGTAATTCTACGACATATGTCATTATTATTTATAGTGTGTTAGAAAGTAATGCCACTATTTACGTATATCTGTCACACCACATAAATTACATAGACATAGGTCAAATAATCTTTCTCTTTCTAATACAAAATGTTGCTAAGCTATTGCTGTAAAGTGATGTGTATTCTTTCTTCGAACAAATGACTTTGAATAGTCATCTTTCGTGAAAAATAGTATATATATCAACATCCTTGCTATTAACTGACAGTTATATCTGTCTTGTACTTAAACATTAACAGCCGTATTCATAGTAATTCTGACGTGGTTTAAACCAGGTCTATTTTAAGACTATTGTTTTTCCTTATTCATAGTAACGGTTTAAAGTTAGACCTAGTTTAAACCTAGTCTAAAATCTAGACCCTGTCTACCCCTAGTTTAAACCAGGTCTAAGTCCTGCCAGGGCAAGGAATAGTGTGTTTTGGAAAAAAAATTCAATCATAAGTATGAAATTTGTCATAATTGTCTATACGATTGTCAAACTGACATTACTGTAGCAAAAAATGCAGGATATACAAAATATTTTTGCAGACATCAACGATGTAGTAGATGTGCAAAAGTGCAGCATAGACGGAGACAGAAAATTTATTACCGACTTATGGATCCATTTCAAAATTATAACGACGAAGAATTTATAGGTATGCATTTATACGGAGAAGGTATATAATTTAAAACATTTATTTTTAGATTTAAAAAAGAGACATTAAAAACGGTACTAGAAGAAATAAGACCAGAATTAAACAACAGATTTGGTAATAAAGGTCGGCCAGTTTCACCTGAAATTCAATTAGCTAGTACAATTCGTTGCTTAGCTAAGGGGAATTACCAGAGTGAAGCCGGTAAGTGTTAATAATAATAATTCAAATAATAAATTCAAAAATTTATATCTTTGTAGCCAATATGCATAAATTTTCTCAAGCCACAATGTCCAGAATTGCAGCGAAAACTACAAGAGCTACAGCATCTTTAATAGATAGACATATTTATTTTCCACGAAATGACCGGGAACTATCGGAAGAAAAAGAAAAGTTTTACAATATTGCTAATATGCCTAATATTGTGGGTGCTATAGATTGCACCCACATTAAAATAAAAAATCCTGGACATTATCCTTTACTCTATATTAATAGAAAAGGATATTTTTCACTTAATGTGCAGGTAATTTCTTTTTTTAGTTATTTAAGTTATTGCAATTTTTATATATTTAATTTTAAAATATTTTAGGTGGTCTCTGATTCTGAGGCAAGGATACGGGATATTGTAGCGCGATGGAGAGGGAGCGCGCATGATTCACGAATCTGGAATACTTGTAATTTAAAAGCAAGATTCGATGTGTGTATCATCTTAAGTTCTTGTATTCGAACAGTTGAATATGTACATTTTACAGTATGGTTTCACACTTTTGAAATATTATTTCACATTAATGAAATATGATTTCACCTTATCCCTGTGGCGAATGCGCAGCAGCATTTTATTATTAATCTTGTTTTCATTTGTGTAATATCAGTTTTCGTTAATGTGAAATCATATTTCAAAAGTATGAAGTCATACTGTAAAGGTATAGTTCTTATTTTAATATAATTTATTAGGCACAAGAATTTAATGGGATTTTAGTAGGAGACAATGGATACCCGTCATCTTCTTATATGTTAACACCTGTCTTTCGACCTGCCACTGCTGCCGAAGTGCGCTATAGTACGGCCCATATCAGGACAAGAAATGTGGTAGAGCGCCTATTTGGTCAGTGGAAAAATAAATTTCGTTGTTTCTTTAATGGATGCAAATGTTGTTAGAAACAGCGAAAGCCAGCATTATTGCGCTAGCTGTACTGCACAATAAAGCAGTGAATGAAAGATTAGATGACAATGTCGAAGGTATATTTTTTTATTATATATGAATTTCAAATACATATACATATGTGAAATATTTAATTTTAGAAGACTTGGTAGACGGAGATACAAATGATGACGGTGATGACGAAGTAAATAACACTAGGCGTAATTAAGCAGGAAATTTATTTCGACAAAACTATATTAATAATTACTTCAATAACTAATTATGAATAAGTTTAACTAATAAATTAAGATATATAAAAATTAAAATGATCTACTCTACTGTTACATGATTTTGTTAAGCAATTTAGTTTTTTAAATTTTGGTATTTTAGTTCAAAAATTTTCTATATTTACTTAGATTAGCTTTTGAAGAAATTTTCATCCTTTTCCACTGTTCTCTAATTTTCTGTTAAAACCATTTGAAATAAATACGTTTTCTATTTTTTGCCAGGCATCTTCTTTTTTATTATTGGTTGAACTATTTACGTTCTTATTCTCTAACTCATTCAAAAAAATTTTACCTGCTCCAAGAGGAGCAGTGTTTTTGCTCATTTTCTGATATAAAAAAAAAATCGTTTCAATAAGTAGGTATCAAAAAAAATTATATAATTTTGTTAATTATGGGTGTACTTGTGTATATATAAACTTATAGCACGTACTTTATTCTTCCAATAAATTAATTTTTATACACTTTATTCTTGCTTCTGACAATTAATAATAAAAAATATTGTACAAATGACACTTGAAAGGACATAAAATATTTGAATATTTATTTCCAAAGTCTATTTAATATTCATCGCAGACCATGTCCAAATGGATATAAGGACAAATATAAGTTTAAACTAGGTCTACGTAGACTAGGTTTAAACCAGGTCTAAAATTTACTATGAATAGGTTCAGGGTGGTCTAAGATAGACCTAGTTTAAACCTAGTCTACGTAGACCTAGTTTAAACCCGGTCTATCTCAGTTACTATGAATACGGCTGTTAGACGTTATTTTTAATTGAATCTAATATTATTCCTTGAACTGTTAGAGGATGTACATCCTTGTATTTTGTTAATTTGTTACTGTGTTCTGCACGAGTACTTAACCTTGAAATTAAAACGTATCTAAACACAACAAAATAATAGGGCACGGAAGATCACGTGACCTATCATATGTTTTGTCCCTTTCTCACTTCAGACTTGATCTTCAGCTCTGTCCCATGCTAACTTCAGACTGTACTTTCGACGCAGTGCGCATGCGTCATTTTGAATAGCTGTCACATTTCTATTAAGATATCAAATGAGAATAAAATGAAGACAACAAGAATCAAATAAGTTTTTATTGAATTCTTCAATAATATAATATAATGGAAAATAACAATGTGATCATATGTATATTCATAAAGGATGCTCTTCGTCTTCATTCTTGCTTAAAAAGCAAATATTACCAACAGTAATTGACAATTTATAAATTTAGGGCTTCATCAACGACCTACTATCAAATCTGAGTGTTCGATAATATGTCAGCAAGTGATATTCTCATAAATATAAACGGCCACGAGCCACAGACGACGTCTCTCTTGTTTTTCACATGTAACCTACTTACCACACCTACCCTACCTATACAAATTGTCACTTGTTAAGCCTGATTTATAGATTGCATAGAATAGAATGGAATAGAATAGAACAGAATAGCACAAGGAATAGAAATATAAATCAATGTAAATGCATGGAACCATTTATACTTGCACAGAATGGAATAGAATAGAATGGAATAGAATAGGATATAACCAAATTTTATTTCTTATTCTATTCTATTCCATTCGGCTTGCTCCGATACTATTCGTATGACTTCGTTGCGTTTGGCCCGCCCCCCTAACAAAAAACTTCTGTAAACAACTGTTTTTCTGCAGAAATACCATATTTTATATTAATAGCACACAGTGACATTATTTACTCGCTTAAAAATCACCAATAAAAAAAGTTAATTTAGTGTAAAAGTGTAACAAAAGTGACGTAATTCTATTCCAAACCATTCTATTCTATGCAATCTATAAATGGCCTTAAAAATTTCTATTCCTATTCTATTCCATACTTTATTCTATTCTATTCCATTCTATTCTGTGCAATCTATAAATCAGGCTTTACTTATGTTCAAATATAATTAGGTTTTAAATATTACCTCTATAATCGGTGCTTGACGGAATAGCAAACAGTTTTATATTATAGTCCGACGACAAACTTGCATCCAACAACGCACTGGCATCGTTTGAAAAAGAATGACAACACTCACAAACAACATAAAATAACAAAACAAATAACCACAAACAAGATAACAAAAAGAAACAAATAATAAAACACTACAATGAATAACAATAACACAATCAATCGTTATATGCACAAGAACCGCCAAATAACAAAATGGCAACAAATTCCACGCTTGCGCAAACTCATTCTTAAAATTTACCGCTAGAAAAATATGACATCTATTCAAACTGACGCATGCGCACTGCGTCGAAAGTACAGCCTGAAGTTAGCATGGAACAGAGCTGAAGATCGAGTCTGAAGTGAAAAAGGGACAAAACATATTATAGGTCACGTGATCTTCCGTGCCCTATACCAAAAGTGACGCTTGTACCTCTTTACCATTTCGCTAGATGCATAGATGTCTTAGCAAAATATTTCTCGCTAGCTATTTCTTTTAGCGCTAGATTCTAGCAAATAGTTCAATTAGTTTGCTAGTCTAGCGCTACCTAGCGCTAACCTGGCTGAACGCGAGCAATAATATACTGTGAGTTTCAACTAAGATGCAATATTTACTATTCTGTCATTAATGTATTACTATTATACAGACTGTCCGGATTTCGAAGGCCACCATTGGGATCTCGGATACTGTAAGAGTTACGACCTCGGTTAGATGGGACATGTGGTGAGCCTTTGAGAGGGAGGGGGGCATCTTATTATATATATCATCGTATTTAGATTATTAAAACACGAAAAAAATCATTCTTATCAATTACAAAATCACCAAGAGATAAGATACTACTCTTATTACTTTCTTACCTTATTTATAGATCAGTAAATTTTATGATGACAAGTTCATTTAACATTGACGCCCTATGTTGCATTTTATCTGGAACGATATATTTTCCGCCGGTAGATGAACAATAGAGATTGGTAATTTGTTACGTTAACAATCATTGATAGGCACCAGAATACAATTTTCAAGAAATATTGTTAAGTTAACAATAGCAATTGTTAAAAATTTAACAATTCAAAAAGTTAACAATGGTCACGAGACGACAGAATAGTAAATATTGCATCTTAGCTGAAACTTACGGTATATTTTTTAGATAAAAAAACAATTTTATAGCAGAATTTAGCGGGCAGGAATAATTTTGACACTTTTTAATTATTTCAAGTTTTCGGTTTAATTAAATCCTTCCTCAGGATTATTAATATGAGGTTTAGAAGATTTCAAAAACAAACAATATGTAAATTTGAAAAATTTCTGGTTGTTTTCGGCCATCATCGAAATTCATCAAGATTTATAATTATTTTCGGTCTCATCAGTGCTTGGTGCTTACCGAGTGTAGTTGAGTATCCATTATTGCTTCTTGATTAATTAGTAAACGAGTGAAGATTCGTTTCAAAAATGTAATAAATGCACTTAAGAATTCTTCCCAATTTGTTGATAATCTGAAACATACATTTTTATGCGATGGAAATGTACAAACTGCAGTGGAATACATTACGATTATGAATGATTTTTTTAGACGTATTGTGATCGAAGCACTTCTGGAAATATATAAGAGAAGAATTAAAGGACCAAATTATATCTACGTAAAACTTATAAGATGTATTAGAAACCTTTGAAACCTATTTACATTATCAATGTAATATTTGTTTTAAATATTTAAGGTTATATCTTTGTATTACAATGTCTATCATATAGATGGCATTGTAGCAATAGTATAAAGTTTCATGTACACTACGGCTTTTAAAAAAAGAGTTATTTGGATTTCAATTGTCATTTTCAGTAATATTAAGTTGAATATAATCTTTTATTAAATTATAAGTTGTTACATTTTCTTGATGGTACATTTTAAATATATATAATCGTTAGGATCCACACACACAGACATCATCGTGAAAATGTTAAAATTGGATTTATTTATTTTATTTTAAATGTTTGATGCCACGCCACACAAATACTCAATGTATGTACTTATATTGAATGACATAGGCATAGGCTGCCGGTGGCACCCAAAACGTGCATTAAAATATACATAGTTTTTACCACCTCTAAAATTTACTTCCTCAGTCCTTGTATTGATTATGTTTTTACCTCCCGTCATACCGTAGGTAAGGGAGGTAATGTAATCGTGCCAAAAATTCGATGGTAAGTTTTCAGTAAATAAGCACGAATTAGGGTCCCCACAACACGTTTTTACTATTTTTACGATGATGTCTGTGTGTGTGACGAAGTTTTTGTCCATGATAACTATTATAATAAACTTCCAAATATTTCTATTTTCCGTATTTAAGCTTTCTGTATTCATATAAAGAGTTGATTAGATTTTGGGTAATATTGGATAACCGGAAGTGATACTTTACTTGAAGCCCATAACAGTTTTTAATAAAAAAACTATATTAAAATATCCAAAAATTTTCAATTTTAGTATTTAAAACTTCTATATCAAGAGGAACAACATATTAGATTTTGGCTAAAATGAATAAACCAGAAGTGACATTTTACTTGAAGCTCCGAACAGATTTTCGTGACAAATATATTATGATATACTCCAAAACTTGTCAAATTTAGTATTTAAGACTTTTATATAAAGAAGAACAATATATTAAATTTTGGCTAAAATTGATAATCCGGAAGTGATACTTTACTTGAAGCTCTTAACAGATTTTCGTGAAAAATATTTTGATATATTCCAAAATTTTTCAAATTTGGTATTTAAGATTTTTATATTAATGAGAACGACATGTTAGATTTCTTCTAAAATTGATAAACCGGAAGTGATACTTTACTTCCAGTTCTGAACAGATTTTCGTGAAATATATAATAGGATATATTCCGAAACTTGTCAAGTTTTGTATTTAAGACTTTTATATAAAGGGAAGCAACATATTAGATTTTGGCTAAAATTAATAAATCGGAAGTGATACTTTATTTAAGGCTCTGAACAGATTTTCATGAAAAATAAATTGATACAATCCAAATCTTTTCAAATTTGGTATTTAAGACTTATATTAATGAGAACGACATATTAGATGTTTTCTAAAATTGATAAACTACTTTACAGCAAGCTAAAAACAGATTATTTTGAAAAAATATATTAAAACATGATTCAAAACTTCTCAAATTTTGTATTTTGAACTCGTGTTTAATTTGAAACAACATTAGATTTTCATCATACCTATATGATAAACCGGAAGTAGTGCTTGATTTGGAGCTCTTAACTGATTTTAGAAGAAAAACATAAAAAATAAATAATCTATTTATTGGAATAACAAATTAGATTTTGTTTACAAACGAAAAATGTCAAATGTTGGCCACATCAGATTTTTTAATGATTATTTTGAACGTTGCATTAAATACGCACTAAACCCTACCACCCTACATAAGAAACTTTGGACCACAGCCTTACTTGTAACTAACTTCAGCCTACATGCTTACAATTCAACTTGCCGCAAGCTTCAAATTTAATATGACAGGTCCAGGTCAATGCCAGATTACAGTTAGAGGTTAATTTAAAAAATAAGTTTTTTTACGTGTATTTCATGTAACTGAAAGTACATATTGTGTTAATCACGGCTTTATACAAATTGGATTCTAACCTCTACAGAAATTTGAAATAAAGATAATATTAGTTTACCAAATTTGAATCGTAGAAAAGTTTGAAATTTGGTAAGTTTCAAATATATGTCACAAGTGTTATACATATTATTCAAATATACAGAATGTTTAAGTATATGCTGCTGATATTTTAATCCAAAAAGTTCCAATAATATTTTCAAAATGACCTTGATTAACTAGGCACATTTTCTTCTCACCCTTCGTGAAATCGAGGTGACGGAATTAATTTAATTAATTAATTTCAAAGCCTTCTTTTTTGTTTATGCTTGAACGTACCAATTTATACGTAAATTCCATGTACATTCAAATGAGAATTTTGTAACGATTAATTTGAGGTTATATGTTTATTGGATTTTTTTGGCATAAAATAACGTCAGGAACATATACTTATGCGTTGTTCTATTTAAGCCATTCAGTATTGCAGAGAATAGGGAATAGTTTTGACATCTCTGATTGGCTGAAATTGGAAACAATGTATTTTTGACTATTTAAAACAGGCGCTGATGCGACCGCCATCTGCTGAATGGATTGAATGGAACAGAGTATATATGCATCCTAGTACTAAACATTCGAAACGTACCGGCAATACTTCAATGATTTCTAGAACTTATTTAGAGTCGAAAAGTCCTTATAAACATGTTCTAAACGTAACCGTTAACGAGTTATTATTTCATAATTTATGTGACCAAAATTTTTGTTCAAATAATTTTATAAAATAAATCTTTTTCAAATAAATTTTTGTTATTTTCTTTGTAAGAAATGTTCAAAATTATGTCTGACAAGTTGCAAACATTAATTTGTTCAAATATTACCAAACAAAAGAAGCGATCATGGCAACTAGATCCGAGTTTGAAAAATCCACATAAATTTTGAAATAAACAATAACTCGTTAAAGGTTAGTTTAGGACATAAGTTTATATGAATTTTTCGACTCTAAATAAGTTTTGGAATTCATGCTTGAAATATTACCGATACGTTTTGGGACACATGTATAGTTTCTGACACATAAAAACTATAGCTACTAAATAAATCACAGCTGACTCGTCTGCCATTTTGGAGCCCACTTCAATCATTCAATATCAGTGTTACAGTACAGTAGTGTTACATTATTAACCATAGAAAATATCCACAATGACGGGTTGTTCTGCCCCATATTGTAAAAATCATTCAAGAAATGGTTATAAATTTCACAGGTAAATATTTTATTTTAATTTGTTTTATTACATATGAAATACATACACATATATTTTCCCACTCCCGATATCATAAGTAGGATATTAGGATATTGTTGGTAAATGGTACTTACAACCCTTGTAGCATAAATAACTATTTTTCTCCAACCTCTTAACAAACTGTATTCTATATTCTGTTTTCTTGGAATATTTTGATATACTAAATTATAATCATCAAATGATTGATAATATTTATTCATAGATTTCCCGCAGATCTAAAGCAAAGAAATGAATGGTTAGTAAATTGCGGAAGAAAAGATTGGATCCCTACTCAGAAAGATAGATTATGCACGGTAAGTTACAGTGCTAGTTTACAATGAAAACATGAACGCATGTGTTTTATATTTAATATTGAAACGTCAAATGCAATGTCAAATCGCAAAAAGCAAATGATTTGATTTTAAATATGTAAATGTAAAACCTAGAAAATACGACAAACACAGAAATTAAATTGTGAAGTGTCAAATGTAAATATGGATGGCCGTGTTTTGCTTCTGTCTCTTTCTATGAAGCACGTTTTGAACACGTATGTCGAGACATAATTCGCACATACTTGATGTTATGTACGCCGTAATTGCGGGAAAAAATATTTCAAAAGTTTAACATATTTTTTCTCGTTTTTTTTTTAAAAAAAATTACGAAATATAAAAGTAATAACGATTTAGATTTAAAAATATTTTAACATTTTTAAAAATCAAAAATTCGAAAACTCTTCTATTTAGTTAAATAAAAGCCGGTACTTCAATCTCCTGGTAAAGTGTCAGTTAATATAACTTCCAGATAAAAGAAAAATCATATACATAATTGACATGTGTTTAATTTTATCGATTTGCGCTCTAATATTGATGCGATATTTTCATTTTACTAGCAGTTAAATTAACTGACACTACCAAGAGATTGAAGGGTCCGTTCCGCGCGGTCGAATTCCACACGGTCGAAATCTCACGTGGTCGAAATCCCGATGGTCGAAATTCCAGGCGGTCGAAATCCCATGGGTCGAAATGTACCCCCACCACTGTCCGTTCAACAGAAATTCAAATATTTCCACGCCATCGAATCCCACCCGATCGAAATGTTACACGATACAAATCCCTCGCTCCCGTACCGCTCTCTTTATCGATCGTATTGCATTCTAACAATCTATGCTTCGTGGTGGTTCCGGGTCAAAGATAATATATTAAAAAGAAATTTTAAAACATATTATACAACGAACTATTTAATGAATAAAGCAGGAAAAGAATTTACCTATACATTTTAAGTAAACAGTTATTTAATATTATAAAATAATTAAATTTATTTTCAAATAGATAAGTATGTGTAGATACCGTTATTGTCAAAATATGCCGAGTGGAAGAAAATATATTTGGAAATAAAAGCAACATAAGATTTATAATAGACACAGTAATACATAATTTTACAACTGAAATAAAGAATGAACTGCTTATTCACATAATATGACAGCTAATCTAAAATGACGGACCAGAAATATCAATAATTTTACATTCATTAAATAGTTTGTTGTATAATAATATAAAATATTTTAATTTTTTAAAAATATATTATCTTTGACGCGGAACTACCACGAAGCATAGATTGTTAGAATGCAATACGATTGATAAAGAGAGCGGTACGGAAGCGAGGGATTTGTATCGTGTAACATTTCGACCGGGTGGGATTCGACGGCGTGGAAATATTTGAATTTTTGTAGAACGGACAAAGTGGTGGGGGGTACATTTCGACCACGTGGGATTTCGACCGCGTGGAATTTCGACCGCGCGGGATTTCGACCACGTGAGATTTCGATTGAGTGAGATTTCGATTGTGAGATTTCGATTGTGAGATTTCGATTGTGAGATTTCGGTCGCATGAGATTTCGACCCGTGGGATTTCGACCGCGTGGAATTCGACCGCGCGGGATGCTTCAGATTAAAGTACCGGCCCTAAATGAAATAAATGATTTGTAGGAACATTTTGATCCAGGCCAGTTCGAAGGACATCGAGCCGATGGTAAAAGGCGACTGAAACGAAATGCAATTCCTACAATTTTTAATCCTCCAAAATTACTAAAATCTACAACTACAAGAAAAACTCCAATGAAAGTAAATAAGGTATTTTATCATAAAATTTAATATAATTTTATAAATAATGTTTTATGGTTTACCATGAATAAATTGTTTTTATGGTTTCATATATAAAATTTTCTGCTGAATTCAATGGTAAAATAAAAAATCTGATGTGGCCAACACATGACCTCCCGTCAATTCCATGTTTGAAATAGCAATGAATTTTAAGTACGGTATTACTTCCGGTTGATCGTTCGTAAACAAAATCTAATTTGTTGTTCCAATAAATAGAAAAGCCTGTAATACCAAATTTTGAATTATATTTTATTTTGTTTTTCCTCGAAAATCTGTCAAGAGCTCCAAATTAAGTACCACTTCCGGTTTATCATATAGGTACAGTCAAAATCTAATGTTGTTTCAAATTATACACGTGTTTTAAATACCAAATTTGAGAAGTTTTGGATCATGTTTTAATATATTTATTTAAGAAAATCTGTTTATAGCTTCCTGTAAAGTAGTAATTCCGGTTTATCAATTTTAGAAAACATCTAGTATGTCGTTTTCATTAATATTAAAGTCTTAAATACCTTGAAAACTTTTGGATTGTATCAATTTATTTTTCGCGAAAATCTGTTCAGAGCTTCAAATAAAGTATCACTTCCGGTTTATCAATTTTAGCCAAAATCTAATATGTTGCTTTTCTTTATATAAAAGTCTTAAATACTAAATTTGACGAGTTTGGAATATATCCTATTATATTTTTCACGAAAATCTGTTCAGAGCTTGAAGTAAAGTATCATTTCCGGTTTATCAATTTTAGAAACAATCTAAGATGTCGTTCACATTCATATAAAAATCTTAAATACCAAATTTTAAAAGTTTGGGAATATATCAATATATTTTATCACGAAAATCTGTTGAGAGCTTCAAGTAAAGTATCATTTGCGGATTATCAATTTTAGCCAAAATTTAATATGTTGTTCTTCTTTATATAAAAATCTTAAATACTAAATTTGACAAGTTTTGGAGTATATCATAATATATTTTTCACGAGAATCTGTTCAGAGCTTCAAGTAAAGTGTCACTTCTAGTTTATTAATTATAGCCAAAATCTAATGTGTTGTTCCCCTTGATATAAAAGTCTTAAATACTAAAATTGAAAAATTTTGGATTATATTTTAATATAGTTTGTCATTAAAACTGTTATGGGCTTCAACTAAAGAGTCGCTTCCGGTTGTCCAATTTTACCCAAAATCTAATCAACTCTTTATATGAATGCAGAAAGCTTAAATACGGAAAATAGAAATATTTGGAAGTTTGTTATAAGAGTTAGCGTGGACGAAAAAATCGTCACACACACACACACACACACACACACACACATACACACAGACAGGCATCTTCGTAAAAATAGTAAAAACGCGTTGTGGAGACCCTAATTCGTGCTTATTTACTGAAAACTCACCATCGAATTTTTGGCACGATTACATTACCTCCCTTACCTACGATATGACAGGAGGTAAAAATATAGCATTCCATTTAAAATAAGAAAGTTAGTGTCTACTTCCGCTTAAACCTGAAGTGCTACTGCTTTGAAAATATTTTAGTTGAAACGGGTATGTCGGAAAACCTCTAAACTATTATTCACGAAAGATGAATATTCAAGGTCATTTGTGAATTGCCTGATATAATATTACTTGCAGATAACTTCATTACATTTCGTATGCATGGGCGTGCAACATGAAATATTTATAGACACATTTAAACTGAAAAAATAAGAGTATTATTTCAAAATCATGTTTTTATATTTTGCGTTCATAATGAAATCATTACGATACGCAATTGCGTATCGTAATGACCTTCATTTCGACACGCAATTTTTTGTTTTAGACGGTTGGTATTAGATGACGTTTCTTTAACCCATTTTTACCTAATTTATTTTTAGTTAATTGACAATTCATTTTAATAATATAATGTCGAAATTATTATTATTTTTTATTTAGGGAAGATTATTTACATGAAAATGTAGAAATGGTTACAAATATAATCACAAATTGAGTAAGTAAATGTTAATTGTAGAAGGCGCAAAATATAAAAAATAGTATAAAGAACTCATTTTATAAGACTTTCTTTCGCACTTGTCAATTAGAAAACTCGCTAACGCTCGTTTTCTAAATTTTGACGCGTGCGAAAAAAACATGTCTTATAAAACACGTTCTTTAATATACTATTTCTAAATTATGCCTTTCTGAATGATTTATGTTCTTCACTTATGTGTTTGTAAAATACAAAAACTTAACTTGTAAACCAAGAAATAATAATTTGATTTTCATGTCAACGCCACTGGGTTAATATTAGCACAGAGGGCAGTGTAGTAGATAATGAGGTATCTTTAATTCTACGACATACGTCATTATTATTTATAGTGTGTTAGAAATTAATGCCACTATTTACGTATATCTGTCATACCACATAAATTAAATAGACATAGGTCAAATAATCTTTCTCTTTCTAATACAAAGTGTTGTTAAGCTACTGCTGTAAAGTGATGTGTATTCTTTCTTCGAACAAATGACCTTGAATAGTCATCTTTCGTGAATAATAGTGTTGATACTAAATTTCGTAAAATAATATTGAGTAGTTTTTAAAATAAAGGTAACGTAACATTAACGTTATTGTAAAATCGAGTATGTTTGCGTTGCGTTTTCCATCTCTTTTTAAAAATGAAATGATGTATTTCAGGTAAATAATAATCAAGTTAGAAAGAATTCTTCATTCGTTCAATTAAATAATCAGGATGCATCCATGGACACTCAATTCCTTCCGCCTAGTGTTGATACGAAGGATGAAGAAGAAACTTATCATAAATTTGAAGAAATTTTCATTAAGCAAGAACCTCTGGACGAAAATCCCCAAGACTGTGAATTATACGAAAATGAATTGCAAAATATAAAGAAGGAAGAATGCATAACTGATGATGATGATGATGATGATGGACAGATTGATAAAACAAGTGACAACCTGAATAGTATAAATGATGATATTGAGAAAACAGAAAATACTAATTCAGAAATTCTGTGTAAGACAGAAGAAGAAACTAGTTTTTGCTGTGAAGTATGTAATAAGAGTTTTACGTGGAAATCCTGTATGATACGCCATCTACAAATACACAATGAAACTAATTATAAAAAATTTCAGTGTACAATCTGTCATAAAGTATTTTCACGAAATCACAGCTTGAAACTTCACATGACATTTCATACAGGAAAAAAATTCCAGTGTTCTAAGTGCCATAAAAAATTTACGTTTCTTAGTAATCTAAACAGACATATAAAACTGCATGATAGAAAACAAGGTCATTATGAGTGTTCTGCATGTAAGAGAATATTCAGTACTCATAAACGATTGCTAAGACATTTAGAGACGCACGAAAGAATTAAAGAATTTCCTTGTACGACTTGTAATAAAATCTTCACTGATAATTCCAATTTAAAGAGTCATATGAAAATTCATGCCGGAATAAAAGACTACAAATGTACAATATGCAATAGACAGTTTACGCATAATAGTAATCTATCGAAACATATTAAAATTCATAGTAAATGTAAGCAATATAAGTGTGATGTGTGTAAGAAAATGTTTGCAAGAAATTCTAACCTCAAAAGACATATGGACATTCATCATAGCAGTTAAAAAATTTCATTTAATGTATTTTTTAGTGAAAAGAGTTCTTGCAAATGATTTATTGACTTCAACGGGAAGGATTTTGTAGCTCATATGGTTAGAGCGTCTCACTAGATGTTTTCTTTAAACCAACCAGCGTTTTTTTTGGTAAACTAACGACTTTAGAGAAAAATGTTTTATACAAAAAATAACCAGGAAAAATGTTTTAATTTATCAGTAATAATAAGCGGAAAATTAAACCAGTGGTTCTCAAACGCTGTAATAAAATTATATTTTAAATGGCAAACTATACAGGGTGGTGACTTGGACGACGCAGCATAGGGATTTCAATAGTAAAATCTTAATGTACAGTTATTTGCTCCCCTAATTATTTTAGAGAAAAATTGTATTGAGATTTTTGCTACAGAAAAAAATACTGCTATTGTTTATAATATTGCAATTTCCGGAACCGTAAAAATAATCGAAAACAATAATATTTTTGCAAAAATCATTGGTGCCATGGAACAAAAATTTAACAAAAGCGCAAACATCTGACACAGATTCTTGACGTTTAAACTTAATTTCAAAACGAGGAAAATGAAAACACTTTATTGTAGTTGATGACAACAATGGAATAGTTGATTACAACGATGTAATTTGACGAGAACGAAATTTAAGATTTCTGAAGTGACTATGAATACGACCCTTAACTTATCTAAATTAAACGTAACAAAATGTATTGGGAAAAAGGTTTTTTATTTTACTATCACAAACATATGAATTTATAATATAAAATAACATATCACAAACCACCATTTATCATTAAACAATGCCCCAATCTGTTGTAAAATTCTTGTCTGACATTTGCTAATTGTTTATGTGATATTTGTTTAAATTTTTAATCCATGGCATCAATGATTTTTTCAAAAATGTTATTGTTTTCGACTATTTTTACGGTTGCGGAAATTGAAAAATTGTAAACAAGATCATATTCGGATGCAGTATTTTTTTCTGAAGCAAAAACTTAAATACAATTTTGCTCTAAAATAATTAGGGGAACAAATAACTGCATATTAAGATTTAACCATTGAAACCCCTATGCTGCGTCTTCCAAGTCACCACTCTGTATATATTTTTAGTCCATTAAATAGAGAATTTTTTTTCTGATTTTAACGATATAAATATGATATAGGGTTGCATAACAATTATTGCAAGAAAAATGGTATTAAAAGTAAAAATAAAATTACAATATTGAATTAGACTATGCAATAAACAAATAAAAACAAATGATACGAGTGAGAATTAATAAGTAATTAAACAATTACGAAAACAAACAATTAATAACATATGTGTTAATTGCATAGCCTACTTCAATATTGTAAAATTATTTCTGATTTTTAATACAATGTTTCTCGAAATATTTGTTATACAACCTCTTATCATATTTATATCGTTGAAATCAGAAAAAAATTCTGTATCTAATAGACTAAAAATTTATATAGGTCACCATTTAAAAAAATATAATTTTATTCTACCGTTTGAGAACCACTGACTATATTTCCTGTTTGTTATTCCTGATAAATTAAGCCCTTTTTCCTGGTTATTTTTTGTATATAACATTTTTCTCTAAAGTTATTAGTTTGCCCAAAACAAAATTTCTACGATTAAAATCAGGGACCCGGAACAAAAATTTTTTCGTTTCGTTTCAACTCTTATAATAATAATTTGGTTTCGGATATCGTACCTGCTTAAAAAAAATCGTTTCTGCTCAAACGAAAAATAAATTTTGTTCCGAACCGGTTATTTCGTTCTAGATATTTTCATATAAAAAACTTTCATAAATGTATAACAATTTTATTATTATTATTATTATTATAATAAATAATTAAAGATTAAAATGAAACATGAGATATAATATTTAATATTTAAATTCTTTAAAAATAAATTTAAAATAAAGTATGTGGTAGGAACAAAATAAAAACGTTATTAACCGGAATATTTTTTTATTTCAGTTATATCGTTGTTGCTCCAGGAAAGATTAAGTTTCGCTTCGGTTTCAGATATTTTTTTTCGTTTATCTGTTCCATTTTGGGTCCCTGATTAAAATTGTTATATTTGATTACAAATATTTCTTATCAAGTTAAATACGCGTAGTTAGTTATTTTAGTCATAAATTTAACATTGTTAAAATATGTTATATTCATGAAGAAATTATTATTAAGCATAAATAACATAAATAAAAGGCATTTTTTTCCTAATAAATTGAAATAGTTTGACTATTGTTTGACAATATTGTGACACAAACTTTGACGGCGGGTAGAGCTAGTGTTTGTCCATTGATGGTTACACAGTGGGAGAATGTAAAAACGCAAGGTTCGTGTTTTTTTTTTTTAAGCTACCAATACAGTAGGGCCCTATACCATTTTTATTTTAAATTCTGTAAAAAGAGGATGAAATAAGAATTTTAGTGCAAAGGCGACAAAAATTTTACGTAATAAGCAAGATGTTATGTGTGTTGGGTTTAGGTGAGATAATAATAATATTAGTTATTAATTAGTATTAATTTTAATAGCACATCAATTATAGAACTGAAAACATTTATTTATAAACATATATCAAAGATCAACTCCACTGTTCGTTACACCATCTCGTATTCCCTGTTGCCAACCCCCATACAATAATACCCTAAGTCTATGAACTAAACGCTAACTTCTGACATCTCCCTTTCTTTTCAAATTTATAAATTATATTGCGATAAATATGACGGTGGTTTTATTGTTCTACCAAACCTGTTCACATAATTAGATGCTTTACAAGTTGGGGTTTTTATAACATCTTGAGGAGTACTATTGCTTATATTACTATCCAAATCTATTTCTATGTCGTTACTATAATCAGGTTTAATTTGAAATTGTTTATCTCTCGGACCTTTATAAATGTGATATTTGTTTCGTTCTAGTACATTTCCATTTTCTAATTGGACCTTATAAGATCTAATCCTATCTCCCTCCGATACAATTTTAGCTGGCGTCATTTTATGAACATTATCATGAACAAATACATTTTGTCCTGGCTTAAAATTACCAATATTTTTTGAATGTTTGAGATCATGATAATATTTCTGTGACTTTTGCTTATTTTCTAACAATAACTTAACATTTGTATCATCAGTCTTATTAACATTAGTTGGTAAAAGTGAATTGGCATTTCTACCAAATAGCAATTGATTAGGCGATTTATTTACTTTATTGTCTATAGGTGTATTTCTATATTCTAATAAAGCCATATACGGGTCTTTATTATTATACTCCATTTTCTTAAAAATTTGTTTTACAGTTTGAATGTATCTTTCTGACATTCCATTGGACCTGGCATAGTAAGGACTTGACATTATATGTTTAAATTTCCACTGCTCAATGAAATCTTTAAATTGACGACTTCTAAATTGTGGTCCGCCATCACTATACAAGGTTTCGGGAATGCCATACCGTGCAAAATTTGATTTTAAGACAGAAATAGTTGATTCAGCTGATTGATTGGACAATTTCTGAACTTCAACAAATTTACTATAATAATCTATCAGCAACAAATAGTCATTATCTTTGAAATGAAATATATCAGTCCCAACAGTTACCCAGGGTCTTTCAGGGACCTCTCTTAAAATTAGTGGTTCATAAGAGTGCTTCCTTTGAAACTTTAGACAAGTTTCACAATTATTAATTAAATCTTCGATTTCTTTATTCATGTATGGCCAATATAAAACATTCCTAGCCCTATTTTTACATTTTTCTAAACCCATATGACTATAGTGAATTAAATCTAACATACTTTTTCTTAAACATTTAGGTACAACAACACTTGAATTTTTAAACAAGAGATCATGAGCCACAAATAATTCTTCTTTAAATGAATGATAAAATTTTAAATGATCACTTAATTTATCTTTAGCTGGCCAACCCTGTTGCACATACTGTTTTATTTGCTTTAGATCTACATCATTTTCTGTCTCTTTCTTAAATAATTCTAAATAATGATTACTAAATGATAAATTTTGTACAATCATACAAACATGTACATCTATTTCTTCATCAATGGGATCTTTAAGGCTATTCTGTTTTTGATAAGAGCGTGACAACGCGTCAGCTACTAACAATTCACGACCTGGTTTGTAAGTAACTTCTAAATCATAAGGTTGCAATTTTAACCTTAACCTTTGTAAACGTAAAGGGGTTTCATTTAGTGATTTCTTTAATATATATTCTAGTGGCTTATGATCACTTTCTATCATTACTTTTCTTCCATAAATATACTGATGGAACTTTTCACAGCCAAAAACTACTGCCAATAGTTCTTTTTCTATTTGAGCCCATGATTTTTGATTTTCTGTTAATGCTTTTGAGGCATATGCAATAGGTAAGTTATCTTGCAGTAAAACTGCACCTAACCCTAAACTACTACTATCTACAGACAGACATAACGGTTTATTTATATCATAGTACTTTAAAACTGGTGTACTAGTTAACATGTTTTTAAGTTCACTGAATACTTTATCATGATTTTCTGTCCAAACAAACTCTACATGAGTCCTTAACAATTCTCTAAGAGGACTCACAACTTGACTAACATTTTCTAAAAATTTACCTACATAAGTAACAATACCTAATATAGTTTGAAGTTCTTTCTTGTTCTTTGGCCTTTCCATGTTTACAATAGCAGCAATCTTCTCTTTGTCAGGCTTCAATCCCTCTGCACTCAGTACATGACCAACGTACTTAACTTCTCTGGCTCCAAACTGGCATTTCTTCTGGTTAAATGTAACACCGGACTGCTTGGCTCGCTCCAGAACTGCTTCCAGACGCTCATTGTGTTGTTTCTCGTCCTCACCCCATACTATGAGGTCATCTATGTAGACCTGGACCCCTGGCAGACTACCGAAAATATCTGAAAAAGACCTATGAAATATTTCAGGAGCAGAACATAAACCATATGGCACTCGTTTATAGCAATATCTTCCATAGTTGCCTGCATTAAAGGTGGTCATCAACTGGCATTCTTCACTGAGTTTTATCTGATAAAAACCTTTGTTTCCATCTAATATAGAAAATATTTTTGCATTTGGCATGTTCGATACCAACTCTTCAAATGTAGGTAACTTGAACCTTTCTCTAACCACACATTTATTTAAATTTTGCGGATCTAAGCATATCCTCAAACTGTTGTCAGGTTTCTTCACAATAACCATGGAATTTGTCCATTCAGTCGGTTCCGTCACCTTCTTTATGATATTCATTTCTTCCATTTTGTCCAGTTCTGCTTTGACTTTTTCTTGTAGGTTAAATGGTATTTTCCTTGGTGCCTCATTTACTGGTACATAGTTCTGCACTAACTTAATTTTATACTCTTGCCTTAGTTCACCTATGCCCTCAAATATACTTTTATATTCATTTAATAAACTCGGAATTGTTTTAGAATTTATTGTTATTTCTGACACTTTACTTAAAATATTAAACCTTTTTATACTTGGTAAACCTAAGATACACATGACTTTTAAATCGACAATTTGAAAGTTTATTTTATGTTCTATATTATTAAGTTTACAATAAGCTTGTGATGAACCTATTACTTTAATTGGGCTACCATTAAAATTAAATAAATTTAATTTGCTTTTATTTATTTTTAATTTAAGGTTTTTAGCAGTTTTATAGTCTAAAATGTCTACTTGCGAACCAGTGTCAAGTTTAAAATTCACTTTAGAGTTATTTATTTTTAAAATTTCATACCATTCATCTCCAGCTTGATTATCAATAACTCCAATCTTGCTGATACTCCCGACAAACAATTCATTTGCCGACTGGTCTTCTGCTTCTTGTGCAACTTCTTGAACTTTCTTACTCTTGCGCTCGCTTTGGCACATTTTAGCGAAATGATTGAAACCTCCACATTTGGCACATTTCTTTTTGTAGGCCGGACACTTTCTATACTCGTGCTTATTACCACACCTCTGACATAAATCCTTTTCTACTCTTCTTGGAAAATTCTTCTTTCTTACTCCCAGTACCTTTTTCTCTTCATGTAGTACTCGTGTTTGTTCTGTCGCTAGCTCTGCAGCTTTACATATCGTGATACATCTTACTAAATCTAAATTGGCTTCTCTCAGTAACCTATTTCTAACACTCTCATTATTTAAGCCACATATAATTCTATCACGAATCAAACTATCTTTAAGATTACCAAAATTGCAATCTGTGCTTAACTTCCTGAGATCTGTAACAAATGCATCAAGCGATTCATCTGTTCTTTGATTCCTGGTAAAGAACAAATGTCTACAAACAGTTTCGTTTGACTGTGGAATGAAGTATTCTTCCAGTTTATCTAATACCTTTTTCCAGTCTTTCTTTTCAGCTTCCGTTATAGTTAACGTATTATAAATTTCCAATGTATCAGCTCCTATAGTGTGCAACAAAATGGCTACCTTGGCTTCTGCATTTATTTCCTCGTTTGATAAGGCTCCTGTAGCTCTCATATAAATTTCAAAACGTTGTCGCCATTTCTTAAAATTCTCACCGACATCACCAACTAAACTTAATTCGGGTGGTTGTTTTAAATTTTCCATTTTTTCAAAGTTTTTCTCTTCACCACAAAACCACGTGTTTTTCTTTTATTACGTTATACCGCACCACTCGATTATTCACTTTTGCCGCAGCGCCATGTTATGTGTGTTGGGTTTAGGTGAGATAATAATAATATTAGTTATTAATTAGTATTAATTTTAATAGCACATCAATTATAGAACTGAACACATTTATTTACAAACATATATCAAAGATCAACTCCACTGTTCGTTACACCATCTCGTATTCCCTGTTGCCAACCCCCATACAATAATACCCTAAGTCTATGAACTAAACGCTAACTTCTGACACAAGATATGAATTTTTAAAGTTAAGAATTTCTTGCGTGACGTAGCTGGTACTTCCAGTGGTCGACAAACTGTTAGTTCTAGAGAGAACAGATTTTTTCATGTTTGCATAGCCGAAATATTTTTATATAAAAACTTATACGTTATATTCACGAAGAAATTACTATTAAACATAAATAATAAGCATTTTTTTAAATATATTATAGAACATTGAAACAGTTTAACAATGACAAAAAGTATAACGGCGGATGGCGCTAGTGTTTGTTTGTTTTGATTAGTTAATATTATTATTAATTTAATTAATACATATTGCAAATAGATTTAATTATACATACATATTTGTTAATATTATTAGATATTATAATTAAAGAAATTCATGAAACATAAAATTGTATTTGTTTTTTTGTTAGGTTATACAATAACGTGACAGGTGAGGACAGCAGACGCGCGAATCTCGTTTTTAAAATCAGGCGACCAATCAAATTCTTAGGACCTAACAATATTACCTATAAAAGTAATATACTGCTGGTGGGAGTGAGATTTGTGAGACTAACATTGGACGACTGCAGACATCCTTGATATATATATATATATATATATATATATATATATATATATATATATATATATATATATATATATATATATATATATATATATATATATATGCATATCTAGCTGCACTTGTCTGTAAGAATAGCTCTGCGCAAGCGCCAGATTGCTTTGATTTTATTGGTGTAGAACGGTAAAGGGGAACTAGCGGGAGGGAAATTCTTACACTAACTGACAAGGATAGACAATAATGTTTGTAGCAGACTCCTCTTCAGTGAGAGATAGGGCATCAGCAACATATTTTAGTTTTATAGGTATATTGACCTAACGCGTCATACCTAATTAGTAATCAACTTTAATCGCTTGTAGTTTGCGATCTAATAAATATTGAAACAAAAATTTTCCACTAATACTCATTAATTTATGTATATTTTCGTCATCTTATTTAAGATAATTAAAATTTGACTATGATATTCTCCTACGTACGTATTACAATGTAGACTTTTGTAAGAATACACAGATATTGTGTGTAATCATGAGTTTTCATGGTTGTGGCACATTATATAAACACAAAATATAGAATGATATACAATAGGTGCAATAAAACAAACGTTTTTAACAAATACGTAGTTTAAATTTATTATTTTGATTTTAATTAATAGTTTTGTTTGACGTTTCAAAGTTTTTTGAAGGTTAAAATAACTAACTGACTAGCGAAAGCGAACCTATCGGGAGAAATATGTGCTAAGGCTCTTATTGCTTGTAATTTGCGAACTATTTAATATTTAAAATAACTTTTTTCACTAATTAATTTACGGTTTTCTTACCTAAGATTATTAATATTTGGCTATTTTATAGTACTCCATTAAATACAAAAATTTCCAACCCAAGGTTTGTGTAAACAAGCTTTAGGTTACAGTGCCATCTATGACACACATTGTAATGCAAACAAAAATTCTAACTGTGAATGTGAATAATCGGTATTGGTGTTTGTATGGTTTGTAACCTCTAATATCAACAGAAATTTAAAACAAGCGCATCTTATTAGATGTTTGGTGAGAAGGTTTGATATTTGGTACTTTATTTAAGTTCTTTTACTAATATTGCATCAAATAATTCCAGAAGTGCTTGAAATACAATACGATTGAAAGCTTTATTATTCTTAAAGTATTCCACTGATGTTTCTACATTACTAAAAATCATTTCTTCCATCACACTGTCTTTGTGACCTGCTTTATCTTTAAGAAGATATTTTAGGATATTTTAAATAGTGCTTCAAGTGTACAAATAAAGTTCTTATGGGCGTCTTTTCTTAGAAAATAATTTCTTTTGTAAGTACATATTATATTTAGTTTAAATGTAAGTTAATTTCTCAACTGTGATGTAGATTAATTGTTAACAAATACTTGAAATCTCAGTAATACAGCATTTATTTTTACAATCGAGAATCTGTTGTCGATTTCGGAAACGAACAAATGTGTATGTGCTTTTTGTACAATGTAAAACTGAATTCATATATTAGAATTAAATCACTGAGTGCATTTGCTGTTGGAATAAACGTTATACGTAATTATGATATGAGTTATGGTTCAGGTTGGGAAATAAAAGTCGGTTCATATTCAGTTTCGGTTCAGAGAAATGTTCATCGGTTTTGGATTCGGGTTCGAATACGGGTTTAGAGCGGTAAATAATTACAAGCACAAAAAGATGGTGATATTTATTCATTTTAAAATCATTAAATTTAATTCGAATTTAACATTTTTAATTATATAGGCTGTTTTCGTGTTCGAGTTACAGGCTCTTAAAAGAATAATTATCTAAATTACTTTAGTTGGCTATGACCTATCACTTTTTATCAATTTTTTTTATTTTAAAGTTTTTAAATATTTTTTTATTATACATGCATCATAATCGCTCTTTAAAACACGCAAAAGCGTGCGTAAATCGACCATTAAAACACGCTAAATTTTTGAGTTACCTAGGTAACGAAAAATGACAATAAATATGAATAACAACTAAAATAATGATTATTATCGGTTTTTATTTAAATTTATATAAAAATTACAATTTTTGTTGTCAGCAATATGGAAATTACAGGATTTTAGCTGGGTATTTATGGTTTCGCTTGTCTCCGTTTGCTGGAATGTCTATATTATCTTTTAATATACTTTTTATATTTTGCGTTCATAATGAAGTCATTACGATACGCAATTGCGTATCGTAATGACCTACATTTCGATACGCAATTTTTTGTTTTAGACGGTTGGTACTAGATGACGTTTCTTTAACCCATTTTTACCTAATTTATTTTTATTTAATTGACAATTCATTTTAATAATATAATGTCGAAATTATTATTTTTTATTTAGGGACAATTTTAAGGAATGTTTAATAATGGACCTTTCCAATTTAAGGGCTATCTCTTTCTATCGCTGCAAATAGTAAGAAAATGGCGCAAACAACTGCCAGTTGGGCTGTCAAATGAAACGTCAAAAATATTGCAGTCATTAAAATACCTGTATTCTCAGTGAAAATTTGCATCGTTAGACATTTTACCTTCAATAAAAGCTTTTGTAACTTATTTCGATAAGATTTTTTAAAGTTAACTTACATTCTACGTCTAATTATTTTAGAATTTAACGTCATAGATCTCAGTTGTTCTTACTATGCGCAGATCCCCATTGCGCATATCTTCTATCTCTTTAAATTGGAAAGGTCCATTAATGTATCCGTTGTAATATTTTGATGAAAATTGGTATACTTATGTTTTTTGGTACGAGGAATTTACTGGTGAGGTCGTTGAAGGTGTACCACACACCCATTTTTGGGTATGAGGATGGTGTGGTTTAAAAAAGGGTGGAAATTAAAAAAAAAATATCTGAAAATTTGTATTTAAGTAGTTTGAACAGTGTAGATTTAAGATTTTAAAACCACAGGTCGATATCTCTTTTCGTGCCCGAGATATTATTTTATTATTATTTTTTATTTAGGGAAGATTATTTACATGAAAATGTACAAATAGTTGCAAATATAAACACAAATTGTGTAAGTAAATGTTATTGTAGAAGGCGCAAAATATAAAAAATAGTATAAAGAACTCATTTTATGACTTTCTTTCGCACTTGTCAATTAGAAAACTCGCTAACGCTCGTTTTCTAAATTTTGACGCGTGCGAAAAAAACATGTCTTATAAAACACGTTCTTTAATATACTATTGTTTATGTGCACTAGTAAGTGCCTCTGCAATACGTTTCGTGACTGATATTTTGTTATGCATGGTTTTTTCAATATATCCACTCGCTACCGTTGATGATTTCCATCCTACTTGGCGCTTCAGTTCATCCACACTCATTCCACTGTTTGCCATGATTGTGGCAGAACTGCGCCTAAACTTGTGTCCGGTATACTTTGTAGCGTCAGGAAGATTTAAGAAACACGCCACAAGAGAAGGACATTTTCCAAAAGTATTAATTCCAACGACTTGTTTAATGCATTTTCCATTGGCGTATTTCAAAAACACTATCCGCTACGCGTCGCGGCTTTAAACTTGTCGTGCGTGCTTTAAAGGCTAGCTTATACACTTGTATCACAATATACTATTATTATTTTTGTACACGTATTCATTAACAACCTGTAACCGAATCTGAGTTTAAATATGGTTCAGGTTTATTGACCTTAACAAATAAATATTCGTTTCGGATTCAGGTTTATAAAAAATTCAGATTTTTGGTACAGGTTCGGGTTTCAGGTCCCTGGTTAAAAGTGACATTTTATTTTGTTTACACAAGTATAAATTAAAAATCGACAATTTTGAAAAATATTACGTCAACATAAAGTTGAAGTTCAAAAAGTTAAAAAAACTTAAGTTTTTTAAATGGAACACCTCTTAAAAATCTATGAACTTTCAACATAGGACATGCTACACAAACTACCCCTATTTTTTACGTACAATTCATTTAAATAATAAAAATGGGGTGTTCAATTTAAAAATAGTACATTAAAACACAAGTATCATAAGGCAATCTGTTAACGTACGAGTCCAAGTTTGGAAAGGCGAGTTTTCCAAAGGACGAGTGCGTCAACAGGCCTTATGATACATGTTTTTTATACTATTTTTTCTATTGAGGTAATTTTACAATTAGATTTTTAAAAAAAGGAGTTGTCAAAAATATGAGTTGGTGTTTTTTTATCAGTTATGTTGGTAGCGTTTCCCGCTAAAAATTGAAATTTCACATTTTGACAGTTTGTGTATCTTGTGATTTTGTCTGATTATTTACATTAAAACATTGTATCAAACTATACAATTATGAAAGAGGAAAACCAATGCATACAATGAACTCCAAGGTTATTAATGAACCATCGTGATTTGACATATCGGTGGTTCGTGTTGGTTATTATCATAAATAAAACTTGAATATGGGATTGAAGGACGTTACGTGGACCATCAAGCCTTTTATTGAGAAAACAACATATAAATAAAACTCTTTAAATAATGAAATACTTTAATGAACAATTTATTGCTCTAGATTTTTACTTTCCACCATTTTTACAACACTCACTGCTCAGTTGCACAGATAACGGCAACAGCTTTTCTTACAATTTTTAGTACAAAACATATATGGCATATATTCCATAGTTTGCCAGAACGTGGAACTGCAAATCATGGATTAAAACGTCAACTTTTCATATTTGTTTGCTAGTAGCCGCCAGGCCGCCACAAATTGAGTAGACAGTGTAAACATTTTCAAGTAACGTGCATCATACATTTCATAACCTGCCTGGAATAACAATACATTAAATTCAAAATTGCATTACCATAAATTTAAATTGTAATAAATAAAACTTACCGTTTTAATTATTTTGACAAAGTAAACCTGAGCGCATTGTTTCTTGTTTCATAATTTAATAGTTGAAATTTTAACCTCACAGATTCTTATTCTTTCTTAACTAACACAGCTATAGCTATAAATTTCTTTTCTTTCTAGTCCTATCACCTAGTGAAAGGATAAAAATCCACAATTAGAAGTAATATTTCAACACAAACAATTTACCATTTTAAGGTTATCTGTCAGTTATGAAAGCATGACTACCACCTCTAGAACATGAAAGGCGCCAAAAACAGTACGTTTATAGATTTTCTAAACGTCGTGTTTTCAGTGAAAAACAGTGCTTTTATAGAAACATAAGAACACCGAAATAGAAAAAATAGTTTTTTAAACTTTTTGAACTTCAACTTTACGTTGACTTGGAAATAACATTTGTCAAAAATTGTCGATTATTAATTTATATTAGTGTAAACAAACGCTTTCTTTATAAAACTGTTTTTACATATTGTAACGTTTATTACAATTTTTACGGGTTCGGTGAAGTTTCCCTTTTTAAAATAATCAAACACAACTAATGTTTAAAAACCAACGGGTTATTTATTTATAGCAAAACGAACATAATTATTTTGACATTTATATTTTTAATATCTGACATTTTTCGCCCTCTCTTTCAACTGTCCCCTGTCCTAGACTTTTTTCCACGGCTCACTGCTCCCTGCTTGACAGCTGCGCACTCCGCCAGGGCCTACTCGTCACACTGCCCCCTCCTTAAGGATGTTTCGTCTCGAAACTCGTCACCACCATGCCGGTATCTGCACGTTGACCCCCTTGAACAATGTGACATTCGGTGGAAATAACAGTCTACAGTTCTCTTAAAGTCTATTGAGCCGCGGGGATTGTAGCTGCATACCAGAATCTCAATCCCACTATGCCTGAAGAGAACCTCCAACATATTTCTTACAATCCTCCAGCTTAACCCATCAAGGTAACAGGCTAGCTTCGGTACAGCTAGTCTTAGGATGTCTTTATCGAGTAATATACCTCGTAGATCTATTAGTGCATCCCAGACGGCACGATAGGTTGGTTTCTCATGTGACAGATGTTTAGTCACCAAATAGAAAAGACTCCTTTTTCGGCTTGAATCTTTATCTGTTATTTGTAGCACCTTGCCGACACGTGGATTCTGTTGCCGTAGTTCTTCGAGTTGGCCGAACTTCCTCTTAAAAACCACGGAAACTCCTTGAGACATCTGCAGATCTTGTGCCACACAATGAGCCAGTGAATATTCATCCGGAACTTTAAATAGGTCCCCTTGATGATCCTTGGTCACCTCGTTTCGTGCAACGTGACCCATAGAATAAAAGGACATGAACTCGTTGAATGTCATTTCTGAGTCTTGTAGAATTTGTCTAGCTTGGCCTTCACCGGTGTTATTATCTTTGTTGTTGCCGGTGAAAGGGGCCAATCGATTAAAATGGATCACCCTTGGTTTTCCACCAGTCCTCTTCCTGATTCGGTATATGACGTCATTTATCCGCTTCAGTACTTCGTAGGGACCTTCCCAGGAAGTCTGTAACTTGGGTGACAGGCCACGACGACGCTGTGGGTTATATAACCAAACCAAATCTCCAGCTTGGTAGCCACCATCCTCAGCCCTGACGTCATATGTTTCTTTCATTCGGTCGCTAGCGCTCTGAATGTTGGAACGTACTTGGTTATGGATATCGTTCATTTTTTTTCGTAATTGGTGACGACATCGTCCCCAGCCAAATCTTCACCCGGCTTGCTCCCAAACTTCAAGTCGCAAGGCAACCGTAATTCATGGCCAAAGACGATGTTAGCCGGAGTCTGTCCGGTTGTTTCGTGGACAGATGACCGATACGCTAACAGGAACAGGTGTATATAATGGTCCCAGTCTCTTTGGTTCCTAGAGACAACTTTGGAAAGGTATCTGTTGATGGTCCTGTTCATGCGTTCGACCATACCATCCGACTGTGGGTGTAAAGCAGTCGTTCTTGTTTTATGGATATTTAATATGTCGCAAATGTTTTGGAATAAAGCAGACTCGAAATTCCTGCCCTGGTCGGAGTGTAATTCCAATGGAACCCCGAATCGACATATCCATTCGTTGACGAGAGTTTTTGCAACTGTAGCGGCTTCCTGATTTGGCAAAGCATATGCTTCGACCCATTTGCTAAAGTAGTCCATAACTACAACGATGTATTTATTCCCCTGGTCGGATTCTGGGAATGGGCCGGCTACATCAATTGCAACTCGTTCAAACGGGCTCCCAACATTATATTGTCGCATCGCGGCCCGCCGACGTTTCTGTGGTCCATTGCTGGCAGCGCAAACCAAGCACTTCCTGCACCACTCCTTTACATCTTCACGACAATTCACCCAGTAAAATCGCTCACGCAGTTTCAGGATTGTTCTCGTTACTCCTAAGTGTCCTCCAGCAGTTCCATCATGAATCTCCTTTAGTACCTCCGGTACTCTTTTTCTGGGGATTATGATCTGCATCCGTTGATCTGTAGCTTCAGGACCTTCCAGGATACGTTTTAGGAGCCCGTCCTCTATAACGACAGAATCCCACTGCGCCCAGTATGATTTTACATTCTTCGAGTGTCGTGCAACTTCTTCCCAAGTCGGTTTACGGCCTTCCCGCTTCCAGTCCAAAAGGTGTTTCAATTCTGGGTCATTCTCTTGGTCTTTCTGTACTTCTTCAATTAGCCAATGATCGTCTATCACCGTGGTTCTTAAAATTGAGACAGACTTCTCTTCCACTCGGGTACAGTGTTTACAGTCCTCGGGACAGGGCCGTCGTGACAATGCGTCGGCATTCCGATGACTAGTTCCTGCTCTGTGCTCAATGTCGAAGTCGTATTCTTGTAGCCGTTCAATCCATCGTGCTACATGCCCTTCCGGATTTTTAAATTGCAACAACCACTTCAACGCAGCGTGATCAGTCCTCACCAAGAATTTCCTTCCATACAAGTATTTGTAGAAGTATTCGACGGATTTTACCACTGCCAATAATTCTCGCCTAGTGACGCAGTAGTTACGCTCCGGTTTCGACAGCGTTTTACTAAAGAAGCCTATAACCTTTTCTTGTCCACCTTGAATTTGAGATAGTACTGCGCCTATCCCGACATTGCTGGCATCTGTATCCAATATAAAGTTCCCGCTGAGCAGGGGATAACTAAGGATAGGTGCTGTTGTTAATGCTCGCTTCAGGTTGTTGAAAGCGTCTTGGCAATCCTCCTCCCATATGAAATTTCGACCTTCCTCTGTGAGCCGTGTCAGCGGCTTAGCAATATTGGCGAACCCAGAGACGTATCGTCGGTAGTAAGTGCAAAGGCCGAGGAAACTTCGCAACTCGTGTTTATTGGTGGGTACTGGCCATTTTTCCACTGATTCAATTTTCTTTTTGTCAACTGCTATTCCATTTCTGGACACAATATGACCCAGGTACTGCACTTCTTTGCGGAAGAGATGACATTTCTTCGGGCTAAGCTTCAAGCCCGAACTTCGCAGCCTCAGGAATACCTCCTCTAAATTCTTCAGGTGTTCACTGAACGTCTTCCCGACCACAATTATGTCGTCAAGGTACACCAAGCAGGTCTTCCAGGATAACCCTTGTAGAACTGTTTCCATCAATCGTTCGAATGTGGCGGGGGCATTACAAAGCCCGAATGGCATCACTGTAAATTGCCACAGCCCAGCACCGACAGAAAACGCAGTCTTCTCTCGATCTGCTGGTGCCATATCAACCTGCCAGTACCCGCTCTTCAAATCCAAGGTTGAGAATAATTTTGATCCTGCCAGCGTATCCAAGGTGTCATCTATCCTGGGTAATGGATAACTGTCTTTTTTCGTCACGCTATTGAGTTGACGGTAGTCCACGCAAAAGCGTGTTGACCCATCCTTCTTTTTCACAAGGACCACTGGTGAAGCCCACGGGCTACTGGAAGGCTCTATGATTCCTTCTTTTTCCATTTCCCGAATAATGTTCTCGGTTTCTTCTCGCTTAGCCAATGGTAGTCTTCTTGGAGCTTGACGGATGGGGCGCGCATCACCCGTGTTTATTTGATGTTGTGTTATATTAGTTCTACCTTTGGTCCCACTACCGGTGTCGAAAACGTCTTGGTATTTGATGACTAGATTCGTCAATTTTGTATTCTGGTCTGGGTTCAATTCTTGGCACGATGTTGACAGTAGTTGAGCCAGTTCTCCGGAAATCTTCTTTACTGGACGGTGTACAACGGCTGCTTGCCTAATAATCGAAGTTACTGATGCACAATGTCCGACGACAGTACCTTTCTTTAGAGTAACTGGATAATAATTCGTATTCATTACTCGAACTGGTATTAACTTTCCAGTACACACAAGAGATTTTCCCACTAGTATTCCACGAATAGTTACATCATCATGATTTCCAGGTTCTAACATCATTATGCATCCTTCAGGAACTTCGTGATCCAGGTTGGCTTCCAAAATCGCTTCGCTTCGATCCGACACGATTGTATCTTCAGCTATCGTAACACGTACCGTATCCTCGCCTTTGGGGTGTAAAACAATCTCTTCGCCATTGATCGTCAATATTCCACGTTTTAAATTTAGTTCGAAACCGTTTACGTTCATAACATCCATTCCGAGGATAAATTCGTCCTTGATGTCGGCTACAAGTGCTCGGTGTTTAATTGACGTGTTTCCGATGGTAATCGTTATGTCTGTTTCACCATGGATGTTAGCTGCGTCCCCTGTCGCTGTGCGAAGTCGCCACAAGCTTGGTTCCATCTTTTTATGATTCTTGATGATATCGGGCCTAACGACAGTCTTTGTGGCGCCTGTATCTATCAGCAAGGCGTATGGTTTCCCGTCGACGAACCCGTCCACAAAAATGCTATTTACTCGATTTTGTAAGGATGCGACGTATCCGTTTAGTTTCAGGGCATTTTGGTCGTGGATCAACGTTCGCCCTCTTGCGCCGACCCGTTTTAGTTTTCCGGTGATTTATTTTGCAGTTGGTCACAACGTCTTCGCACATGTCCTAACCCACCGCAGTGCCAGCAACGAAGTTGTTTCTTCTTTGGCATTACTTCATTCAACACGCGTCGTATTGTTGCCTCCGTGGATTCATGGCATGGTTCATCTGCGTCCTCTATTGTGCGAATATTACCTTGACGTCTTGAAGCGTGTTCCGCCGCCTCAAACTCTAACGCGCTGGCTAGGGCGGTAGGCAGAGTACTCGGACGAGCCAGAATCAGAGCCCGCTTGGTTTCTTTATCTCGGAGCCCATCAATGAATCCTTGCACAGCCAGGCGCTCCAACACATTTTCCGGGGTTTCAGGATATGCCAGGCGAACTAGTCGTGCGATATCGTTTTCAAATTCTTGTAGACTTTCAGTTGATTTCTGATATCTATTTCTCAACTGCGAGTGGTATACTTGCTGTAAATGCGCGTGTCCATAACGCATTTCTAATCGCTGAACTAGTAGTTGGTAATTCTGCCGCTCTTCTGGTGTAATTGTTTGCAAGATATCGACCGCATCGCCACGCAGCGCAACGACTAAAGCTGTAGCTTTTTCAAATGTTGACCAGCCATTAGCTACAGCGGCAGCTTCAAATTGGGCGTGATAGTTGGGCCATGATACCTTACCGTCAAACTGAGGTGGTTTCATGCGGATTTTGTGCGTTAGTACTCTACCGTCTGTTACTACTTCCTCAACTTTGTCATTATCTAGTAGCTTTTGATTTGATGGCATTTTCTGTATTGATTCCATCTCTTTTGTTACCATATCATCTTCAATTTTTTTATTATCTAGCTGGTCATGGCTCGATGATAGACCTAGTGTCAAAAATCTTGCTTCGATTTCGTTGATTTTCTGTTGAAAGTATCGAGAAGTTTCTTCTAATTTGGAATCAACGTTTTCCATTTTTTCTTCAAAATTTCTAGAAGTATTCTCCAGTTTTGCTTGTAATTCTTCTGCGAAGCTTCTAGAATATTCTTCAGTTTTTTTGGAATGTTCTTCGAATTTATTTTCCAACTTCTCTTCTATTTTCCCCTGTAATTCTTCAGATAAAATTTTAGAATCTTCTCGAAGTCGTTGTTCCAACATTTTGGAATGGTCTTCAGTTCTCCTGAAATTCTCTTCTAATTTACATTGTAATTCGTCTGCTATACTCTTTGAATTTTCCTCTAATTTTCTAAACAGAGAGCCCCAATCGCCGAAAATTTCAAATTGGTAGGTTTCCCAATTTTCTCCAGATTCAGTCAAGCATTGACGAAGTCGATCTTGGAGTACACTTTTCTTACCCGTAGTGTCTAATTCTCTTTCTTCTAGTTCTCGTTTCAGATCAGCCACTTTCAAGTCACTCAGATTTACCATTCTTGAAGCCATTTTAATTTATTCACACGAAAACTTCACTTTTAACTCTTTAAAGACAACCCCACACCTGACACCAATTGTAACGTTTATTACAATTTTTACGGGTTCGGTGAAGTTTCCCTTTTTAAAATAATCAAACACAACTAATGTTTAAAAACCAACGGGTTATTTATTTATAGCAAAACGAACATAATTATTTTGACATTTATATTTTTAATATCTGACATTTTTCGCCCTCTCTTTCAACTGTCCCCTGTCCTAGACTTTTTTCCACGGCTCACTGCTCCCTGCTTGACAGCTGCGCACTCCGCCAGGGCCTACTCGTCACAATATTATAGAAATTCGATTTCATTCTCGAAAGATAGTGTTAAAGAAGTGACCGTTATAAAGAAAAAAAATCTGAATAGTTGAATTAGGCCGGAAGTGGTTGATCATGAGCAAAATGTTTTTATTGTTTTATATGTAAAATTTTCTGGTAAAATAAAAAATATAGCATTCCATTTAAAATAAGAAAGTTTGGGTCTACTTCCAGTTAACCGGAAATGCTATTGCTTTGAAAATATTTTAGTTGAAACGGGCATGTCGAAAAACGCCTAGTTACCAAAATTCGTAAAATAATATTGAATAGTTTTTAAAATAACGATAGCGTAAGCTCGTCCTGGGACACCCTGTATTGGTTTCAATCACTCTTGTTGCCATTATTAAATCAAACCGATATTAAACATGAAATAAATTGTGAAAAATTGTCACCATCGGGATTCGAACCCGAGACACCTATCTTGCCGGGATAGTGCTCTACCAACTAAGCTACTGGCTGCTGTCCTCTTGATATTATTCGGTTATTTGGTATTAAACAACCTCAAATACAGCCCCACAAAAATAAAATGTCAAATAGTTAAATACAAATTCAAAGTAATAGCTACTGCGAAAAAATACAGCGGTAACAATGCGCGTGTGAATTTATTTTCAATTTGAAGTGAAATCTTGGATCTTGCAAGGTTTAACCCGACGTTCAACGAGAACCCGAAGTGCGCTGGGTTTAAATTTTCATTGTAAATTACTAAATAGTAATGACTTTGCTAAGCTTTGAAATTATATTGTGTAGAATGAAAATTCCTGTTTCAGGCAATTATTAAGTTTCAGACTTCCGTTGAACAATGAATCAAGAAGCATCCATAGACATTCAACAACCCCCGATTAAAATTGATATTAAAGAAGAACGTAAAGAAGAAGATACAACAGTTACAAATAATATAAAAGAAGAAGATACAACAATAACAAATTATCAAAATTTCGAAGAAATTCTCATTAAAGAAGAACCAGAAGAAGAAAATCCTCAAGATCGTCAAACATACTCAAATATTTTGCACGGTATAAAAAATGAAGAAAGTACAAATAATTCAAATAAATTTTGTTGTACGATATGTAACACGAGTTTTGATTTAAAAACGAAATTGTCAAATCATTTGAAGAGACACAAAAATAAAAATCTTGAATGTTATATATGCAAAAAGGTATATACGCATAAAAAAAATTTAAAAATACATATACAGCATGTCCATGCTGGGATTAAAGAATTCAGTTGTCCCACATGTTTTAAATCGTTCACGCGCAGCGAAAACTTAAAGTTCCACTTAGAAGTCCACAACGAAAACGCCGAATACGAATGCAAGATATGCTACAAGATATTCAAGTGTAAACGAGCTTTAGATAAACATATTAGACGAACACATAATGCGAAAAAAACCTTCAAATGTACCGTCTGTGAAAAAGAATTTAGAACAAATGATAATCTACATAAACATATGAAGATACACAGTAAGATAAAAGACTTTAAGTGTACAATATGCGAAAAAACCTTCACATACAATTTTAATTTAACAAATCATATGCGTATTCATAGTAAAATCAAAGAGTACAAATGCAGTCTATGCGAAAAGGAATTTGCCCAGATTAGTAACTTTAATAGACACATGGAATTTCATGCTGGACGGAGACCACATCAATGTGAAATATGCCAGAAACAATTTAGGAAAAAAAGGACGCTTCTCGATCATTTGAAATCGCACAAAGGTATTGTTAAAGTTTATTTACCAAATACGAATAACACACTCTACCGGATGACGCTCGAAATCCGTTACATAGGTATTTAATATGGGAAATAAAAATAATTTGAGTATTTGCCTCCCATTAAAACTTATTGTAGTAAAACTTTATACACATGTTTAGGAACACTTATTGAATCATATTAATAGCAAATTGTTTAAAATTAATAAAGAATAATTAAGTAAAATAAGAAAATGTTATGGAAATTTTAATGTGGTAATTATTCATATAAAAGAAAGATCAACATACAAGTGATCGTAGCATGATGGTAGTGTCTTATGCTGCAATTCTGTACACAACGATCGTAAACTCGTAACTACGTAAAGTCGTAGCTACCGATTGACTCGAAACTGACAGTTACAAATTTACAAAAAAATGCAATTCTAAGCTCGAAACTGTAAATTTCCTAGTTACGAGTCTATCGTAACGATCGTAACCATTGAAAAACAAAATTAATAAATATCAAATATTTTGTAGTAGTCTTTGCTGAGATATTTATTATTATTTTAAAAATTAAAAATGAGGTGTTTTATAGGTATTTAGTATGTTTTGTTATATATATATTTTTTTATACGAGTCTATTTAAATAATAAATACTGTTTTCACACTAATTATTAATTCAAAATTTTCATTTCCCCTTTTCTATTAATTTAGAAGAAGGGTGGATTGTTTACTGGTGGACCAAAAATTTCCACATCCATTCCATCTATTACCCCTAACACACTACGAACGCCTCATTTTTCATAGAAACTAATATTGGAAAATTAATAACAGTAATTTTATTAGAATTGATTACGTAAACAACATATGATATTGTTTTTCTGCCGGTTTTATATTTTTTTATTCATCTCGCTCAGGGGGAAATTTTGTCCATCTTGGTAACAAATGATCAACAACTAAAGAACAATTATTTTTATTTCTCAGGATATGGATGACTTACAAATATATGCAACAGTTGCAACCTAGAAAATTTTGAAATGACCCTGTAGTAGTAAAATATAAAGTAGCTAGAACCTATATTCAAAAATTCGTATAAAAATAACGTTTTAACTTTTTAAAATAAATAGTTTAAAATATTGTAGATACTTTCAAGTAAAGAGGTAAATTATCTCTTGAAATCACAAATCACAACTCATTTATGAAATTATTATTTTATCCAATTGAAATAGACCGTTAATATTTGAATCAAAAATTTCAAAAGGATGCAAGGAGTCCCGTATGTATTTTTTTTATAACCTTTACACAGTTTATAATATTTTCAAAAGAAAAATATTATTTTATATAAATTACACAAAAGAAATCGGAACGTTTTACGAATACTCGTTTGTTACGATATGTGTCAGAATTGCATTTTTGATCGTAGTGATTTCCGAGTCTTACAGATATGGTAACTAACGTTACGAGTATGCACAGAATTGCTGCATTAATTTTTTTCCAAGGGTACTAGGTTCAAACCTACCACACTTCGTTAATTTTTTATATTTGTATTTATTCTAATTTTAGATGCATACAGTTTTAATGTTATAAATTTTGTTTGATTATACATTATGTTTTATTTAACTTTTTAATTTTATTATTAATTTTAATTTAAATTAAATAAATTAGAATAAATTAAAATGTGAAAAATTAAAGAAGTGTGGTAGGTTTGAACCTAGTACCCCTGAAACAATAAGTTAAGACACTACCATCATGCAACGATCACTTGTATATTGATCTTAGTTTTATATGAAATAATAATTACTACATTAAAATTGCCATAACATTTTCTTATTTTACTTAATTATTCTTTATTAATTTTAAACAATTTGCTATTAATATGATGCAATAAGTGTTCCCAAACATGTGTATAAAGTTTTACTACAATAACTTTTAATGGGAGGCAAATATTCAAATTATTCTTATTTCCCATATTAAATGCCTATGTAACGGATTTCGAGCGCCATCCGGTATAGGGCGCGAGCAGACACGTGACTTGAGCGTCCTTGACGTGCATGGAATCGGCTGATTTGTGTGCGCATTTCATTTTGACAACAACCATGTCACTTTGACAAGACCAATGTTTTGACTTATTTTGATTTTGAACTGCTAAAATGTTATTATTATACATTTTTCAGGCAGTAAAACACATGAAATTAAAAATAATAACTTCTCAACAGTTCAAAATTTAAATAAGTCAAACCATTGGTTTTGCCAAAGTGATATTGTTTTTTTCAAAATGACAAGCGCACACAAATCAGCTGATTCCAAACACTTCAAGGTCGCTCGAGTCACGTGTCTGCTCGCGCCCTATATAGTAATACAGTGTATTAAAAAATCCTAATGCGGAGTAGGCTATGAACAAAGAAACATGTCATTTTAAAAGTATTTAACTAAATGTCAATTTGACACGTTGTTGTTAAAAATGTTACATAAAAAATTAAAGCTTTTCTTTTTAAATATTATTTTAGAAATGAGGATAAATTGGAAAACGGTGAAATTATCTTTTATCCTTACAGTTACATTCCAAGATCAATTTTAACAACTTGGCTTTTGAATTGAATAATGATCAGACATATGTTTCTCTGTTTGTAGCTTATTCCAAGTTAGGATTTTCTTTTGAACAAACTATCTCCGGGTTGATTCCCACGTCATCAATTTTTATCTAGTATCTTTGTCATACACACATGGTATATTTAATTAAAAATTTTATCATAAATGAGGTCATGCACGATTTTTCATTTTTAACTTTAATCGATAAAGTAATGAAAAATAACAGACCCGTATTTTTTATTTTTCCTCAAATCGATCTTTAATACTGAAAAGTTGCAATTAAAAATGACATTGTTCAAAACGCGGCTGATTTTCTCCGCCTTATCCTTTGCCCAGTGACGTTAGCGTTTCATCATCGCGGCCATTTTGATTGTCACATTAGGTTAAACGTCAAAGTGACATTTAAAGATAACCTGAAATTTACGAAAGTAAACAAGTCGGTGAAACGCTGTTTTGTGCCATCGTGCCAAAATACTAGCGAAAATGGTGAGAAAATATTTTTAATAGTACCGCGTGATACAAAAAAACAACTCGAAAAACAGTTACTGTTTGTATTGAAAAATACAGAGTTGATATGCAACAAAGCTGCAATAATGAAATTTTAAGAATACACAATGAACAACATGGACAATTGTTAATCAGACGAAAAAGTAAAAACGAATGACTAATGACCAGCAGCTGAGTGATACGTGGATAGCTTCATATCAAATGAAAATTATATTTATAAAAATGAATAGAATGATGTTATATTAATATATTAGCATTTCTATCAAATATTTAGATATATAATTCTCAATTTATCGTCTATATATTTTTTTCTTTTAGAAATTCTGTGTCGATATAATAAGGCTATATGAAATGAGTCTGAACTTGCAGTGTGAAATGCTGACGTCACAACATGCCTGTTTTTTTTGCAACTTTTTAAAAATGTAATACTTTAGAAATATTTTCTACAACAAAAAATAATTTATTCATACCGATCGATAAGTTACACTTGTTTGATTTAAACAAAAAAACGAACAATTTTTTTACATGACCTCATTGTTATTCTGGTTAACTATTTTATAACATATCTCTTTGAGAGTTCATCCTAGGTAAAAAATGTAAGAACCCTTTTATGTACAAAAAATTACGAGCTTTAATTTTGTATTCTTATAAAATTTTGATACGGGCCACCGTCTTTTTGGAGATCCCAATAAAGAGAATAAAATTTATTCCAAATTGCCATCATTTATTTCCACAATAGCCTCTTTTAAACGCCCTGCCGACTGGTCTATCGTCCAATATACGGTTTTATTTTCATGAGTCACCCTGAATAATTTGCTGTCTCGCAGACGCCAGGTGTCCGGTTAAAGATTAATTAACTGTCAATGTCTAGGCTGACTATATTTCTCTTACAATAATTTCATTGTTTTCCAACAGGTATAAAAGATTTCGAATGCCCCACCTGCAAAAAAATGTTTGGCAGGTATGATAACCTACAAAAACACCTCAAGATTCACACTGGAATTAAATCGCACACATGTCCGACATGTAACAAATCTTTCACACAAAATTCTAACCTAAGATCTCATATGAAGATTCACAGTGGAATTAAAGCATATAAGTGCAAAGTATGTGGGAAAGAGTTTATGTATAATGGAACTCTAACCAAACATATGAAAATTCACACTGGGGCGAAGGATTATCCGTGTACGGTTTGTAAGAAATTGTTCATTCAAAGTTCTCATCTTAAGAGACATATGAAGATACATGACCGTGAAAAGGAAGATGAAGAAGAGGATTTTTAAAGATTTCGTTTGATTTTGTAGTGTAGTGAAAAATTGCTGATGTTCCTAAATTAGAATAATATTTAAAATAAAAGACCGGTTTCAAAAACCATCAATTAAATTTACTTCCAAAGTAAATTTAATTCCTTGAACAAATTCGAATTATAGAATGAAATATAACTTGTAGAAATTATTAGGTGTTATTATTATACCGTGTGTCTGTCTTAAAGGTGTACATAGGAGATTAACATGGGAAATCAGTTTTTTGCAATTTCCTGCTCGTCTAATTATTTTAAGCAAAAACGCGTCAAATAAAAGTTTTAGGGCATAAAATTCTGCATCTAAATCAATAAACAGTATTACCTTTACATACTTTGTAACGACAGAAATTAAATATGAAAATTTCGAAAATTACGTTGAAAATATCGACAGCCATGGAATTGAACAAAAAATAAATAAATGCTTGATGTTTTATCAAATTGTCAGAAACGTCAAATAAGTTAACTTACGTTGTGACAGATAAAACGTCAAGCATTTATTTATTTTTTGTTCAATTCCACGGCTGTCGATATTTTCAACGTAATTTTCGACATTTTCATAATTAATTTCTATCGTTATAAAACATGTAAAGGTAATTCTGTTTATTGATTTAGATGCAGAATTTTATGCCCTAAAACTTTTATTTGACGCGTTTTTGCTTAAAATAATTAGGCGAGCAGGAAATTGAAAAAAACTGATTTCCCATGTTAATCTCCTATGTACACCTTTAAGATAGACACACGGTATAAGATTCTATATTTCTAGTACAATACGTCCTGTCAGTTTTATGTATTTTGTACAAATTTCATACAGAAAGTTTTTTGCAAAAGATTCTGCATTTCCAGTAAAATTATAACACAAACATACTATGTCAATTACACTTGACACTGACATCTATCAATCATAAATACGCTATCATTATTTTAAAAACTATTCAATATTATTTTACGAAATTTGATATCTAGAGGTTTTCCGACATGCCCATTTCAACTAAAATATTTTTAAAGCAGTACCATTTCCGGTTTAACCGGAAGTAGACACTAACTTTCTTATTTTAAATGGAATGCTATATTTTTTATTTTACCATTGAATTCAGCAGAAAATTTTACATATGAAATCATAAAAACATTTTACTCATGGTTAACCACTTTCGGCGTAATTCAACTTTTTGGATTTTTTTTATCTAAAAACTGCCACTTTTTTATCATTCGATACCTCGAGAATGGAATCGAATTTCTATAATTTATAAAAACAGTTTTATAAAGAAAGCTTTTATTTATACTAGTGTAAATTAATAATTGATACATACATACATACATACATACATACATACATACATACATAAAATCACGCATTTCCCACTTAGTGGGTTAGCACATACCCGAAAGAATTAAAATAACATCATCCAAAAAATAATCAGTCTCTCTTTCAACAACATTCTTACTAACCTGACATCATAGGTACAACATATATTTCTCACTCTTAACATATTAAAATGACCGATTTTCGGTAGCGAAATACCGCAACCGGACCACAATACGAAACAATCATCCTTCGCCACACATTCCTGTCTAAGTACACTGCTTTCGCCTCGGCCACATTCATAATCGCATTCATGCACGCTCTTCTTCTCTTCCCACTCGGAAACTTTCTCTCTTTTAGTACCTTATCAATCACATCCATCCACTTACACACTGGACGGCCACGCAATCGAACACCCTCAATTTCACCAAGATATACACGCTTTACAAGCCGTTCACTCTTCATTCTCTCCACATGACCAAACCATCTCAACTGGCTCATTCCTACTCTCTTAACAACATTCTTCCTAACCATACATTCTTCATACACCAAATTATTCCTCACGCGATCCCGTCTTACATATCCACATACTCCACGTAAATACCTCATTTCCACGGCAGTCACTCTCTTTTTATGCTTTCCCGTCCATGCCCAACATTCGCTTCCATACATCAAAGCAGGCACTAGCACTCCATTATACACATTTAACCGAGCTTCTCTAGATACGTTTACGTTTCGAGCAAACGTACCCAGAGCACCCATTACCTTACACCCCGCACTCACTCTCCTTTCAATTTCTCTATTAATTCGACCATCCCTTGACATCATGCTACCCAAATAATATAAATAATAAAATATATCATCACGGCTTATTCCCCATTGCTGGGTGTGCCAATCTGCTTTATACACAGATAAATAATAATAATAATAATAATTGATAATTTTTGATAAATGTAATTTCTACGTCAACGTAAAGGTAAAGATCATAAAGTTCAAAAAGAACAAGTTTTTTAAATGGGTACTATTTTTTCTATTTCATTGTATAAGGTTTTTTCAGGTTGATGACGCGGGTCTTCATTTGCTCATTTTTTAAAAATTTGCTGTGGAAGTAAAATTTAATCATAGATTAATTTGTTTTATGAAACCGGGTCTGATGGTCGGTTGCACCAATATTTTAATTGGAAATTAAATAAAAATTACAATAATCAACACATATACAGGGTGTTTGCTTTAAAACAAGTGCTTTTTTAGGCGAACTAATGACTAGAGAAAATTATTATATACCAAAATCGAAAATTCAATTAGTGGTTATCAAACAGTATAACACAATTATATTATTTTAAATAGTATCCTATATAATTTTTATTAAAGGAAACACCCTGTATAATATATATATATATATATATATATATATATATATATATATATATATATATATATATATATATATATATATATATGTATATTCTCAAATAATTATTGGTGTAACCGGCCATAAGACTAATATAATTAATAATAAAATTAAAAATTACCCAATCTTAAAATTAAGTGAAAATAAAAGTTACACAGGTGTCCAAATTTTAAAAATCACCATTGGTATTTCGAAAACTATAAGGCCCAGTTTTATAATATCTGGTTAGAATTATAAATAAAGTATATTGAATGGGTTTATTAACAGCAATTTGTCATTTGGTAAAATTTTCTTAGGCATAATGACGAAAAACTGAATAAGGGGCCTATTCTGTAACTCAGTGGTTAATTTTTAACTACTGGTTAATTTTCTTTAACTAATCAAGTATGTTGACATATAACAAAACAAAATCTGATGTGGCCAACACAATACCTCCCGCCATTTACAGCCCGAGTCACAAAAAAAGGGCGTTGCTCTAACCATTGAGCCACCGGACCTATAATAAAATGAAGATTAAATTTTAAATATCGGGATAGAATAAAATTCACTAATCCAAATATGAGGATTAGCTTAAACATTTTTGTGAATCGTTAATTTTTATTAATCTAAATACATATCTACATATTTACTTGTGCTGGAAACTGTATTGAATTCCTTTTGTGTTGTTCTATGTACTTTTTTGTTTTTAAAACGTTACTAATATTAATTTGAAATGATTAGTTCTTTGATAGTGACATTTATCTGTCAGTTACATACATTTGAATAACTGCGTTTTGTTTGTTTGAAGCGTAGGCTCTGGGATTTAAATTATAGATAATTTTATAAATTTATCCATAAAATATATAGAAAAAGTATTAATGCAATTCTATAGAAAATTTAATAATCTTTAATTTTTATAATAACATTAATTACGAAATATAATATTTAAAGGTATTTTTCGAAGAAAAACTATTTTGAACTTCTAGTAAAGTGCCATTTCCGGTTATCCGATTTTTACCAAAATCTAATGGGCTCTTTTCAATACAGAAAAAGTTCGACATACAAGGTTTCAAATTTTTCTGAACGATAGTATTTGAGTTAGAGTGGAGGATCCACACACACACACATACACTCAGACATCATCGTGAAAATGTTAAAATTGGATTGTAGGGACCTTAAAACGTGGTCATTTACCGAAATCTCGATATGCGATTTTTAGCACGATCCCTATACCTCCCTTACCAAGGGAGCGGGAGGTAAAAAAAACAAGAAATTTAGGAGTTTATTGAAAATGAAAATTTCGACCAAAATTAGGTTTACGTCATAAATCTAATAGTAGTAATTTATGAGAATTTTTGATAAAACATAAGCACATCTAAGATGGCTTTCTTTGGGCGTATAGTTTCAATTAACCGAAGTCGTATCTTATAGTTTCCGATATCCCAAAGGTGGCCTTCGAAATCCGGACGTCTGTGTAGGTTCGTATTTCGAAAATAATGTTAATATTACGTAAACCAAGAAGAAAGTTAAGTTAGGAATAGAATTCTGCAGAAATGTAAATAAACCTTTATAATTACATTAGTGTGATAGTAAATAAGTAAGAAATTAATTTTTAATTTTAGTTTTCCTGAACCCTCAAAAATAAAATCCCTTTCATAAAAATTTATCTTTAATTTAAAAGGAAAATTTCTATGCGGTGACACTGGATTTCGTGAAAGATAAATAAATTGTAAATCAAGCTTTATACTAATGGTACAGTGCCATCTATGATTGAAAATGTAATACAAACATTCTAACCTCTATATTTATATATTTGACAAATAAAGCTTACCAAATTTTAGATGTGAAGGTATTTAAATTTGGTGGTTTTTTAACTTTTCTGTTTTATTAATATTATGTCACTATTTCCAGATTTGCTTCGCCTAAATGTTCTATCAATCTTAGAGTATTTCATTAATGTTTCGACATTTCCAAATATCATTTCTTTCATCGTAATGTCGTCATGAACTACTTCATTAGTTTTTTTCAGAAAAACATATCAACATGTTTTCATAAGTTACTTGAAGTAGTGCATCAAATCTTACAGAAATACAGCTCTTGTGATAGTCTTCTTTATATTGTAAGTATATTTAGAAAATCTGATAATGTTGTAGTAATATTCAAGTAGTTCATAGCCTTATTCATTTCGAAAGTTTTTACTGGTATTGCAATAACCTATTAATACAACAACAGAAGATGATTTGATAATCCATACAACTTCTAAGTTCTTCTAAATGTAATATTTATCCAAAAAATGTTTTGTAAGTATTTGTATTATTTTTACAACAAATAATCATCCATAAGTGCCTGGTTTTGTTAGATATTCACGGAACTGTTCTTTTAGATAAAGTTATGAAGCAATATCAAATATTAAAGAAGTAATATATTTATGTCCGCCACATTATTTCAAAATACATGTAAAGATGTCCAACCCGCAGGGCACGTCGCGTGTACGAAAATTTGAGAAATGATATAAAGTCGATAAGGACTCAAAATGAAAACCTGTACTAAAGTAGAAAATGATAGGTTTGAGGTTAAAATCAACTAATAAATGATGTGTTTTAAACTAAGTTTTTTAAAAATATTTTATTAATTTAAAATACGATATATTCTTGGTGCTGGACTTACGTCAAACACGCTGTATGAGGGGCGGGCAGACTCGTGACTTTGACAAGTGCTTGTAGGGCCCCACAAGGATGCCAAGTGTGCAGCTTGTGTACCTTGCCTGTGTTGTCAAATCAATTTAAGCGTAAAATTAATAAATAAAATTGTAAAACTATAATTATTAATGAATATCATGTTTTATTTTCTAAAACTTATTTTTTTTTTAAATATAGAGGTTCGACATGAACTGATGGTTTTCTCAAATTTAGCGCGCCAAGAAATCTTTGTATCGTAGATGGCAGCAGTAATCGCTCTATTTTTATAAAAAAAATCTGATGTGGCCAGCACATTACCTTCCGTCAGTTCTATATATTTTGTACAAATTTCATACGGAAAGTTCCTTGCTAAATTAAATATTCTATTTCTTGTACATTAGCTTCCGGCAGTTGCATGTATTTTATGCAAATTTCATACAGAAAATTATTATTTTGTGACGTTTTCTATATACAGTGTAATGTATCTGCAGAAAAAAAAGATTTATTATTATTATTTCTTGTACATTACCTTAAAGCAGTTGTATGTATTTTATACAAATTCCATAGAGAAAGCAAAAGATCCTATATTTCCAGTAAAATTATAAAACAGACACACTATGTCAATTTCACTTGACACTGACATCTTTCAATCAGAATTTTCTTAATATAGTAGTTGTTTCCACAGGTATGGCTACTTTATGAAATTTAATTTCTTTATAATTTTTTAACTCAATATCCATTTAATATTAAGTATAAAATGCAGTCAAATCGTATAGAGAATAAAATATTCTTTAATATTTATAATAACATCAAATGTGAAAAAATTATATTTAACATAGTTTTTTCAAGAAAAACTGTTAAAATCTTCAAATGATGGTACTTCCGGTTGACCAATTGTAACCAAAATCTAATCAGCTCTTCCTATGGATGTAACGAAGAAGTATACGAAAAAATTATAATTTTTGTAACTGTAGTATTAGAGTTATCGCAGACGAAAATTTTGTTACACACACACATCCACACACACACACACATCCACACACACACACACACACACATATACAGACATCATCGTAAAAATAGTAAATTCGTATTCTAGGGACTCTAAAACGTGCTTATTGAGTAAAAACTCATCATCGAATTTTTTG